>OY783201.1:17956457-18001848 GCA_963678675.1 Xiphydria camelus
TCTCTCTCTCTCTCTCTCTCTCTCTCTCTCTCTCTCTCTCTCTCTCTCTCTCTCTCTCTCTCTCTTACCTTTCCTTTGCGATAATAAATCATATTCTTAACCCTTTCACTCACGAATTTTTATTTTTACAGCCATACAATTGATAATGTATATTCCAGTTCTTTAATGCTTTAAATTTAATTTTTTTTAATAAAAAAAAATTCTTTGGCATAAATTTAATTTTTTTAGTTTATTTATAAATTTAATTTTTAATTCGTATGGCGATATATGCCTTATACGTTCGTTACAATGTCCACGAATGTACTTCTTGTGAACAAACGGTCAAAAAAAATTCTAATTTATGACCTTATATATACATTAATCCACGTGTCCACATTTGTGGTCACCATGAGCGAAAGGGTTAAACTTAGGATTATAAATATCTAACATCGAGCAGTTTTTGCTTATTTCAATACTCTCATTCAAGAAGTAATCGATTAAATTAATGTAGAAATTTTCTTATCTATTATAATTTGCTTTTGAGTAACATAACAATAGTCCAACATTTGTTGCTACGGATTAAGGAAAATATTGGTATTAGCAAAAATCAGCTCAGTAGATTTATTAAATAATCTGATACGGCGAACCGATGATCTCACAAGGGAACTATTCATAAGAAAGCAGCACGTAGGGTCCGCTCTCAAATATCGTATATGTTTATATGAAACGATAGGGAGAGAGAAAGAACTAAGGACCAAGTGCATTAGAAGTTTTGCTTTGTGCGTTAGTCTCTCGGAGCTCTCCTAAGAGTGAGGACATAAGTCGAATTGGCTTAATAAATATCACTTCCACTCAGTTACGTTTTGTTAATTAATTCACTCCAAATCACCTTGCTTCCATCAATTCCTACGGCTTATGGGCCCAGACATAGATTGGAGTGATTAATTAAAATATATAAAAACTCGTTATTGACACTGTAAGTGCAAATGTGAAGTGTTTCTTTAAAAAAAAAAAAAAAAAATCAGTGACAATGAGTGACGAAAAGAAAAGAAAAAGAAAAAACATTAATCCCTTTAATGGTGAGAAGTATGCCATCTGGAAATTCCGAATCCGATCCGCGATTGAGGAAGAAGATGCACTGGACGTTCTGGACAAAACACCTCCTGAAGAATTGACTGATAAATGGAGAAAGGCAGAAAGAGTGGCAAAAGCTATAATCATCGAACACCTGAGTGACTCAATGCTTACTTTTGCAACAGAAACTGACACCGCGACAGATATAATAAAGAAACTAGATGAAATATATAAGCGACAAAGCCTGGCAGCACAACTGGCAGCAGAAAAGAAATTATTAAGTTTCAAATTAAAGGAAGACAGACCACTGACGAGCCATTTTATACTTTTTGATGAAATGATAATTGAATTGCAAACTGCCGGAGGAACTTTGAATGAAATGAATAAAGTAGCCAGGTTACTGTTAACACTACCCAACGCATATGATTCGGTTATAACAGCGATTCAAACTCTCACAGACGACAAGTTAAGTTTGGCATTCGTAAAAACCAGGCTATTGGATTACGAAATAAAATTAAAAAATGAAAACAGTGACACAAGTGCAAAAGTTATGCATGCCGAAACTCAATTTCGAGAGAATGTGCAAAGAAAGAATAATGTAAAAAATAATGGAATCGTACGTAAATCAAAAAATGTTCGACAAAATTTTAAGCAAAGAAAATTCAATAAATTTTCACAAGGCTTCAATCCAAATAACAATCAATATGTTAAAATTAATAACGCAAGGAAATGTGAGCACTGCGGAAGAAAAAATCACGAAAAGAAAAATTGCTTTTATTATAAAAGAATGACTCAAAGCACTGACGACCGCCCAAGGACAATACAAACTGTCCAGATTCAAGATGATAATGGGAGCTTCGCATTTATGAGTGGAGTCGGATCTCTTTCAACCAATCATTCAGACACTGCAGATAAATCAACCTTTCTACTGGATTCAGGTGCTACTGACCATTTAACTAATGATCTGGACATATTTGCAGCTGTAACCGATTTGGAGGAACCGATTAAAATAACAATTGCAAAGAAGAGCGAAACTATAACTGCAATAAAAAGAGGAAGAATAGAGGTGACAACAGACCAAGGAGTTCAAGGAACCTTAGACAACGTCCTGTACGCACCTGATCTACCTTACAATCTGCTATCTGTAAGCAGAATTCAACAAGCTGGAAGCGAGTAACATTCAAAGAGTATGGAAAGGTAACGATTGAGAAAGGTGACAAGGTTATTGCAACTGGTGAGTCATTTAACAATTTATGTTGTATTAATTTCACCATTCGTAAGAAAATGTGTAATCAAACCAACGCGAATGAGAAAACAATGTATAAACTTTGGCATGAGCGACTTGGGCATATAGAAAAATCGAAATTTTTAGAAATGAAAAGAAACGATTTAGTTCTTGATAATAAACAATTACAAGCCGTAAATCCCACGGATGAAATTTGTGAAGGTTGTATATACGGGAAACAGGCGCGTCTCCCATTCGCAAAATCAAGAGATAGGTCTCACGTAAAAAGGCCATTATTTATAATTCATTCTGACTTATGTGGTCCAATGTTACCTGCAACAATTGACGGAAAAAGCTATTTTGCTTCTTTTATCGATGAATATACTCACTATACAGTCGTTTATTTAATTGCGCGCAAATCAGATACATTCACTGTATTTCAAGATTTTGTTAAGAAAAGTGAGACACATTTCGATTCGAAAATTGCTTATCTTAATTGTTACAATGGGGGTGAATATCTGTCTAACGAATTCAAAGAATTTTGTGTACAAAATGGGTTTCAATATCATTTAACAGTACCGCACACTCCTCAACAAAATCCGATATCAGAACGGATGAACAGGACAATAGTCGAAAAAGCGCGTGCAATGTTACACGGGGCTAATTTGGGAAAGGAGTTTTGGGGGGAAGCAGTTTTAACCGCTACGTATTTAATTAATATAACCCCCACAAAAGCCATTAATGGAAATAAAACTCCATACGAACTTTGGCACGATAGAAAACCAAAATTAAATCACCTAAAAATTTTCGGTAGCACTGTTTACATTCTTGATAAAACAAGAAAAGGGAAGTTTGATAAAAAGTCATTCAAAGGGATATTAGTTGGTTACCACCAAAGTGGCTATAAAGTGCTGAACGTCGAAACAAATAAATTCATAATTGCTAGAGACGTTATACTTGATGAAGTTAATTTTAAAATCTCACGTCCAGTACACATTAATGAAATTGAATTTGAGAATTCAAGTATAAAAAGGCAGAAAACTGATAATAAAATGGAAATCAGTAGGAGCGAAGAGAGTAATATAAATAAATCTGTGGCGGAAACAGATCAAGTAAAGAAAATGCCGCAAAGCGACATAAACTCTCAAGCTAAAACAAACGATCCTATACCACGACGTAGTGCACAAATTAAAAATATGTCTCCTGTTTCTTATAATGAGGAACAATGCTATCAAATAAGTGCACAGGTGGTAAACGATATTCCCCAGTCATATAAAGCAATAAAAGATCGAGATGATAGATTTAAGTGGGAGAAGGCAATAAAAGATGAGATGGAATCTTTATTACAAAATAATACATGGGAATTAGTACCTTGCCCAATTGGAAAGAATATTGTTGATTGCAAATGGGTTTTTAACATTAAAAATGATTCTGAGGGAAACCCGCTTAAATATAAAGCAAGGCTAGTTGCAAAAGGGTTTAGCCAGCAATATCCATCTGATTATTGTGAAACTTTTGCTCCTGTCGCACGAATAACAACTTTACGTTTAATGTTGGCTTTTGCAAATCAAAACGATTTAATGATCTATCAAATGGACGTTAAAACTGCATTTCTTAATGGGTCATTAATAGAAGAAATATACATGCGAATACCTGAGGGAGTAGAGTCAAAGCAAAACTATGTATGTAAACTGAAGAAGGCGTTATATGGTTTAAAACAATCAGCTCGGTGCTGGTTTCAAAAATTTGACAAAGTACTTAAAGAACATGAATTCACAAACTCCTCAGTTGATCATTGCTTGTATATCTTAGACAGAGGTCAAGTTATTAAAAACATTTACGTTCTACTTTACGTAGATGACATTTTGATAATAACATTCGAAGAGAATACAATGATAAATTTTAAAGGGTATTTAATTAATAAATTCTCAATGGTAGACATGAAAGAAGTAAAATTCTTCTTGGGTATTAATATTGAAAGAAAAAATGGAATTATAACTTTAGATCAGAGCTCGTATTTAAACAAAATATTACAGAAATTCAATATGAATGACTGTAAACCTGCTAGTAGTCCATTAGAGGTTAAATTAAATTATACCGAACTTAACTCTGACGAATTTTATGATGCGCCTTGTAAAAACCTAATTGGTTGTTTGATGTACGCTATGTTGTGTACAAGGCCAGATCTTTGTACTGCCCTGAATTTGCTAAGTCGATATCAAATTAAAAACAACAAAGAACTCTGGCATTGCTTGAAAAGAGTTTTACGATATGTTAAAGGGTCATTAGAACTCAAGTTGATTTACAGAAAAAATAATTATGAAAATTTGTTAATCGGCTATGTAGATTCTGATTGGGCGGGCAACGAAATCGACCGCAAAAGCACAACGGGATACTTATTCAAAATGTTCGATCACAACACGATCTGTTGGAATACAAAACGGCAAAACTCGGCAGCAACATCTTCAACAGAAGCCGAGTACATGGCTCTTTTTGAGGGCATTAAAGAAGCATGTTGGCTCAAATCACTTTTACTAAGCATTAAAGTAGAATTAGTGAAGCCAATAGTTATCTTTGAAGATAACAATGGATGTATTGCTATAGCAAACAATCCAACAGATCACAAACGATCGAAACACATTGATGTCAAGTATCACTTTTCACGAGAAAAGATCGAACAGAAAGAAGTAATAATTAAATATATTTCCACAGGTAACCAGTTGGCGGATGCATTCACGAAATCATTACCTCTAATAAAATTCTTAAGCATTCGTGAACAGATTGGTCTACAGGATCCCAAAACTTCTTAAGCGTCAACTCTTAAGCGTCAACTTTCTATTTTTCTTTTTACTCAAAAAAAAGGAGGGAGGAAACATAATAATCCTTTATTTGAGACACAAAGAAATGTAATAACAAAATGTAAGACGTTAATAGACAAACAAAAATCATGTATTTCTTTTGAAACAGATGTAAAGACATGTAAAAGCTATATGTTTAACGAAGGTCTGGTTGGGTTTTTATACATTGGGGTTTTTCCCAAACCCTAGCAACAAATGTTGGACCTATCAGTGTATTCCCCAATAATGAATGAAATTAATAAGAAATATAAATGATCTAATTTTTGAGTGGGAGTATTGGTATTAGCAAAAATCAGCTCAGTAGATTTATTAAATAATCTGATACGGCGAACCGATGATCTCACAAGGGAACTATTCATAAGAAAGCAGCACGTAGGGTCCGCTCTCAAATATCGTATATGTTTATATGAAACGATAGGGAGAGAGAAAGAACTAAGGACCAAGTGCATTAGAAGTTTTGCTTTGTGCGTTAGTCTCTCGGAGCTCTCCTAAGAGTGAGGACATAAGTCGAATTGGCTTAATAAATATCACTTCCACTCAGTTACGTTTTGTTAATTAATTCACTCCAAATCACCTTGCTTCCATCAATTCCTACGGAAAAACCCCAAAAGAAGACCTTAAACAGACCAAGTAATCATTATCATTCAATTTTAAATCTATGCTGATACATACATAAGTTTGTAGATACAAATTACTCTTATATTCTAATAAGGTTACATAAAAATTGATAGTATCGTGATTAAATTTATAAAAGATTAATATTCAACAGTAATCTTCATCATATGATACGTTAGGCAAATCTTTAATACGTGCACTTCGTCGAAGTTTCTTTACTTCAGAATCTTTTAGGGAATTTACGTCAATCTTATTGTTTTTATCAACTTCATCTGCCTCAACAATAAGCCTTTCCTCAAATAGAAGCTTATAGACCTTTTCCCTTCTGACCATCGCTGATTCACCCCCGAAACATTTGCCGATCTAAGAGAGCCAGATAGTTAAATCACGTTCGCGCTATATGCCTGCACTGCTCCCCAGGAGAAGGCGGAGCTTGTGTCTGGCAAGTGACGTCAAACCAATAAGAAAACGTTCTCGTCCTTAACGTTATCGCCGGAGTTACAATGTGCAATTTGAAGTAGTAAATTTTATTTTTTTGAAAAATTCTTTCACGTACATGGTTACTTACACATGCATAATAGTTTCCATAGAGAAATAATATAAAATATTTTTGGTCTGAACCTCCCTATTGTCCGTGATATTTACGACCTACGTACGCTCGGTGCGACGGAACAGACCCCGAGCTATTATCTCTTATCTACGAGTATACCTGCGCTCTTTCCAATACTCTGATTTTTGAAATCGCCTGCAACGCCGAGCGCGCGCGAAATTTACATTTCTTTTTTTGCTGACTGACCAGCTCCGCCCCCACATTCAGCTGACTGACTTCGTAACCTTTATTTATATGCAATATACAAATTGTATACCGATTTTCAACCTTATTAAATTCAAATTATTACCCCGGTAGGAACGACAACTTTGATAGCGTCCCTGAGACACCTGCCCCAGCTTTCGCTTGACTGACCGCAGTATGTTTGTCTACACACAACCACTGTAATAAACTATACGAAAAACTGGGCTTATTAAATTCAGAGACCTTTTTTGGCTCTGGCTAAACCAAATTTGAAACCTGACTCCAGATTCGTGATCAGCGACCCAAAAAATCCCCCATACCGTATTTGGTTTAAGTTGAATAAGCCATTAAGAATGTTGTCCTTCTAATTCAAGGAAATTTCCCACTATGCTCCGCTGACCATAAAGGTCACATGAAAAAAATGGTCAAGGACATATTTAAATGTGAAATTTCCCGCTCTTTCCATCTCCGGTATCAAAAATAGGGGTTCGTATTTAAAAAGATCAATTTGACCTTAACATGACCTTGAAAGTCATGGTCAAGGTCAAATCCAATATGACCATTGGGTAGCCAGGGAAAAATCCTAAAAGTTTTGCATTAATTATTTTTCTCTAAAATGATTTTCCGCTGAGATAATCAGCCATACCGGGACTTTTTGAAAACACTGTATAAACCGGGGCTAAAAGCGTGCCCGGCAATGTACTATTATACAGGGTGTCCTTAAAGTATAGAAAAGGTTGAATACCTCGAAAAGTACGCTTCAGAACGGGAAACGAAAAAATACGTATCCGATATTTTTTTAAAAACTATCAAATGATACCAAGATTGATCCCACACCCCAACTCCTGTGGGTGGGGCAGGGGGAAGCTTCAAAATCTTAAACAGGAACCCCCACTTTTGATTGCATATTCGCATTCTACATTGAAAACTACATAACTTTTATTTGAAACATTTTTTTCGATTCGTGGCAGATGGCGCTATAATCGACGAAATTCAATTTTTTCGGTTTTTGCAATTGAGAGTCGATTTATTCGATTCTGCAATACAATTGCGATAGAAATTTACATTTTTTATTCTCATACTTGATATTTTTGTTAAAAATTTAATTTAGTTTTGCAAATTTGAAGTGCAGATGCTTTCTGTGCCTGGAATTCCCCGTGACGCATTAAGTTCCGTTAGAGGAAATAAGCTAATTACTCAAGGATAATCCCTTTCGGAATACATCGAGGTTTGAGGGTCCGGAAGGCCCGGCAATTAGCGGTACCTGTTTACGTGTACTCAGGTTAACGAATATCATTAAAACGGACTACTAGTGAAAGAATAGCTACGATTCCCGGAATATACCGTCCGCCGGGGGAATTCCAGGTACAGAACGCATCTGCACTTCAAATTTGCAAAACTAAATTAAATTTTTAACAAAAATGTCAAGTATGAGAATAAAAAATGTAAATTTCTATCGCAATTGTATTGCAGAATCGAATAAATCGACTCTCAATTGCAAAAACCGAAAAAAATGAATTTCGTCGATTATAGCGCCATCTGCCACGAATCGAAAAAAATGTTTCAAATAAAAGTTATGTAGTTTTTAATGTAGAATGCGAATATGCAATCAAAAGTGGAGGTTCCTATTTAAGATTTTGAAGCTTCCCCCTGCCCCACCCACAGGGGTTGGGGTGTGGGATCAATCTTGGTATCATTTAATAGTTTTAAAGAAAATATCAGATACGTATTTTTTCGTTTCCCGTTCTGAAGCGTACTTTTCGAGATATTCAACCGTTTCCATACTTTACGCGGACACCCTGTACATATATACCATCAAGCATCAAGTAACGTATTCACCGCTCAACCGCACCTCGACGTCGAGTCAATTCGGTATTGTGAACGTAGCGTATTTTAGTACATTCAGGTGTCAATCCTTAATTGAGGACGGCTCGGGCACCGCGATCTCAAGTCATAACAGCGTAACACGCGAAGTTCGACGGATTGGGTACCGAATTCATTACGTCTAACGAATTCATAACGTATTAGCATTCAACTCAACGCAAAGAACTGTAAAGCACGATTCGAGAACGATAACCTGTGTCTACTATCTAAATATATTAGGGTGATTCTAGAAAAGTTGGGTAACTTTAAGGGGTATTTTGTTTATTACAGTTTTTAAGTTAAATAGCTACGTCTTTCGGTATTTTAGATAGGTAATCTAATTAATATACTAACCTAGATCGGGCCAGTCACTTTTTGTAGTAGTTTTTAAGATATTTCCATTTTTTTAAATTTGACTACCAGGGGACTGACGAGGATAACAGAGAGTACTGATTAAATACACAATTTTATAAGAAGTACATAAGATTTATTGTCATTTTAAGCATTTTTTGTATCAAATTTCTTAAAATCTAATAATGGCACATATCTTAAGATTTAAATCACATGAGTAACTTAAGATTATCGTTAACAATATAATAATTTAAGGATGCCTCAGTCTTTAAAACAGTCTTGACATTTTTAATACTTAATTTTCTTACACTCTTGATTTTTGTCATTACTCACTAGTAGATGATTAGTATTAGTTCACTAGTAAACAATTTTTAAAAATTTAAAACAAAAACTAAGATATTTTTTGGTAGTGATTTTATAAAGAAAAATTTGATTATAAATCGTGAGGCGAACTTATTTTCTTTTCATATCGCTAGGTCTGGCACCCTGCATGCCTTGCGGCATTGCGTAATGAGCATTTTTAGGGGGGTCGAAAATTCATATTTTTTGAAGTGATTTTATAAAACAAGAAAACATATTGAAAATCATTGTCATAACCTCAATATACTGAAACAGAAATTGCCAGATCATTTTGTTATGCCTAACAGCTCGCCAGTCGCCTTAATTTGTAATAAAAAACTAGATTTTTGAAGTCATAGTATAAAGTCTGGCTTTTCTAACACAAATAGATTATTTAATTCTAAGCCCCTCTCTAAAATGCCAGACGGATATTGCATTGCGAACATGTCCAAAAAAAATGTTAAAGTATTTTAATTTCGTTCCTAAGTATGAACCGTCGCGGGGAGCTGCGGGGAGCGGGGACGGTTAAGGAGTGGGGATTGAAGTCACTGAAAATGCTTGGCAACGTCGAGCAGCGGCGGGAACCGTTGCCTTCATATATAGCCCGGTCTAAACGCACTATCTTGTCGTCCGTTTTGCATGCGCTGTATAAAGGTCCCCATACACGTTCAGTCGGCCTGCAGGCCAGGGCCGGCCGGCCGACTGAACGTGTATGGGGACCTTTATACAGCGCATGCAAAACGGACGACAAGATAGTGCGTTTAGACCGGGCTATATATGAAGGCAACGGTTCCCGCCGCTGCTCGGCCGTCGGCCGTCAGTCCTGGCCGACCGGCCGCACACACAAAGTTAAAAGGTACCTATGTACATTCAGTCGGCCGGCCGCTTTCCGCTACGCACGCAAATTTAAATGAGAAGTCGCTACCTGCCGGGGGCCTGTTGATTAATAAAATTAAACGCATGATGGAGTTCACCGACAGGGATTCATCCGGCGACGGACTGACGGAAAAATTTTACTCCAGTCTGAAATTTTATGACCTTGCAACCACGCCCTTTCCCGGAAAGGTTAATTACACAGGCACACAAAAAAAAAAGGTCGTGTTCCCAGAACCAGACCAGCATATCTTTATGTTTTTGGGGTCGCTGAATCCGAATCCGGTGTCCGTTTGTCTCCATCACGTCACATTTTTTTTTAAATCTCAAAAAACCATCAATAGATCATGATTTTCAAAAAGTTAATGGACTTAAACCAAATTCGCTATAAGGGGTTTTTTGGGTCGCTGATCACGAATCTGAAATCGGATTTAAAAAATTCAAGATGGCGGATCCAATATGGCGGACGAGATTTTTGAAAATCGACGGATTCATGCCGAATTTGGTATAAGGAGGTTTTTTGGGTCGCTGATCATGAATCTGAAGTCAGATTTTCAAAATTCAAGATGGCGGATCCAATATGGAGGACAAGATTTTCGAAAATTTTGAATTTTTGTAAATATAACTTCATATTCGTCATTAGGGATCGAAAAAAAAACCTATACCAAATTTGGCATGAATCCGTCGATTTTCGAAAATCTCCATATTGGATCCGCCGTCTTGAATCTTTTAAATCTGACTTCAGATTCATGATCAGCGACCAAAAAAACCCCCTTATACCAAATTCGGCATGAATCCGTCGATTTTCAAAAATCTCGTCCGCCATATTGGATCCGCCATTTTGCATTTTTGAAATCCTATTTCAAATTCGTTATCAGCGACCCAAAAAAAACCCTATAGCGAATTTGGTTTAAGTCCATTAACTTTTTGGAAATCATGATCTATTGATGATTTTTTGAGATTATAAAAAAAATGTGACGTGATGGAGACAAACGGACACCGGATTCGGATTCAGCGACCCCAAAAACATAAAGATATACTGGTCTGGTTCCGGGAACAAGGCCTTTTTTTTGTCTGCCTGTGTTACCGGACGGGTCGAAATAATCCGTCTCCCGCATTATCTATACCTGTATACCTATTGTAATATATTACAACTGACTGGAGTATATATCGCTATCTTTTTTATTCTTATTTTATTAATAAATTTTAAATATTACTTTTATTATTAGATCCCAGGTATCAGTTTAATGTTCATTAAATTTGGAATAAAATACTTAAAAATATCTTATCTATATATATAAAAATCTCGTGTCCGAATTTTGTGTTCGAACTCCTACGAAACGGCTCGACCGATTTTTATGAAATTTTTTATGCTTATTCGGTAGGTATGAGCCCAGGTAGCACACTAACGTCGAAATGACGTTTTTTGAAGGTCAGTTCTGACGTCAGATGACGAAAAATATGACGTCATTTTAACGTCGCAAAGACGGCTTAATTGCACATCCACACGACGTCAGAAAAATCACGTCATAATGACGTTCTACAGTACGTTGTAGTACAGTACTCGAGTTCTCATCTGCTGCACGCTCCTGTGGTTAAGAATATTATTACTATTGGTGTTTATATGAAGTTTGCGCGCGCGCGCGCGCGTGTGTGTGTGTGTGTGTGTGTGTGTGTGTGTGATGAATAAATGTAAATTTATGATTGTATCTTTTGATAAATATTCTGCAAAAAATATATATATAAATATAAATAAATAAATAATTATAAATAAATAAATAAATAAATAATTATATGAATGTTTATTCATCCTACATTAATTGATTGTCTTCCATTTACTTTAATAATCTGTGCTTTTTAATAAACAGTATAGTTTATAACTTGCTCAACATACTCTGGAGACTCGAAATGAAATAATTTATTGATTTAATAATTGAACAAATTACTATTTTTGTCCAGTTATTCACAAATAAAATTTCAAGTCCCTATATATGCTGGAGACCGAAATTTTTCTGTCTCGTTCGTCATTAAGAATGACGGAAAAGTTCCGTCAAAAAGACGTTGAATTTTGACGTCCAAGGTACGTCGTAAATATGACGTCCCTGTGACGTTAATATTATGACAACTGACGTCTGAAACCCTATACTGACCAAAAAATGACGTCTGAGACGTTATTCTAACGTTAGTGTACTATCTGGGAGGATAGGTGGTAATAGTATATTGTGCAACAAGGGCTGAAAGTTGGCGATTGCCGACGAGTGTGAAGTTTGCTGCCCGAGCGAAGCGAGGGCTGCAGTCACACTCGTCGGCGCCAACTTTGGTCCGTGTTGCACACGATATTTTTTATAACAAGTGAATGCAAGTGGTGCTTTTCATGCTAGTTTTCAGGGACGAAAGTGAACGAAAATTCACCCAAGGGACGAAAGTGAAGCAAGTATAAACTGCGCATGCGCGAGCTCAACTTTTCTATCCTAGCGTGCAATTTGCTACTTTCGTCTCGTAAAACTAGCATGAAAAGCACCACTTTCGATGCACGTGTTATAAAAAGTATATTTCATACCGCTAGATGATTAGGGTGTTCGAAAAAAAATTTAACAATTTTCCCATACATTTTGTATGGGAGCTTCAATCCGTATACAACGCCATCTCTGATTCATGACAGAAATTACAACGCTATACATGCTATACAATGCCAGTAGATGGCTCTGTGTGCATCATCAGTTGCGCGGTTGCATACCATTGAGCTAGCAGAACAAACACGTGCGCCGCGATTAATGAGCATTTAACTTTTAAGATATCAAACAATGTATACGTCCGTTACGTTAATGTACTACATTAAAATGACAGAAGAAATGATTGCTGCTTTTTTTAATTTCTTTCGCAGGCGAAACGAAGTTCGACTTGACCGCTAGTATTTCTATATGTGACCTCCTCTATGGAAAGGGTCCTTATGTGTCAAAAAATCGATTTTGCGTTTTTTGGCGATTCGGATAGAAGAAAACGAGCTTTTTCAACTGGTGAAAACCGCAAGTTTCGATCGTTTTTCATTGTGCTGCAAAAAGGGATTTAAAAATGTGCATTTACATATAAATCTATTATACAATTACAAAACAAAGAAAACGCGATCAACAAAACGGGTTAGTGCGTCGATTTCTTTGGTTTTTTCGATGTCTGTTTCGAGCTTAAGCTTGATGAAGCGGACCCGGGTGTCGAAACTCATTTCTGTTTTTTTTGTGGTATCTCTTCTTCCACCACAATTTTTGTCTTTGGTGTGGAAGTTCGTTTCCGTGATGAACCTGGTTTTGGCTTTGGTTCCACGTCTTGACCGGTGTTCTTTTTCTTGCTTTGCTTTGTTTTCTTCGGGAGTGGTTCTGCTGGTTCTGGCTCTGGTTCTACATCTTGACCGGTGCTCTTTGTTTGCTTCGAGAGTTGTTCTGTCGGTATGGGAGCCACAATATCAACTTTGCTGATGTCTGATACCAAACTGCGCAGATTTTGGTAAATGTACCATTGCTGCTCCAGAGACAAACCCTTCGGCACCACCACATCCGGCATTTGGTCATCGACTGGCCGTAGGAGCAGGAAAAATGATTGGACGTCTTCGCTGTTGGCAAACTCCTTTGTGTCGACGCAATCTTCACGGATAATGAAATGGTGGAACTTTGTGATTCCGACAAGGTTCTTATAAAATTTCTTCATGAACGGGTCCCAATCGTACCACACCACGTCTTTGCTTGAAACGGCTAAATTATGGCCACCAGGTGACGAATCAACGACGCACTTCATTAAATCATGAAAAGTGTCGATATTGCTGACGCAGTATTTACATTTAAAAATACCGAATGCACGGTCAGGCCCAAATTTGGTGTGCCCTGTTAAAAGAAAATTGAGTAAAATACGACGATTTAGTTTTCGAGCCTTTCGCCACTGTAGGTATCCCAAAACAACATTATTTTTATTTTGGCCCACACAATTGTCACAGAAAAAAACAAGAGTGTCGGCTCCTTGCCAGTATGTTTCCAAATAGTGGTGCAGTATGCTGACGACACAGGATGGTCCTTTCCCCACATCGTCTTTCTCATCGATTAAATAATTGTGCTGCAAAATAAACATAATAATAGGTGAGAATCTTGCACATCTATCCGGCGATTCAAACCCGTACAAGAAAGTTCAAAATCCTTACCTGCACTTTGGCTTTTTCGTCAGTTATTCCAAAAACTGCGCATTTTTTTGTTGCCTTAAAATAGGCAGTCCCGGGTTGTTGCGGACTCGAAGGGTAGTGAACCGTCTGGGCGAAATCGAATGAGAGAACCTTTACCTTTTCATCAGTATTTGCACACCACGCGCGGTAATACTCGCGTTGCTTCTTCGCTTTATCGAGATGATCCAGAAATTCATTGAGCGTTTGTTCGCGTTTATCATCACGAACGTTTTTCATTTGCGTAATCGCAAGTGAGTTTCCTGTTGCAGAAGCAGATTTCTGTCAATCATAATTTGTAAACAACAGTACAACATTGTACAAAATACTCACCTCTGCATACAGGGTGATTCGAAATGGGCGCACTTCCTCTCGTAGAGAGATTCTTCGCAAACAACTGAACCGAAAGTTCCTGTACAAAATTGTTGTGCTCCGCCTAGTTTACAAGATAATCCAGTTCGAAAATATCCAATCCAAAGTCAGATTCAAGGGACAAGATTTTAGACGGCAGCGAAACTCGCAGTAGTTATTCCAGCGTGCCTCCTCTGCAGCCTAGAATTTTGAAATCAATCATCGGAGCGGCGGAAGGCACCCTAATATTCGAAAAGCACCACCTGAATCGTAAAAAAATTCACCAAATTTGTGCGGAGCACAAAAATTTTGTACAGGAACTTTCGGTTCAGTTTTTTGCGAAGAATCTCTCTACGAGAGGAAGTGTGCCCATTTCGAATCACCCTGTATATTACAGAGATCATCTGCCGGTTTCATAATTGTGACGTACGGGATGTACTTAATCCAGATCCTTCGAAACGTTTCATAGCTGATTTTCGGTTCGTCGTCCTCGAGGCCGGAAATGTACATACGGTAAATCGAAGTTTTCGTCTCGTTCGAAGGTAATTTCATTACGCGAAAGTCTTTAAAGTGGGGAAGTCTTCCAGGAAGCGGAACGGCTAACTGCTCGCCTGTGCGTTCAATGAATTTGACTACTTTTTCGATCACAGCCAGTGGTAACGCTTTTGGATTCGTCGAAGGTTTGTAAGTTAGTTTATGTACTCGCTGGGTTACACCGTAAGCATCGAAATGCTTTAGTAAATTACGAAAACGCTTCGTGCCGCAAGCATGTACAAACAGAAAGAACGCACGACAAACCGGAACTCTGCAGTATGTGTATTCCATCGCGTGACGGGTACCTTGGGTTTCCTTTCTTTTACCGTACAGCTTTCGTTGTGAGACCTCTTCATACACGTTCTCTAAATCGGGGCATGTGTGCAATTCCGGCTTCGATCTTACCAAGGATTACTAGATCGAGTTCGTTCTTAGATAGCTCCAAACAATTTGTTCTTGTTTGCTCGATCATTCGACGTGGTATTTTCGTATTGGAATGATTCGAGCAACACGGACTGTCAAAAAATGTTGTCATTAGCTTTTGTTCATCGAGGTCTTTAGCTGACAAGTCGACTGCTACACCACTGCTTGTTTCTTCATCTTCTGCTGGCCCAATCATTTTCTCTTCATCATCTCAGCTGCCCTCATGCGCTTCATCTTCGAAGTCGCGGAAATATCGTTCGCTCACCGCTGACAGTTCTTCTTCGTAACTCATTTTCAGTAACTACTCCTCTTCTCTTTGCAAGAAATCACTAACACTAATAATAATTCTGATCATCCTAATTCGAAAATCAATAGCAAAAATTAATTACCAATTAATCAACTCAGACAACGAACGATCAACAAAAACTAATAGTGATAACGAAATTCGGCTGTACAATGTAGCACTTAATCACACTGAAAATACGCGATATTCACACTTTTAATATTTCACGCAGAGGTAACACTGTACTGTCACGGATGCTGAGGGATGAGTGGTGATCAGTGTAACGAAGTATCAAAACGACACTAACGCTATCTCTCCGTAAACGGATGAACTTCATGCTGTTATACCTAAGAACACTTCTTTTTCTTTAAACGCGATTTCCCAAAAATTAAGTTTTCGCACGTAAGGACCCTTTCCATAGAGGTCACATATATTTTTACATTTTACCTTTAAATATTCCTCCTTCAATGTCAAATATATATATTTGCAAGTCTCTGGGATAATTTTTCCCAGAGCTTGTGGCGAAATAATTGCGCTGAATTTTAAATCCTCCATACTGCGCCCTGTTGCCAAATACCGTGTGTCCGAGCCCAAACCGCTCAAGCGCCGATACATATGGCCAATAACTTGAAATTTGTCTTCGGCAGTGTTTGCCGACGGTTGAAAATTTGATAGTTAGAGATGGCTTGAGAAGAGTGCGCTGTGTGTACTGCGTGAGAGCGAAAAGTGTCAAACGTCTGATTTTCCGATAGCTGTCAATTCGGGAGATCGAAGTGTTTCGTCTATTATTCAAGCGTAGCTTTTGTTTGTGTTACACATATACGTATAGAGAATTTACACCCCAGTGTTTCGCCAAGAAACCCAGTTTGGCGGCGCTGTTTTCCGTATACATACAATACACATTCATACTTGTGATAGTGTGCATGGGCTCTACGCAATAGGCCTATGTCACAGCCTTCCCCTTCTACTACGACCAGCCCGAAGTGAGACAACCGTTTAGTTTAATTAAGGGGTTACCTACAGTCATAAAACTCGAAAAAATCAATTTTTGAAAAATGTCACCAGGCGAAAGTATGGTTCTTTGACTATTCAATTCCAAAGTTTTAAGTCGATACGAGATTAGGAACCTATTTTTTTCGACCATCAAAGGGAACGATGCACTCTGTCGTGCGGCGGTCGCAATAGGCCCGCCAGATACTCTGTCCCTAATTAGTCTATTATTCCCGTTAGCCTGCCGACCTATTTAAAAGGTGAAGTACGTATTATATATTATCTATCATTCAATCATTTTAAGAAATATTTTCGTACAATTAGGAATAGAAATGCCGTTGTATCAGTGGTCTACGAGTCGTGAACTGTTACGGACGCTCCGTGTCAAACTTTGCTTTCCTGTATAAAATTGAGTATATAAACGATGAATCCACATAAAACAAGTCGACAGGCACGCGATAAAGGACAACAACGTAAAGATCGGCCGCGAAAAAGAAAACAAAGTTTTAATCTGCAAACAGCAGAAACCGAGGAAAGTGTATTCAGTGCGTCGGCGAAAAAACTGAAGAATCAAAAGGAAATGATTGTGGCGCAAGATGATTCGATCCAATATCGAGTCATCAATTTTATAACTGTTTTTGCAGCGATATGTGAATTAGTAAAATGTCGACAGTGTAACGGAAATGTTAAATTTCAAACTGCTAGTACACGTGGACTTGGTTTTAAAATTACAGTGATTTGTGATAACTGTCCGATTGTATCCATTCCGTCTTGCTCTTTTATTGGACACAGTTATGAAATCAATAGACGTTTTATATTCACAATGAGACTATTGGGACTTGGCTATGAAGGATGTGTAAAGTTTTGTGGTTTCATGGATATGCCAAAATGTTTTAATTATCCAACTTATAACCTTCTCATGAAGCGCATGTTAACATCGGTAAAGGCAGTGGCGGAAAAATTATTTCAGAGAGCAGCGAAAGAAGAAAGAGAAGAAACCGCTGAAGCAACGAAGTCGGAAAATGAAAATGAACTAACTGTCTCAGATGATGGCACGTGGCAAAAGCGCGGCTTTACGTCTCTTTATGGTGTTGCATCAATAATTGGCTATTATAGTGGAAAAGTTCTCGATGTTCTCGTGAAAAGTTCATACTGCAAAATGTGCGAAGTTTGGAAGGACAACACAGATACAGCAGGTTACGAAGAGTATTGGAAACTCATAAAGACGAATGTTCAATCAATCATGAAGGTTCAGCGGGTAAAATGGAAGTCACAGCTATAACTGAAATGTTCCAACGTTCTGAAGAAAAGTACGATGTTAAATACGTGAACTACATCGGTGATGGGAACTCCAAAACCTACTCAAATGTTCGCGATACTTATCCTTACGGTCCTGAAATAGTTATTACAAAAAAGGAATATATTGGGCACGTTCAAAAGAGAATGGGCACCCGATTACGTGCGGGTAAAAAAATACACGTGGACTCGGCGGACGCGGTAAATTGACTGGCAAACTTATCGATAAATTGGCTGTTTATTATGGATTGGCAATTAGACGAAACTGCGACTCGGCTGGAAAAATTACAAATGCAATTTGGGCCACGTTTGACCATTATAACTACAAACACAACAAATGTCCAGTGGGACGCGACTTTTGGTGTTCTTGGCAGTGCGCGGCCGCTAATGGTGAATTGGATTCATTCGAGCACGATTATCAACGACTTCCCGATGAAGTGTCCAAAGCTATTAAACCAATTTACACAGACTTAAGGAAGAAAGAATTACTTGAACGCTGTGTGGGTGGTTTCACTCAAAATAATAATGAGAGTTACAATCAGCTCATTTGGAAAATCTGCCCTAAAATCCTTCCAGCCAGCTGTACTATCGTATAATTTTCTTCTTACATAGCAGCTTGTTTACTTAATGAAGGTTTCTTCAGTATACTGATAATATTTGAGGAAATGGGTATACATTGTGGCCCAAATTTGCACGGTTTTGCTGTAGAAAAGGACGAGGACAGGATCTCCTTGGCCGAACAGCACGCGCACGCCGCTACGCGGGAGGAAAGAATGCATCGAAGACAGAAGCGAATAACCATGCTAAAAGCTGCTATGGATGCAGAGGGATTACTTTATGGTCCTGGAATAGATGACTCGGTGTAAGTCTATTTTTATGAATGTTATGTACATTTTATGTCATTCCGAAACTTTAAACGCGTTTTTCTCGAAACGACATTTTTCAAATCGGTGGACAGGATTACAGACAAACTTCTCAACGGATTTTAATTAAATTTTGGGGAATTATTGACGATAATATCTGCACCTCAGAACCAGACGAACGTAAGTCCAAAAACAGATATTTTCCGATTATTAACGTTTTGCACGTAGAATTTTATTCTCTGTAACCATAACAACGTATGCCCTTTAGAAAATTATCCTTTAAAATTAAGCTCGGTTATAAGAGTGTAAGTCCTAAGGTTTATTCGAGCCAAATAAATTTTTTTTTCACTTTTACTGGGCTCCTAGAAAGTTGACGGAATGTGACTTACGTCCATCTGGTTCTGAGGTACAGATATTGTCTCGTGATTGAACGTAGGATTGTAATTTCTGATCAAAATTACTATTTTTTTCGCAGGTTAAAAGGGCTAAATTTTAGGCCAAATAACAGCTCTTTTCTTCACACGATCGCCATTTTGTATCGAATCACCATAAATTAATTTCCTACGTTCAATCACTAGTCCATTCAATGTAGAATAAAGCGCACTTTTGTTTGTTTGTTTCAGATAAACGGTTATCGAGAAATCGTGTCCACCGCGAATCCATACCGTGAGAACGTGCTCCCGGCGACAGGCCATTTTTTATTATTTATGTTCATAAAAATTCACGAAAAAAGTTTAAGAATAAAGTATTTGAATGTACAAATAGTTGTTTCAATCTATCTCATACTTCCAGAGAAAAAAAATGTGAAAAATGAGGTATGGAGCAAGCTCGTGACTGTAGGTAACCCCTTAAGTGACCGTAACCATAACCCCACAAAAACAGATTCTCTGTAAAAAATAGGCGGCATGTTCATTCAGTGCCAACAAAAATTGATACCTACATAAAATACTCTCCAAAAAAGATTTGAAATCAATTAAGATCGCCATGTTCAAGATTTATATATAAAAAGTAAAAGGCATCATTTGAAAGGAAAATTATTGTAAATCAAGTTACTAAAAAATTCGACTAAAGAATTTATAAAAAAAATTTAATGAAAAAGAACTTGCCGCGTTTAAGTTTTCATCTTTTGTCCACTATACCGAATAATTGGTAGTGCTTGGACGGTGCTAGAGTAATTCATAAATTGCACTGCCGAAGTCAAATTCAGAGAAATTCAAAAGGCCCCCGCCTGATTGGTTTCCCGTGCGACATTCGGTATACTGGTGGTATCATATAAGTGTATGAATTTATTTAAAATCATAAGTGCATAAATATCGAGTATAATTCTGTCTGAATCTTTTATTTTGAAGGAAAAAAACGCGGCAAGTTCTTTTTTATTAAATTTTTTTTATACATTCTTTAGTCGAATTTTTTAGTAACTTGATTAACAATAATTTTCCTTTCAAATGATGCCTTTTACTTTTTATATTAAATCTTAAACATGGCGATCTTAATTGATTTCAAATCTTTTTTGGAGAGTATTTTACGTAGGTATCAATTTTTGTTGGCACTGAATGAACATGCCGCCTTTTTTTTACAGAGAATCTGTTTTTGTGGGGGGATTTCATTACTTTTTGGAATTTATTCATGAGGAGAATACGTACATGTAGAAGAATAGCTTTCTATTACCACAAAATTAAAGTCTTACATTTTATACCGATACGAGCCAATTAATTATAACCACTTACTTACTTTTGATTTATTCTCGTGATATTTTGAAAGGGATTTATAGACTAGAGAGCCCTTATATTTTTCACTTTGCCTTAGTATTTTGGAGAAATAAAACATATACCGCTTTCGAATTTACAGGCCATCGGATTTTTCTTATATTTTGGTCGTCTACAGAAATCCATGAAGACGTTTTACCTTCAACTCTCTAAGTATACTCTTCCAATGACCATGACGAATTGTTTCATCACATGTAAAGATACCACTTATGACAGTATACCGCATGTCCTATGGCCAACCGCGCAGGTGAGCTGCGACCTGAATTCTTGACTTCGGCAGTATTTATGGTACAGTTAGAGTGGGCTTCAGACGAGTGCGCTGCATAAGAACGAAAAGTGTCGACTGCTCTTCTAATAGCTGTCAATTCTGGAATCGAAGCGTTTCGTGTAACCTCAAAATCGTAAACTTTTGAATTAGTAGTGAATAATTTGTAGAAGTGATGAGAAATAATCATAAATAATCTTCCGAATTGACAGCTATCGGGAAATCAGACGACGCTTTTCGCTCTTACGCTGCGTTCTTACGAAAAGTGTGAAACGTCTGATCTCCCGATGGCTATCAATTCGGGAGATCGAAGTCTAAGCTCGAAATCGTGAATCTTTGAATAAATGGTAAGTAATGTTCAGAAGTGAGAGTTAACAATCATTCGGGTTTTTTCGATGTCCAACCGAATTACACGCCTCATGCCTATTTGTTTCAGAAATTATTTCCGCGCTAGCACCGCGCGTGTCTAGGAAGTAGTTTTACGAAGTGGCGTGAGCGATACCTAAGGTGTCACAATTCGGAAGATTATTTATGATTATTTCTCATCACTTCTACAAATTATTCACTACTAATTCAAAACTTTACGATTTTGAGGTTACACGAAACACTTCGATCTCTCGACTTGACAGCTATTAGAAGAGCAGTCGACACTTTTCGTTCTTATGCAGCGCACTCGTCTGAAGCCCACTCTAACTGTACCATAAATACTGCCGAAGTCAAGAATTCAGGTTGCAGCTCACCTGCGCGGTTGGCCATAGGACATGCGGTATATGTTGTTACATATATTAACTCGAGACGTTGGAATAGTTTTAAGAAATCCTTTTGCATGCACCGCTGAAATTTCGCCCTTACTCATAAATAAATTTAATGTAATTATTACTACATCATTTACAGCTTCGATGCTGACCTTACGACTCATTTCAATCCAAGTAGAACATTCATTGCAAATATCATCATAAACATGCCAATGCGAATAAAAATCATCTATTAACTGTTGCAGATCAAGTATTCCGTTGTGGTGGGGGTCCTGATTGGTCTACTCGCAAAGATGCGTATACGTTTCTTAGCGAGTAGACCAATCAGGACCCCCGCCGCAACGGAATACTTGAACCTGATTGGTCTCTTCGCTGAGTTGCGTGCACGCAAAGATACGAGTGACTCGAGAAAGGCCCCCCTGATCTCCCGATACCTGTCAAATCATGCATGTAACCTCGAAATCAAGTGTACAAGTGATAAGAATTATTCGGGTTTCTTCGGTGAGTTTCCCCAAATGTTTAAAGTAGTTACTCCATTATTGTAATCCAATTTTATTGTATCCCTTATTTTTCTGCCACGACTTGGATTGTTGATAGTGGATGGATCAGCTAATAAATTTGATTTTTATTCACTATCAACTATCAAAGTCGTGGCAGAAAAATAAGGGATACAATGGAATTGGATTACAGTAATGTAGTAACTACTTTATTATTATTTTTTCTTTATCGATATAGTCCCTCTTTCGTATTATACTATTCCACACAAGTTCGAATGTATATACCGACCTGTGTCAAACGTGAAGTGTACATGTACCTCACTTTTATCTCATTAAGTATTACTGCAGACTCTGACATGTCATCTCATACAGGTGCAACCGAAGAGGACCTAGCTCGTGTCCTGTCCGTAAAAAGATGACTCGATGGACATCAGAGAATATCAGACTTGTCACCGAGCGCCTATTACCCACGGTACATTTATTGCAATATGCGTTTTTCGTTTCAATTATTCCTGCTTTAAATAACTTTCACTTCTTTCAAAGTATTTACCTTGTACAAACTGTTCATCGTAGGGGGCAGCGATCAATGATTGTGATTAATCGTAGACAAATTATTCCTGCGATGATATTCCAGTTGCAAGCATACACTAGCAAGTCAGCTTACAGAGCATCCGATGTTTAGTATCAACTTTACCTCTTTTGGAACACCCATCACCTGAGCATAATCACGATTACGTTAATGTTAATCGCAGAATAGACCGTGAGCTCGGGCACATTATCGCAGTAGTAGTTCGGTACACCGAATTGCTTTTTAGTTTTAATAGACGAACTTGTCTACGACGAGTCGCTATTATCAATCGCTGCCACCTACCACGAACAGTTCAAAAAAGGTTATTAGCTTGAAAGAAGTAAAAGTTATTTAACGCTGGAATAGTTGAAAGGAGAAACGCGTATTGCAATTAATGTACCGTGGGATATAGGCGCTCGGTGACAAGTCTGACATTCGCCAATGTCCATCGAGTCATCTTTTTGTGGATAGGACACGAGCTAGATCCTCTTCGGTTGCACCTGTACGAGATAACAAGTCAAAAAATCTTGAGTCTTCATGAAAATCTTCTTACCTACTCGTTCTGTAGTAATACTTAATGAAATAAAAGTGAGGTACATGTACACTTCACGTTTGACACAGGTCGGTATATAAATTCGAACTTGTGGGATAGTATAATACGAAAGAGGAAATATATATCGATAAAGAAAAAATAATAATAAAGTAGTTACTACATTATTGTAATCCAATTCTATTGTATCCTTTATTTTTCTGCCACAACTTTGATTGTTGATAGTAGATGGATCAACCAATAAATTTGATTTTTCTTCACTATCAACGATCAAAGTCGTGGCAGAAAAGTAAGGGATACAATGGAATTAGATTACAATAATGTAGTAACTACTTTATTATTATTTTTCCTTCATCGATATATTTCCTCTTTCGTATTATACTATCAGAGAAGTTCCAATTTATATACCAACCTATCAAACGTGAAATGTACATGTACCTCACTTCTATTTCATCTCTTCTTCGCCTCTGATGTAACGATGGAAATTACAAAATATCCATTTAAAGTGGCACACGTCCATGCACTCGAGACAGCAGATCCAGCTCGCCAAATGAACTAATGCAACTGGTTCTTGGAACAACAAGTGGATGATCCTTCGTTCGAAAGAAACCCCCTCGGGTTCGCATACGATCTGTAACAAATTGTAAATAACAATCATATGGGGTTTTTATAATTATTTTAGGAAGTCCCAGAAGAAAACAGGTGCAGTAAAATATCGATGCTGTGCTAGAAAGAATAAGGAATAACCCTCGAACCTTAATCGGTATCAGTGATTCCTCATTGACTGTCGTTACAACGGAGACGAAGAACAGATGAAATAGAAGTGAGGTACATGTACACTTCAGGTTTGACAGGTCGGTGTTTAAATTGGAACTTGTAATAGTAGTAATAGAGGAAATATATCGATAGAGAAAAAATAATGATAAAGTAATTACTTGACTGCGTGTTGTGATCCAATTCCATTGCATCTCCTATTTTTCTCCCACGGCTTTAATTGTGACAGAGAAGAAAAGCCATCGATTCGTCTCGTGCTCGCATGACGCTGAAACAAAAAATAGAATTATCACAAAGAGATAATTGTCCTTCCATCGAAAGTGAGGTTAAAGCTGTCAGATGGCAATTAAACTTATCTGATGGTAATTCTTCTGAGAGACTGCCGTCTCCTTTCATGCTCTTTATGCACAGGCAACCAGAGAAACACAGCACTGCATCCGTTCACTATCTCGATTATCGAAAAAAAACAAACGATTATTAAACTATACGGAGCGTCTGTCATATTCACCACTATTGAGATTCATAACTCCGATTACACTGAATTTTTACATTTTATTAACAAGCGCGTCCGAGGATCGAAATAAACGCGAGGTTAATCGTTTCGTGAAGGGAAATATTTTATTAATTTTGAAAAACAACTAAATATTCAAGGAATATATTCTCTCACACACTCTCATACATTTGATGGCGTATGCGTGTGGCCGCATCTGTGTACACATTTCCGACCATGGCCGAATATCACCGAAGACAGGCGGAATTTTTGTGAGATTTTGACATATATATATCGCCCGAGAAATCGGATTCTCGACTTTTAGGCGCAAGGGGCGTGGCTTCGCGTTGCTAAGGAAAAATCTCTGTTAATATGTAACTTACAACATTTACTCTGGTCTCTATCGATAGAGAATAGTCGATTTATATGGCGTAACTAAGCATAGTTTTGGTTATAACCGTATAGTTATTGAAAAAATTCGATGTAAAAATTGAGGGGTGCAGGGGGCAGACATTTGTGGTGTAAAGAGACACGGGTGCTCGCGACATCAGCGCTGTCGTGTCTGAGCGCGGAACTACTTGAACGAACATGCCGCGAGACACTGCCGTGTCTCTTGTGTCGCGTCTGCATCCAGACTTGACCTAAAATCCCCATAACTTTTGGAAGTTACTAGATTTTTGGCGGCGCATTCAAACTCTTTGTATTAACGTCTAATTATTGTCATTTTATTAAACAAGTAAGGTATAGATGGATTGTAATAGAGAGAAAGAACGAGAACGTCGAAGACTGCGTGATAAGTTAAATAAGTCGCAGGCCACCGTGGTTTCTATTCGCGAGATTATAAACACTTTTATTGCGTGATGGACAGGGGATCTGAGTCGCGGGCCGCTGCGAGCTCCGTTTGTAAATATGGTATCCCCTTTCGCGGACCGATAGGTCGTAGTTCATTTACCTAGCAAGAATAGTTCTCCTTTCTTTGAGTCACGTAGGCGTGCGCGCATAAGATTTGTTATCGATACGCGCTTCGGATTGCGGGAGTTCGTGCGCGGTAGACCCACGGTTAATGAGGGCATGTTTTCTTTCGAGTGCGTGGGATTGTGCGCGCCAGAATCAGGGTCGATGCGTACTTTCTTCACACGTGGACGCGTGGGGCGTGGATTAGATCATTGTGCGTAGACGAAGAAAGTGGGAGTAGAGTCCTTGACTACGACTAGCGTCGAGTATCAGATTGGTTCCCCACATTAGCGCTGAGTATTTGATTGGTTCCCCGTTGTTACCGAGAGGCGGGGACTTTTGATTTAAAAGGATGCACTTTGCCGCTCGAGGTGCACTCAGATACCGATTTATAACGACAAATTATATTCCAACTATGTGTTAAAATATAATTCATTGGTGATCACCTAATTCTTGGATTAAGAGTTTTCATTTCTCCACCTGCAATAAAACTCTTCATCTCCCGATCCCGCTCTTTCCGAGCAGAGTGGTTCAGCACTCCACGGGCACGGACCTGCCCCCTACAAACGGACCAAGAAGACCAGCCCGGCACGCAACACTTGATACCGTACAGAGCGATGCGCGACGTTGCCAAGCATTTTCAGTGACTTCAATCCCCACTCCTTAACCGTCCCCGCTCCCCGCAGCTCCCCGCGACGCACAGAGGAGTATTTGTACCAGAAACGTGGCCAAAATTATTTTATGTAATTTATCATATCGGAATCCATTCTTAAGCAATTTCATGTATTTTTCGAACGTTTATTTGAGTAAAGTAAGGAAAAGAACATAGTTTTTAAAATAAAAAGTCAAAATTGTTAAGCCATTGTTCGTTGTTTTTCAAAAAACGCTCTTGCTTGTAACTCGCAGCCACCCACTTTTGCTTAAAGTCAGACTTGAAATGACTTAAAGCATGTTTTAACCTGCCAAATTCGCAGTCTGGAGATTTGGTCGTCTCCAACATTTTTCTCAACAGATAAAATCTTTTCATCCAAATTCTTACTTGGACATTCTTGCACTATATCATATAATGACTTTTTGGTCATTTTCATGAACCTTTCGGAAGATCCTTAAAAGAAGAGAGAAAATATTCAAACTAAAATAAATATTATTACAACTAAAATAAATATCATTAGCTTTAAACCCGTCGTTTATAAAATGGCGGAGAAAGGCGGAACTTTTTCTGTTATTATCATTTTAAGGAAACTCTAACCCTTAATTTAGTGAAGGACTAATAAGTCGGAAGTCCCCGGAACACATACAAAAATACTTATGTTTACAAATTTTACCTTTTATTTTTTTTTTTTTTTTTTTATAGAGAGGCAAATGAGTTTATTCACCATCCCCAGACCTGGCCAGGATCCGGGGGTGTGTGGGGCTCGGGTGATCCTGCGGCGAGAAGGTGCAAGGCCGCAGGGCCCACTACCCACTAAACCCCTCTTGCCTTCGCGCCCCTTTCCCCGACAAGCGCAAGCGCGAGCAAGGGCTGGAGATTTCCGGCGTCGCCTCTTACAGTAAAGGGCTATTACACAGAGAATCCCCGGGGCGGGAGCGCATCGCTCCCACTGCATCAATCAAATGCGGGCCGGCGACGTCAACAGGAGGGAGACATCAGGCGCGCGCACGCAAGGCGCGCACCCTTGTGATGTCACTACTGAGGATGGTGGGATCAGGAGGGGATGATACCAACACCGATGGCGGCGGCACGTGTTCCGCGGCGCGAGAGCGACGCGAGCCAGAGTTTCTCGATGTTTCAATTGGCGGGAGCCCGCGCGAGCGAATGAGCGGGCGTCGACCGCTCGGCCGCCAATCACCGCGCGGCTCGCCAGTTCCGTTGGAGCCGCGTCCGGGGCGGCTTTTTTCCCACGCTAGGGGGTGCGCCTGTTCCGTCCCGCGCATTCTCGCGTCCGCTTCGCCTCCTCCTTGCAGGTCATAACGTTCGCGGCGAAGGTGGCGACTGCGCACCACGTGTTCATTCGATATAACATGTCAGGTAACATGGCCGCCCACCTCGTATCGTGCACGACGTGCAACAGGTCGCGTCTCTCGCGATCCCACGCGGTGCACACGTG
The DNA here is from genome assembly GCA_963678675.1 of Xiphydria camelus. Lineage (NCBI taxonomy): Eukaryota > Metazoa > Arthropoda > Insecta > Hymenoptera > Xiphydriidae > Xiphydria > Xiphydria camelus. The sequence goes on from OY783201.1 coordinate 17,984,093, forward strand.
CAGTGTATGGTGCGCATCATCATAATCCGCGTCGCAGTGGTGACAGCGCGGGGACGGCTCGCGGCCGATTCGGAAGAGATAACTCCCGAAGCAACCGTGACCCGTCAGCAGCTGCGTCAGATGGAAGGAGAGCGTGCCACGCTTCCGGAGATACCAACGGGCGAGATGCGGCCGAATCACGTCGAGAACGCGGCGTCCGAACAGCCTGCGATCGTTGAGCTCCGCGCGCCACGCGTCGAGCGCTGTCGCCTTCGCGGTGAGACAGCTTATACGATATTCGACGGGGCGAGTGCCGGGATCGGCGCGTAGATCTTTGACGCGAAAATAGATTGTCGCGTACATCTTTGCCAGCAGGTGGGCCGGGATAAGGCGCGCAAGGACGAGCGCGGCGTGCAGCGCAACCGTCCGATACGCGCACACAATTCTGAGCGCAACGCGTCGTTGAATACCGAGGAGAAGGCCACGGCTGCGTCTATCGACCGCAAGGCGATCGTGCCAAACCGGTGACCCATAGAGGATCACCGAGTGAACCATGTGGGCGTATAACTTGCGCTTCATCTCGCCAGGACCCCGAAGGTTTGGAAGCAGCCCGGCAAGCGCGCGTACAACGCGCGCGGCCTTGTCCTCGATGGCAACAAAGTGCTCGCGGAACGTGAGGTTGTGATTAAAAATAACGCCGAGGTAACGCATCGAACGTTCGACCTTCACGCGCGCGCCGTCGACGAGAATGTGACCCGCGTTACGAACCATCGCGTTCGTGCCAAAGGCCAGTGCGGTGGTCTTCGCCGCGGCGACGGTGAGACCCAGCGCGCGCATCCTGGCCGTTGTGCACTGTGCCTGTAGTTTCGCGCTTATTTTGGCAGTGTCGAGGGAGCTGCCGCGCGCGAGAATAAGCGTATCGTCCGCGTACGCCACAAGGCGACATCCCGACACCAGCGGACCGCGGAGAGCGCAATCAAACGCGATACTCCACAGCAGTGGCCCGAGCACCGACCCCTGGGGAACACCGGCGCGGATCGCGCGCACGTGGATCCCACCGTCGACGCCACGGTATTGAATGCTACGCTCCGACAGGTAGCTGCGGATAACATTGACGAGGTAAGCCGGCACCTCCATATTCTCCAGCTGCACGAGTATACAGTCCCACGGCACGCTGTTAAACGCATTTTTTATATCGAGACTGACGGCGAGGGCGGCCTCCCCGCTTCTCTTGGCGTCGTTCGCAAAGTTCTTCACGACCATCATCGCATCCACCGTCGATCTGCGCACGCGGAAGCCGAATTGCGAGTCGGAGAGGCCGCCGCCGTCCGGAGTCGTCGCGTCTAGAAACTCGAGTATACGCCTAACGATTATCCTTTCGAAGGCCTTACCCGCGTCATCAAGTAAGCAAATCGGTCGATACTTGCCGGGGATCGCGGCACCGGTGCCATCCGTTTTCGGGATAAGGACTAAGTTCGCTCTCTTCCAGACGCGCGGAAAGGAACCGCACGCCAGGCACTCCGTGTAGAGGGTGGTCAACGACTCGTGGAGGTTGTCAGTCGCGCAATACAGCCACGTGCCGCGAACGCCGTCGGGACCAGGGGCGGCACTGCTACCGTTCTTCTTTCGCAGCGACATCACGGTATCCAAGACCGATACGGCCGGAATTAACGCGGGAGGAGGGGGATCATGCCGTCGCCGCGCCCTGAGGAACTCGACGTCGATCGCGGCAGGCGCCGGAAATAGTTCGTCAAGGATCGTCTCAATCTCCTCGAGCGGGATCATCTCTGTAGCCGGGGGAGCGGCTCCCTTCAATTTGCGCATTGCGATTCGGTACGCGCGGCTCCACGGGTCGTTCTCGAGGTCGTCTATAAGCTCGCGCCACGAAGCAGCGCGCGCCCGCCGGATTTCGCGACGGAGTTCCTTGCGCGCTTCTCGGAGGGCCGTTTCAAGGGTAAGTATCGTAGTCGCGCGCTCTCTCCACTGACGCCGACGTCTGTGGGCTCTCGCAAGTCTCCGCCGTATACGCGCGCATTCGTCGCGGAGTTCCGCAAGGTGGGGATTCCACCAATATGTGGCCTTCTTTCCTTGAGGCGAACCGCCCGCGCCGTGGATGCGGGTCGCGGCGACATCGCACGCCTCGCGGAGCGCCTCCGCAATCGCTTCGGCACGCGCGTTCACATCGACGTACGCTTCACGCCTAAGTACCTCGGATCCAAGATACTTCGCAACGAGCGACGCATGAAAGAGATCGCCGCTGAAGCCGATCTTCGCCCATCGGGGGCCGAGTTCTCTAACACGCGCATCCGGAGTGCCGCTATCGCCGACATCGTAGTGCGTGCGTACACGAAACGTAATATAGCGATGGTCCGATAACGATTCGCATTCAGCCAGTACTTGCCATTCCAGAACCGCTGCTCGAAGCCCAGGAGTTGCCCAGGTGAGATCGACAACAGACGAACCCGTCGCGCGCACGCACGTCGGCACCACACCGACGTTGAGGAGGCGCAAGTCCAGTTCCTCGGCGAAGTCGGTGAGGCGCGCGCCGCGGCCGGTGTTGCCCCGACATCCCCAGGCGCGGGAACGTCCGTTGAAATCGCCAGCGACGATGAAGTGTCTGCCGGGGAAGAGGCGGATCGCCTCTCGAAGCTCAACGAGGAAGGCCTCGTAATGGCGCATCTGCACGTTCGGCGATATGTAGCACGACGCGACGAATAATTCACCGTTCGAAACAATAACGAATCCGCGTCCTCTGTGCTGTTGCAGACACGGGGATGACGGCGATGGCCCAGAAGACCGGCGCCAGTAAATCGCCGCCATGCCGGTCTCGTCGGCATACCACTGAGCGGAGAGGGGCGGCACTCTGTACGGCTCCGCAAGGATAGCGATTTCAACGTCCCACTCAGCCGCGTGTTGGACGCACAGATTTTGCGCGCCCGCACAGTGATTGAGGTTCACTTGCAGGAGCTTAGGCATGATGATTGACTTCCATCGGGGCGGCGGCGGCAACCAGCAGAGGAGGTGCCACGAGGCGCCGCATCGGAGGCGGGCGAATCTTCACGGCCGTGCAGCGCGCACTGCCCATGCGATGCGCGTAGGGCGCGCTAATCTCCAGGCAGGGTATACATTTCGGTTCCTCGGCGGTGCAGGTGCTCGCCGCGTGACCCGGTTCGCCGCACGTGAAGCACGACTCGGAGCGATCGAGTCGGCTGGTGCACTGCGGTTTGACGTGACCGTAGTTCCAGCAGCGAAAGCACTGCAACGGGCGAGCGTCGAGGAGTTCTACCCTCGTCACAGTCCAGCCGATCCTCATGCTACCCGCCCTGCCGACGCGAACCGCGCTAGCGAGGGGGAGTTTCGCCCACGTTGTATACATCCCGCGACGGCCAGCGCGGATGAGTCCAACTTTGATGTCGCCGACGGCGCAGCCGCCGGTCTCGGCGAGCGACGCCGCCACCTCGTCGGGTGTGATCGACACGTCCATGCCGGATATACGAACCTCGCCGCACTTTTCCGGGGTCGCGACTTTGGCGTCGTTTTCGCTAACGACGCTCTTGATCTGGGCGGCAAGCGTGGCTGCGCCTCTCTTCGGGTCAATTCCGCGCACCGACACGAGGATTCCACCCGTGATCGTTGCCCTCGTGTTCGTCGACGTGATGCCAAGCGCCTTCGGGTCGATGCGCTTTTTCGCCAGCGCGAGGGCGTCTCCATACGAGAAGTTTGGCGACTTCGCAGTTATGGAGACCACTGCCGCTGTGGGAACGCGCCTGCGGGGTTTGCGCGCGCGCGCAGGCGCCGCGCCATCGCCAAAGTTGATGTTGGCGAGCGAGCGATCGGGACGTCGCTGCTGCAGTTGCTGCGGTTGCTGTTGATGTTGAAGGTACTGCTGCTGCTGCTGCTGCTGTTGCCATTGCTGCATCTGCCATTGCTGCTGCTGCTGCTGCTGAGGCGGGTACTGGTAAACCCGACCAGCATACGTCCATGGGGTAGAGGGAGAGGGCGCACCGAGATTCGCGGCGCTTGCGGGGTTGCCCGCGACACCCTCGCCGACTGCGTCATCACGTCGTCGTCGTCGTCGCCGCTGTCTCTTCGAGGCGGAGAATGTCGCCCACCCGTCGGCCGCGGGATTACGACACAACGGCGGAAACTCCACATTCTCGGTTCTCTCCTTGGAGGCGAGATTACGCGCAATAATGCGCGCGCTCTCTTTCTCGGAGCGCTCAAGCTCGTGTACGCGCATCTTGAGGTAAGACACTTCGGCGGGTTCAGCCGCGACGGTTGACTTCTCGAGCGCTTTACTCACCATAACCCCGACTCCGCATCGTAACGAGGTGACCATTTTGCGGATCTTCGCATCCATCGGGCCCTGAAGGTTATCGCTCTTGGTGCGCACGTCATCTATCTCTTTGAGCCAGCGGATTAGCGTCTATCCCGCCGCGGCCGGATCCATTCCAGCGACGGCCTCGATATTAATCTCGACCTCGTTAATATCACGCCGGTCGATCGCGTTGTCCAACCATCGGCGTGCAACGCTGAGATGCTCGGGGTCGGACGTCGCAGATTTCTTCCTCGGCGCAGAGGCCGCCGGTTTGCCGCGGCCAGCGACCTTGGCGACTTTCTTCTTATTGGCTCCTCGGGACGTGGGGACGTCGTCCTCCACTGCGTCGGCGAGAAAGTCTCGAGCCGGCGCGGGAACCTTGCGTTTTGTGCCTTTGCGCCTCGCGCTGCCGTCGTCGGTGAAAGAGGCAGAGATCGTGGAAAGGGCACTGTCGCTGTCCGCCCCTCCGTCGTAGTCCTCCCCGCCACTGCTGGCGTCCTTCCTCGTCACTCGCGCGTTTAAACCGGGCGACGGTATCGAGGACCAGTCGGGTCCGAAGTTCGAATCCACCGCGCATGCGCCGGCCGCAACTGCGGCGGGAAGGGGTGACGCATCGTAGGGGGCAATGACCGCTCTCGCGGGCGGGTCATTGCCACGTAGCTTCTCCAAAATGGCGTCGTTTTTTCCCTCGATATCGAGCAAAAACCGCGATATCGGGCTGAGCGACTCCAACGGCGGCGAAACACCGGTAATCATGCAGGAGGAACCGGCCTCCTGCAAGTTTCCACGTCCGTTTTCCGGGGTGACCCCGTCGGAATCCTCGACGATCCCGTTACCGGGTCGTTTCGGACTGCCGGCGGAGGTCATCTTGGTACCCGGTACCGAGTTTCGACCGGCTTTCGCCGGCGAGACGATATTCACCCACTTAATACACAATTAACTATCATGCACTAAGTACCGCACACCCACACAACACTTTCCGAACACTTGAAAACGCAAAGCGAACTTATACGCGAGAACTCCGAAAATAATTCCGGAGCCGACACAGACGCGACCGGTCTCGAGCGAGTCCAAGCCGCGAATCTACAAATTTTACCTGCAATTTGTAAACAAGTATTTTTGTATGTGTTCCGGGGAATTGCGACTTATTAGTCCTTCACTAAATTAATGGTTAGAGTTTCCCTAAAATGATAATAACAGAAAAAGTTCCGCTTTTCTCCGCCATATTATTAACAACGGGTTTAAAGCTAATGATATTTATTTTAGTTTGAATATTTTAAGTCATTTCAAGTTCGATTTTTTAAGTTAAAGTAGGTGGCTTCGACTTACAAACAAGAGCGTTTTCTGAAAAACAACGAATGGCTTAACAATTTTGACTTTTTATTTAAAAAAAAAACTGCGTTCTTTTCCTTACTTTACTAAAATAAACGTTCGAAAAGTACATGAAATTGCCTAAGAATGCATTCCCATATGATAAATTACATAAAATAATTTTGGCCACGTTTCTGGTACAAATACTCCTCTGTGCGACGGCCCATTCTTAGGAACGAAATTACAATACTTTAACATTTTTTTGGACATGTTCGCAATGCAATATCCGTCTGGCATTTTAGAGAAGGGCTTAAATAAAAAATAATCTATTTGTGTTAAAAAAGCCAGACTTTATACAATGACATTTTTTAATTACAAATTGAGGCGTCTGGCGAGCTGTTAGGCATAATAAAATGATCTAGCAATGTCCATTTCTGTAGTGCCTTTGTGGCGAAAAGGATGTGGTCGCCATCCTATCGGCGGAGCGTTTCGTCCCGGAGTCGGCCTGTGGACTCGTCAGTAAGGCTAGGCCGACTCCTGCCTTAGACGCTCTGTGGTCCTCGGTGATAGACGGGCAGTTGCGGTCTTATATAGAAACTTGCCCGTTGATGGACCACTAACGAGAAGCCGAAAGCCGTGGAGTCGAAGGTCGGCGCCACCTGGCGGCAAGGCGCCGTAGCGCAACGGGCCGCTACAGTACTCCCTCCCTAGTGACGTCTGATGTATGCAGACGGAACGAGACGGAAGAAGTTGGTGTGTGTGGCAACGGCTTGGCTGTGAGCGTGTCTGCGTATGGCTGGAACGTCGTGGGTTGGAGACTCCGCCGGTATGTTCGTCGCAGCGTGTGAGAGATCGATCCTGAGTGTGTGAGCCGTGACGTCATGACGGGGCGTGTACACATGTGCCGTGCCGGGGCGTGAGTGTGCCGTGCCGGGGCGTGTACGCGTGCCGTGCCGTCAGCGTGACGTCAGTTCTGCTTCCAGAGATCAAGGTGTCCTTGTTATGGGAGTTCCCTTGGTCCAGAGAAGGTATGCTGCAGGATGATGATCTGACCACAGAGCGTCTAAGGCAGGAGTCGGCCTAGCCTTACTGACGAGTCCACAGGCCGACTCCGGGACGAAACGCTCCGCCGATAACATGGCGATCGCTCTTTTCGCCAAAGTGGTGACCCCGACGTGATGCAGCGGAGAAGATCATCATTCCTGCAGCATACCTTCTGGACCAAGGAACTCCCATGATAGGACACCTTTATCCGGAAGCAGAGCCAACCACACGCACACGGCCACGACGCTCTCAGCCAGCACCAGCCACACCAGCGCTCACGCACACGGCCACGACGCTCACAGCACCAGCCACACACACACGGCCACGACGCCCCAGAGCACCAGCCATGCCAGCGCACACACACACGGCCATGCTAGACCCACGCAGGCAGCAGCCACAGCACCAGCGCTCACACACAAGGCCATGCTAGACCCACGCAGGCAGCAGCCCCAGACCAGCGCACGCACACACACGGCCATGCTGGACCCACGCAGGCAGCAGCCGCATCATCACACACACACACACACAGGATCGATCTCTCACACGCTGCGACGAACACCGGCGGAATTTCCAACTCACGATGTCCCAGTCACATAGAACCACGCTCACACAGCCATCGCCACGCACACCACCATCTTCCACATCGTTACGCCTGCCTCCAGCAGCCGTCACTGGGGGGAATACTGTGGCGGCCCGCCACCAGATGGCGCTGCCTTTCTCACTAGTGGTCGAACACGAGTACGTTTCTACATAAGACCGAAGCTGTTCGACAACCACGGAGGACAGAGCACACAGAGCGTCTAAGGCAGGAGTCGGCCTAGCCTTACTGACGAGTCCACAGGCCGACTCCGGGACGAAACGCTCCGCCGATAACATGGCGATCGCTCTTTTCGCCAAACCTTTAGCTACTGTGTCGCCATCTATCGGAGTACGCGTTACGCGAGCACAGCGCCGCCTGCGCGATACGTGTCCGACGAGTCATCGTCGAGACCCTCTCTTCTCTCCCGACCGTTGAGCTATACGCATGGTCCCGGCATCGTTCTAAGTTCTCTTATTCATTTTGTAACTTCTGTTAATAAACTCTTTGTTAATCAAAACTAGTGCGTGCATTAATATCGTAAGAACATTACAGTGGTGACGAGGGTAAAAATTAACACGTGCGATAAAGGATCGCCAAGATATTCATCGATTTCGTGAAACCGCGTGTCGTGAATAAAATTAACACGTGCGATAAAGGATCGCCAAGATATTCATCGATTTTGTGAAACCGCGTGTCGTGAATAAAATTAACACGTGCGATAAAGGATCGCCAAGATATTCATCGATTTCGTGAAACCGCGTGTCGTGAATAAAATTAACACGTGCGATAAAGGATCGCATAAATAATCGTCGAGAGTGAACGTGTCGGGAAAAGTGATCGCGGGCGATAAAAGATCGCAGAAAAAGGAATCCATCAAGAGTGAACGTGTCGGTAAAATGATGGAAGACGTAAGGAGACGGCAAGAGGAGCTAAAGGAGCTCGAAAAAGGAAAAGCGGACTTGGCGGAGGAAAAGAAGCAAATCACGGAGCAACGGAAACAATTGCCTCTAGAACAGCAACATTTTTTGGCATAAAAGGCGGAATGGAAAATTAACCTAGAAAGCGGAGCATCGCAAAGCACAGTGCAACAAATCGTTACATCGAGGATTGGAGAATTAAAGAAATTCGACATCCACGAAGACTGGACAATGTGGCGTGAAAGGTTGGAACAGTACTTTTTTGCCAACGATATCCCCGATACAAAAAGGGTATCGTTGTTAATCACATTGCTTGGTAGTGAGGGTTACGCTCTACTCCGTAACCTATGCCCACCGGTCGCACCGGCGTCGCAAACGTTTAACGATTTGATCACCACTATGTCGAATCATTTAAAACCCAAGCCTAGCATAATTACGGAGAGGTTTAAATTTAAACAATATATATGTCGCCAAGCTGAGGGCGAAAACACGCAAGAATTTATGAAAAATTTAAAGAAGCTCTCAACGTATTGTGAATTTGGTGAAAATCTGGGAAATCACTTAAGAGACCAGTTTGTATAGGGACTACGAGAACTCTCCATTCAAAAGAAGCTAATGGGAGAAAAGGACTTAACTTGCAACCGAGCAGCCGAGTTGGCTCATCTACTGGAAACAGCGGCTAAGAAGAAGCAACAGAAATCAACTTCGATCAACTTCGTGGGATCTAAGACGTCGCAGCGCAGTCAAAAGGCAGCGGATCGACGACAGGAATATCCGTTGCTACTGTTGTGGCAAAAGAAACCATCGAGAGCAGCCGTATGTAAATATAAACAGTATTCGTGCAACGTTTGTAAGAAACGGGGACATCTCGCTAGCGTATGTAGGTTAAATAAAAAAGGGAATAATCCGAGGCAAAATTATATTGGGAACTCGGAGGATTGTAATAATCAGTGCGATGATTATGCCGTAGATTTTGAAAATATGTTTCACCTAGAAGAGAGAGAGGGACAGATAGAGCTCGACAAAGGGTCGAACAGTGGAATATATAATATAGCGCCGATTAAAGTTATTGTACAGATACAGGGAATAGATACGGAATGCGAAGTCGACACAGGGTCGGACGTAGCAGTTATTTCAGAGAAACATTAGTGGAATCGTGTTGAATTGAAAAGGTTTAACCTCCAGGAAACGAGTCAAATCACATCCAGGACATACGATTGTACCGTTGGGTGTTATCAAGGTTGAGCTTAAATTTGGAATTGTATCTACTGCATTAGACTTGTTCGTACTACCGGGTAAGGGCCCAACACTTATCGGGCAAACTTGGATTCGTGCACTTTCAGTGCCTGTATCGGAATTACTAGAGGAAACTAGGGAATCGAACATTGATTGGCTAGATAATGCGGGTCATAGGGACATTAATGCTATTATCAACGAATTTAGTACAGTTTTTTCTAGCGAACTCGGGAAATATTCGAAAATAAAATTTCAAATTCATGTCAAAGAGAATGTTAATCCAATTTTTTGTAAACCTAGACCTATACCTTACGCTCTGCGAAGCAAAGTGGAAGCCGAGATTGATCGTTTAGTCGAAATCGGGGTTTTGAAACCCGTTGAAAGTAGTGGGCAACACCAATTGTGCCAGTTTTGAAAAGCAATGGTCAAATCCGTATATGTGGAGATTATAAAGTAACGGTAAACCCACATATCAAAGTAGATCGGTATCCGATACCGCGTGTTCAAGACCTATTAGCTACTCTAAATGGAGGCTCAGTTTTTACGAAAATCGATCTTTCTCATGCTTACTTGCAAGTTGAACTGCAAGAAGAGTCGAAATCATTAGTGACTATTTCCACACACACAAGGGGCTATTTGCCTATAATCGTTTATGTTTTGGTATCGCGTCAGCACCCGGTCTTTTTCAGCGGGAAATGGAGACTATTTTGAGTAACTTAGAGGGTGTAGTGTGTTTTTTTGACGATATTCTGATTTCCGGTCTAACTCGCACTATCCATAACGAGCGACTTCGTACCGTATTACGTAGATTAAAGGACTGCGGACTTACCGTTAAGAAAGAGAAATGTAAGTTCGGCAGGGAGAAATTTGAATTCCTAGGTTATGAATTGAGTCGAGAAGGAACTCAAGTTTCTAAAGAAAGAGCGAAAGCAATAATTGACGCGCCAGCACCGACTGAAGTAACTCAATTAAGAGCATTCCTAGGATTGATGAACTATTATTCGAAGTTTATTAGAAATTACTCGAAGGTTGTTAATCCCCTTTATAGATTACTGCAAAAGAATGTATCCTGGAAGTGGGATAATTCATGTAACGAGGCTTTTTAAGCAGCAAAACAGAGTCTTATCAATTCTGAGATTTTAGCTCACTAGGATTTGAAGCTACCTGTAAAAATTAGTTGTGATGCATCTCCATTTGGCATTGGAGCAGTATTATCTCATGTATATTCTGATGGATCCGAGAAGCCAGTCGCTTTTGCGTCACGCACGTTGTCGAAAGCCGAAAGGGGTTATTCGCAATTAGACAAAGAGGCGCTGAGCTTGATTTTTGGTGTAAAGAAATTTCATCAGTTTGTCTATGGTCGTCGTTTCATTTTGGAGACGGATCATAAGCCCTTGGTTTATATTTTCGGTCCAAAGAATGGTTTGCCTCAGATGTCGGCAAATAGAGTACAGAGATGGGCTGTATTACTGTCAGCCTACGATTACGATATTAAGTATATTAAAGAAGTTGACAATGCTTGAGCGGATGGATTGTCGCGCGTACCGCTAATTACTCGTGAATCGGAAAATGAGCCTGACGAGGAAGAATATTCTTATTTAAATTATGTCACGGATAATGTTAGCTCGATTAACGCTGAGACGGTTAGCGAAGAAACTGATTTAGATCCGGTATTGAGTCAAGTGAAAAATTTCACGATGACAGGATGGCCGAAATTAGTTGACGATAAGTACAAGCAGTTTCAATGTCGTGCGAAAGAACTATCGGTGGAAAAAGGATGTGTAATGTTGGGACATCCAGTGGTCATTCCAGAGAAATTGCGCGAAAACCTTTTAGAGGAGTTACACAGCGTACACATGGGCGTAGTGCGTATGAAGGCTATTGCGCGATCATACTTTTGGTGGCCAGGACTCGATAGTGCAATCGAAGATATCGCTAAATCTTGTAAGCTTTGTTTGGAATCATCGGATAATCCACCTAGAGCATTGTTGCATCCATGGAAATGGCCTGAAGATCCGAATCATCGACTACATGCCGATTTTCTTGGTCCGATCGAAGGGAAAATGTATTTAATCATTATCGATTCTTTTTCGAAGTGGGTAGATGTTAAGGAACTTAACAATATCACAGCGGAATCCACAATCAAGGTTTTCAGAGAATATATGTGCACGTGGGGAATTCCATTAACCTTAGTGACCGATAATGGTTCGACTTTCTGCTCCCACGTATTCAGCGAATTCTTAAAGTCGCATGGTGTTCGTCATGTGCGTACGGCGCCCTATCATCCAGCGTCCAACGGGGCAGCGGAAAATGCGGTTCGTAGCTTTAAGAATAAATTTAAGCTTTTGTTAAAGGAAGGTTATGCGAGACACGAGGCTCTCTGCAAATATTTGTTTCATTGTCGAGCGACGCCGCACTGCACTACGAATTGCAGCCCGGCAGAGTTGCAAATCGGTCGGAAATTCCGTACGAAATTAGACCTTTTGCACCCTTCACTGCGTCAATCAGTGGAGCATAAACAAGAGGCACAGAAACGGTTCTTCCGTGAAAACCGTGCGATCAACTTTGAGATTAACGAGACGGTTATGGCAAAAGATTACAGTTCGGATTCATGGCTCAAATCTAACCTGCTCGAACAACTTTCGCCTGTTACGTATAAGTTAGCCACTCATGATGGTCGAATGTAGAAGCACCATGTACACCAGATACGCCGTTGTAACTTGAAAACGAATGAGAGCGTGCGTAAGAACTCTATTAAGAGAGATACCGTTCCTGCGGAAATACCATTACGGCGTTCGTCTAGGATAGCTAAGCTTAAGTAAATCTAGATTGTAAGGGACTTGTCAAAATTAGTTCTGTATAGCGTTCGAAGATAGCGGAATGTAATAAATGAGCGCTATATGTTCTAAATTAAGTGTGGGGGAATGTAGTGCCTTTAGCTACTATGTCGCCATCTATCGGAGTACGCGTTACGCGAGCACAGCGCCGCCTGCGCGATACGTGTCCGACGAGTCATCGTCGAGACTTTCTCTTCTCTCCCGACCGTTGAGCTATACGCATGGTCCCGGCATCGTTCTAAGTTCTCTTGTTCATTTTGTAACTTCTGTTAATAAACTCTTTGTTAATCGAAACTAGTGCGTGCATTAATATCGTAAGAACATTACAGTTTCAGTATATTGAGGTTATGGCAATGATTTTCAATATGTTTTCTTGTTTTATAAAATCACTTCAAAAAATATGAATTTTCGACCCCCCTAAAAATGCTCATTACGCAATGCCGCAAGGCATGCAGGGTGCCAGACCTAGCGATATGAAAAGAAAATAAGTTCGCCTCACGATTTATAATAAAATTTTTCTTTATAAAATCACTACCACAAAAACGTCGCTGGCCCTTAGACTATCTGTGAAACGTCACATAAAATTTCAGGCTGATCGCTAGATTAGTTTTATTTTGACAGCCAATTATATTGCACGTGTTTGGTGTTTTTCGAAACAATGGAAAAAGAGCAATATCGATCCGTGATTCGCTTCCTATTTTTGGATGGAAAAACGTGCGAAGAATCAAAGCGAATTTGGATGCTGTCTACCGGGACTCTTCACCATCTACGACAACCGTCAGATATTGGTTCAACGAATTCAAACGTGGACGTACCTCTGTTTTTGATGAAGAGTGCCCAGGCCGCCCTACAGATGTGGTTACTGAAGAAACCGTTAAAAAGGTCCACGACATTATCCTCGCTGATCGCCGAACGAAAGTGCGCGAAGTAGCCGAGATCGTAGGGGTTTCGTATGGAACGGCAATCAATATTTTACACGATAAGTTAGGGCTGAGAAAGCTGTCCGCCCGATGGGTGTCGCGAATGCTCACGATAGACAACAAGCGGATACAGATGTCAGTTTCAAAGCAGTGTTTGGACCTCTTCAAGCGAAATCCGCGGGAGATTTTGCGTCGAGTCGTCACCATTGATGAAACCTGGATTCATTACTATACACCCGAGACCAAACAACAGTCAAAGCAATGGACTTTTTCAGGCGAATCTGGTCCGTAGAAGGCGAGAACGGCACCATCGGCCAGAACGGTCATGGCATAGATTTTTTGGGATGCGAAAGGGATAATCCTTATTGAATTTTTAGAGAAAGGAAGCACGTTCACGGGGAAATACTAGATACGAATCATATTTATTGTAATAATTTTACAATAAGATGTGTTCCCCCGGAGGAACAATGCTCCTCCGAGGGTAATGGCGCGTGGCGCCGACAATACAAAAAAACAGGCATAATATAATTAGGTAACGTAGATGTAATTATAAGGGGGGCGGCTTAATACCCACCCCCCACTATTGAGGACCCACCATAGTAGAGAAATAAATTTATTGGTTTCGGCGGGTCCTAACAAAGTAATACTGGAAGCCCCCCGCCTTCCTACGGTCGGGGGATGTGGCGCCACTGTATCTAGGGGACAAACACGGGACCACACAACAGAAATCCAGCGGTACCCCCGGACTAGCCACCCCCCGATCCACTTTACAGCACACCGAGGCCGGCCAGCCCAGAGGGTACCCGCTCCACCGTACAGATAAAGGACAGGACAGGACATCACATGGACAACACAAGACGATACACAGTACGGTGGGCAACACATAACTTATGTAAGTATATGCTATGATATTATAACTAGAATTAGCAAATTAACTCCGATAAGTGATAATAATACCGTAGTTAATAAAATTAATCCAAATTGGGCAAATATAGTAGATTAAATAGCATAACGTAGTTTGGCACATACAATACAATATCTTAGTAAGCAAAAGTATGTTGTGTGAGGAGGGAAGGGCGGCAACACCATAGAGTTTTATAATTAATCTAATAAATATTAATTTGATAAATAATAATTTGAGCAAGTTAGCAGATTAAGTTCAAGTAAATACTAATTGGGTAAACAGTTGAATGGTCAATGGCAGCGAATGAGGTGAATGTAATGAATGATCATATTTACAATAGGCGAGTTTGATGGAATGAATGCGAAGAAAGAGCACTGTTACCCATATAACGCCAACCCTTCCCAGGACCAAAGCAGGAGGGCAAATATTATTCATTGTTACTTTCGGGTGCAAAGGGCGCATACTGCCTGACGCCGGTCAAGTGCTCCACATAGATGTCGAGCAGGGATAATCCTTATTGAATTTTTAGAGAAAGGAAGCACGTTCACGGGGAAATACTACAGTGCATTATTGGACAGATTCGATGCGGGATTGAAAAAGACACGGCCTCATTTGGCAAAAATTGCTGTTTCACCATGATAACGCACCAGTTCACTCAGCCGGAATTACCGCGGCCAAACTGCATGAATTGTTGCTGCATCCACCGTACTCACCCGACCTGGCTCCTTACGATTTCTTCCTATTCTCCAATTTGGAAAAATGGCTTGCGGGAAAAAAATTTAACTCAAACGCGCGCGCGAGGAGGCTATCATCGAGACAACAGCCTATTATGAAGAGTTAGACAAATCATATTTTTGGAGGCGTTAAAGAAATGGCAGGAACGTTGAGAAAAGTGTATCACACTAAAAGGGGATTACGTTGAAAAATCTATATATATAAAAATATGAATGTGTGTCTGTCTGTCTGTCTGTCTGTCTGTATGTATGTCTCGTATGCCTTCCTAAACCGTTCATCCGATTGCGATGAAATTTTGGAAAATGGTTGGACGCATGCCTGCGATGGTTTCTGAGTTAGTAAATCTTATACAGGGTGTTCAAAAAGTCCCGGTACGGCCGATTATCTCAGCGGGAAAACATTTTAGAGAAAAATGTTTACTACAAAACTTTAAGGATTTTCCCTTGGCTACCCAGTGGTCGTATTGGATTTGACCTTGACCGTGACCTTTAAGGTAATATCAAATGCCTTCCTAAACCGTTCATCCGATTGCGATGAAACTTTGGGGAATGGTTGAACGCATGCCCACGAAGGTTTCTTATTGTTAGTAAATCTTATAAAAGGTGTTCAAAAAGTACCGGTACTGATGATTATTATGCCTTCCTAAACCGTTCATCCGATTGCGATGAAAAGTTGGGGAATGGTTGGACGCATGCCCGCAAAGGTTTTTGAGTTAGTAAATCTTATACAGGGTGTTCAAAAAGTACCGGTACGGATGATTATTATGCCTTCCTAAACCGTTCATCCGATTGCGATGAAAATTTGGGGAACAGTTGGACGCATATCCGCGAAGGTTTGAGTTAGTAAATCTTATACAGGGTGTTCAAAAAGTACAGGTACTGATAATCATTATGCCTTCCTAAACCGTTCATCCGATTGCGATGAAAAGTTGGGAAATGGTTGGACGCATGCCCGCGAAGGTTTCTGAGTTAGTAAATCTTATACAGGGTGTTCAAAAAGTACCGGAACGGATGATTATTATGCCTACCTAAACCGTTCATCCGATTCCGATGAAAATTTGGGGAACAGTTGGACGCATATCCGCGAAGGTTTCTGAGTTAGTAAATCTTATACAGGGTGTTCAAAAAGTCGAACTATACTTGACCTAAATTTGACCTCCGCTGACAATAAAGGTAACATGAAAAAAATGGTCAAGGACACATTTGAACGTAAAAAAAAATTAATTTGACCTCGATATAACCTTGAAGGTCATGGTCAAGGTCAAATCCAATATGACCATTGCGTAGCCCGGGAAAAATACTAAAAGTTTTGTATTAAAAATGTATTTAAACAATGGTGGACGGACAAAATCAATCCACAATCTACCCGTGCGAAGCCGGGACGGGCTGCTAGTAAAAAATAAAAATTATAAAAAACTTGCGTCTTCATTATTTACATGGGTACTTATTTATCTACCCTCGTATCATATTAACGTCCTTTTTAAGTTTAAAGAAGTTTTATAAGGAGTAACAGACAAACAATGCAAAAAAATTGTATTTTTATATTTTCGTATATAAGGCTTTTTTACAATACGTGATTATAAAAATTAAAATACTCCGTAATTATGACAATTAATATATTTCCTTAAGAAGTTTCCCTTATAAATTTCATAACGGAGTATATTAACCCCTTCCTGCATGATTTTTGTAAATTCCGTGAAAAAAAATTAGCTTTGCCCGTATTATTCATCAAAAAAATAATAAAAAAAAATATTTATGAAAAAAAAAAATTTATTAAAAAAAAATTATTTATGCCATATATGGTACTCCATACACAGGAATAATAACGTACGTACAATTGGTTACTAATGCAGATAACTTTCTTATATATATTGCAGTCCTGAAGATTTACAACGACTTATAACAGATACACAGACATATCAGGTAGGTACGCATATGGTACAAGATGCAGGAAGGGGTTAATTTTTGTAATCACATTGGATAAAAGCTTTATACAGTGTGTCTCACAATGACCACGACAACGGAAAATGGGAGATTCCTTGTTAAAAACAAAGTGTATAAAGTGCAAGTTATAATGTGGGGGGGGGGGGGCAATATAATAGTTAAGGAGCAAAAAGGATTTTGAGATGATTAATGGGAAACAGTTTCAATGGCAAACGTCGTTGACCCATAAATAAGTAAACATAAGGGACTCCGTCCAAGGCCTGCTTCGATATTGTACCCATAGATGACATCTCAATCGACTAACTGTTAAGGCGGGACCAAAGAAAAACGAATTCGAGCCAACAAGCATATGTACGCAGCTGTCACGCGTAGAATTATGTCGGTAAGTGACTGTTTTATCGACAAATCTCATACCAACCTCGTGGTCAAAAACTGCGGTGTTGCCACGTTTTTCTCATTTTCGTACTCGAATAAATAATGTACAATTTAACAGTAAGAAATTTAAATAAATAATACATTGATTTTAAATCAATAATAGTGCAATGATAAGCCACATTTTGTGACATTAATAACGTATATATAATTGTTGAATGAACTAAAATTTCATTATCTGATATTGGCAATACGCGTCAAAAGTTTTGTTCTTTCCCTCCTCTCGCCTCACTCCGTAGAGTACTGATGTTCCTCCTTAATGTCCCTTCCGTCGGGCGCAATATGTCAAATTGATCACAGTCACAGAAAATTGACCAGCGCTTATTCGCCCGACAGCGCAGTTATCCCCACTCCTCAATAGCTTCGCGTCTGTTACTTGTCTTTACACCTAATGCCGTCAGTCTGCAGATAGTCTTCGCAGTGGTGAGATATTGCTCTTTGTATCATTTTGATACATTGCGCCCACTCCCGTAATAGTTTTAAAGTTTTGAGAATTTTTGAAAAAAATAAGTTTGGTAAGTAAGTTCCATTTAATTAGTAACACGAAATAATGTGACGTGGAGAATCGCTCCGCGTCACAAAAAGGGTGCAATTAGCGTG
>OY783201.1:18002048-18372838 GCA_963678675.1 Xiphydria camelus
GAGACCCCGATAAGTTTGGTGTCTAGCAAAGGAGTGCGTGCAGCATCCGAAGGCCCGAGAAGAGCGAGACGAGGAGCTACGACGAGCTCCATTGGGAGAGCCCCTACGCGATCGGTATCGGGCTATCCCAGGAGGCCCAGATCGGAGCCGAGAGGGTCCCCGGATATGCAGCCCGGAAGTCGAGGAGCCGGGACGCGCCCAGCCAGGAACGACCGCTACAGCCCTGGTACGATCCCCTTCTGTCACGCGAACGACCTCCGACTCGCCTCCGCGCGAGCGTTCCGCCTCGTTGGCGAATCGAGAGGTGTCCGTTGCGTTGTGCGGCATCACTCCGTTGTTTCCGTTGTTTGTTCCGTGGTCGAATAAACGGTTGTCTTTTGTTCCTTAGCGCATTCGACTGGCTTTTTCGCGAACCCGTCCCCGAATCCGTCCTTCCGGGTCCAGCCCGCATCTCTCGAACCGCCCCTCTACCATTTGCTAGAGGTAGCCAAGCCCGACGGAAATCGGATCGTTTCCGATCTCCCAATTCTCAGCCGTTCCTGATCTCCCGAAGATCGGTCGTCGACGGGGAGCCCGTTCGCCTCCCCCTCGCGGTGCATTCGCCGTTGCACCTGGCGCCCATCGTTCTTCTTCGTTTCGCGCGCGGCATCGTGACCGCCGGATTGTGAGTAGCGGAGGGCACTGAGGGCCCTCACCGAAACGCTACGTCACAATAACTAGCCATTAAGTTAAAAAAATTAACGTTCGGTTTTTTGTCCTCTGATCAAATTGATACATTGCGCCCGATGGTGTTGTTACGAACTGGGTCGCTCGGATCCAGATCAGTAACGGGTTCGAAAAGAAGGAGGTCCGCTGCCCGTCGTGGGTGGTAGGTGATCACACTCGGAATGAAGATGGACTCGGTAGCCGATGATATGTCATATGCCTTTATTTTAATACGGCCAAACTGATGGTCTCTGTGACTAAAACTAACTATCGAAGCTACGATGTCAAACTATCGATGGAAAAAACGGAAAAGACGGCGTCGGTGGCTCGTTCGGTCCTAATATTATCCCTCAGCGAAGGAGTGGGGGAGAAAAAACTGCAAACGGGAAAGGGAAAATCTAAGCATGGGTAGTGAGTCAGAAGTGGTTGTAAAAGAGAAAGTCAGTTTTTTCGGGGGTACATCTACGATGGTTGGAGAGGAAAGCGTCTAGGGATCGGCGATGGTTCGGAGGAAAAAAGGTCGAAATGCTCGGAGCGTACCTGCGTATACCGCGGGGGAACGATAATCTGTGATGCAGAGGGAAGCGTGGTTGCGCTGAGCGTAACAGTGTTATCAAAAATAAACATTTATTTTTGTATGTTTTTTTAGGATGACTATAGACTTGAAGGATGGCTGCTCCTATTAAAAAATATGATCTCAACAATCCAAACGACGTCGAAGAAATTCAGAAAATACTCTGGGATGAAGAAGATGAATTCTTGCAAGAAGACTTCGAAGACGAGAGTGATACTGATGCAGAGGATGTAGTAGAAAATCGTACAGAAAGCTCTGAATCGGAAGAAGATGACGATGAAGATACCGATGAAGAAGATGCATTCGAGGATTGTGATTCCTATTTTATAGGAAGAGATAAAGAAACAAAATGGAACAGCACTCCCCCTTCATCAAGAGTACGTGCTAAACCTCATAATATAATAAAAAAAAACTACCTAGAGTAATAGGGGCTGCAAAATCTGCACAAAAGCCTTTGGATTGTTGGACTTTACTCATGAGTGATGATATTTTGGGTATAATATTTGTAACGTATACAAATCAGTATATAGACCTCATTAAACCATCATTTCAACGTGAAAGAGATGCTAAACATATAGACCTTGTGGAATTAAAGGCATGCATAGGTCTATTGTTCTTAGCTGGTGTACATAGAGGAAACAGACGAAGCTTGGAGGACCTCTGGGGTACAGAAGGAGATGGAATTGAAAAATTTCGCCTTGCAATGAGTATCAAACGTTTTAAGTTTATCATGCGCTGCATTAGGTTTGATGATAGAACGACTCATGAAGAGAGAAAGAAAGAAGATAGACTTGCACCGATACGTCAAGTATTTACAATGTTTGTGGAAAATTGCCAAAAATATTATTGTGTAGGAGAAAATGTTACTATAGATGAAAAATTAGAAGGGTTCAGAGGGCGTTGCGCCTTTAGGCAATATATACCCAGCAAACCTAACAAATATGGGATTAAAATATTTGCGTTTTGGTGGATGCTCAAACATTTTACCTATACAACTTGGAAATATATGCAGGTTTACAGCCCGAAGGTAAATTTCGAGAAAGCAATAAACCCGATGATATTGTTCTCAGACTGTCGAAACGAATTTTTGGGTCAGGCCGAAATATTGCGGCGGGTAATTGGTTTAGTAGTATTAGATTAGTCGACGAACTCTGTAGAAATAAGTTGTCATATGTTGGCACTTTAAAAAAAACGTGTACAGGGTACACGCAACAGAAGTGAAACTTCATACGTAAACCCATGAAATACTAAGATTGAAAACAAAATTAGAAAAAAAAAGGTAAGGTGAAAAAACAGAATAAAATGTAATCATACAGCCAAGAAAGTGACGAGAAGTTTTGTGTCTGTTTATTTATTTATGATTATACCATTCGTCTGTTTATTTATTGATTATTATACGCAAAACTGCTCGTCACCTTCTTGACTGCATAATTACATTTTATTCTGTTTTTTTACCTTACCTTTTTATTTCTAATTTTGTTTTTCAATCTTAGTATTTCGTCGGTTTACGTATGAAGTTTCACTTCTGTTGCGTGTACCCTGTACACGTTTTTTTTTGAGGTTAGGCCCCGGACTTTTTCACTTTTTTTACACTACTTGCATCCTTTTTTACGTTGTCTCTCACAATATTTCTTACATTTCTGCGCATTTGATTTGGCCATTATAAATTAATTCAATTAAATGTCACTCAAAAATAGCACAAAACAAAACAAATGAATATCACTTACAGCACGCACACGAATGAAGACGCCATACTGGTCAGCTGTATACACAAGCGCCAAATTTATTCGGGGGATCAGTAAGTTAGGTGACCAACTTACTAGGCTAAGGTTCGCCGGTAATAGTAACCGCGATGTTACCGATTCTACATTCCTCCCTTCCCTCTACAAACGCTCGACCCATGAGGCACAGTGATGACTCATGGTGTCGGATTTTTGTCATATACCTGACTCCGGCAAAACCGATTCACGCCCAAGGCACCTATAGAAGTTTCACTTCAATACAAACGTGAAATTCCACCGCCATTCGTCACCGGTAAAGGAAGAACTGAGTTTAGCAGTTTGTTCGGATTCAAGAAAGGTTGTTCACTGGTATCATACATTCCCAGGAAAGGAAAGTGCGTCATACTAGTGTCAAGTTTACATGAAGATAATTCAATAGACCCTGATACAGGGAACAAGAAAAAGCCTTCGATTATAACGTTCTACAATAGAACAAAAGGTGGAATGCCAATGGGACAAATGCTGGAAATGAATTATTTAATGGACATTTAGAAACTTAGGATTTTGGAAAAATGTAATCTCTAAAGAAAGGAAAATAATATGACCCCTCATTACTGAAAGGACAACAGTTATGCTTAACAATAATTGTGATGTAAATTTCAATAAGAAAATGCATTACGTTTGGTTCACACTTTATATTGAAATAGCCTTCGAGATAACGGTTGATGCTATCGGCATTTACTTTATTACACTTCTCTTCATTCGCAGATATGTTCGTACTTTTCATTTACATGGAGTAAGCATATTTCGATGATACGACGCAAACGTAGTTATTCGCTCTACATGACTCGCAGTATACAATTAACGACTAACTATTGCGGTACAAGTCGAACTTACAATTTCAATTAATGATAATGATATTTCTACTCGTCACATCAATCTACTTTTACTCGTTCAGTCGCTGTACAACAATCTAGGATACAACTCAATTACACATGAAGGATGTAGGTTAACCCCTTAATGAATTAGGGGGTTCTTAATGAATTAAGAAATATAGTCAGTTATAAATTAATTTTACTAAATATATAATAGCAGCCATAAGTTTAATGTTCCTCATTTCAGGATTTCGAACGATTTAAAATTGCACTGCGTTGGACACACGCCCTAATGATACAAAGAAGTATATTAAATGATGTTTCCTTTTTTAAGTACTTTTATGAATACGAATGAATTAGAACCCATTTTAGATGATCCTCTACACATCTTAATACATTGCTTTTACAAAAATATAGCTTCGATGCTTATTATTCGCTCGTCAAAATAGCAAGCAATTTGATAGGGAAGCTGATAGGTGCAAAATTTTGAACTATATTAGATTTTTAGAGTACTTACGATAAATTCCGACATCGTTGCGACACGTATCCCATCTCGTGGAACCTAATGAAGCTTGTTTCAGGAGGTCCGTTGATGTCCATTACCAGAAATCATATTATTACAATTTCATGTAATCAGGAGCTTTTCCGCGATACATTCTGTCTATACAACTGTCATTGCGTCTTCAACTGATTAGTCTCAGAATATTCCGAGTGCCCTTTCTCTTGATTCCAACTTGATTTTGACAAATAACAATGCTGGACACTGACGTTCTCAATCTGCGCTTTCCCTTGAATTCGACTAATAATATTCTTGGAAATTTATATATATATATATAAATTTATATATATATGTAGAGTGGCGGGCATAATTAATCTAAGCGTCAAAATTTCATGAGTTCGGTTTTTTTTCTATAAAATGATATATGCGCCAATGCCAATGCAGAGCTATTTGATTTAAGGGGTTATACGCAGTCAGGATTTTCAAAAAATCGATTTTTTTAAATTTTATTTTCGTAATATACATATATTTATGTACATACACAGAAAATTTCATGTCAATCCGACGATTATTCTCGAAGTTACACGTACATTTGCAAAGACATCTTGGAGCGTTAGAAAGTAGGAGTAGAGGCCCAAGCGGTAGCGCGGTAGCTAATTTTACTAATAGCAGCAGCTAATTACCTGGAATGCGCTTTGATACCGTTATGCCTTATTTCAGATACCCAAACTGTTATATTGAAAAGTAATCAATCTAAATAGCGAAGCCAAGCAGTAAACTCGTATGCTCGTTTATATTTTCTGTTCTGATTTCTCTGTGAAAATGAAGTGTAGTAGGGAAAAGAGAGCATCTTCCAAGGTGCAAAAGTCGAGACCAAAAAAGCGAAGAAATATTTTTAATCCGAAGACAGTTGAGACGGATAAAAGTAGTTTTAGTGCCTCAGCGAAAAAATTTAAAATGCAAGAAGAAATCTTCGTTCCGCGTGATTCGTCTGTCGAATATCGAATTTTGAACTTTATTACAGTGTTTGCGGCAATTTCTAAATATGTGAAGTGTAAAATCTATGACGGAATTGTGAAGTTTGAAACTGCTTCTGAACGAGGACTTGGTTTTAAAATTGTTTTGTTATGTGATAAGTGTGCAGTTCGTACCATAGATTCTAGTCCTTTTACTATGTGTAACGTGCTGTTGAAACTTTAAACGCGTTTTTCTCGAAACTGCGTTTTTGAAGTCGGTGAGCAAGATATCTCGGAAACGGCTGAACCGATCAGTCTCAAATTTTTACACAAGCTTTTTAAGTCTATTTTTTAGTAATTGATCGAAGGTTTTTTCTGGCCGATTAATATTTTCCATTTTATGAACAATTTAAGGTCTAAATTTATGTCGAAAATCGATACCTTTGTTTTGAGTAGCCGCAATTTTGTCAAAAATTAATATTTTGCTTATTCCTTCGATTAAATACTAGATAATACCTTATATTAACGAAATTTGTTTGGTTTTTTCATCTTAGATGATGCAATCTAGAGATATCGTGCTCACCGCAAGACGCCTTTTTCTTAGAGGAGCTCCCAGAGATCGGTTCTAGCAGCTTTAAAAATAAATATTTTGACAAATGAAACATATGAAAGTAAAGTTAAAAGTTATCACAATATATATATAAATTTTTAAGTTAATAAATTTAAATGTCTTCCCAGGAAAAATTCTTGAAAAATCGGTATTTTTCGGCCTTCTGACTGCGTATAACCCCTTAAGTGCCAATGCGCTTTCCTTTTCGTTGCATAAGCCGTCAGAAGGTGGTTTAGCTGCTAAGGGCGTGACCTAGTTGCACATCTAACAGATCTAAAGCTGCGTTGACACTGCGCGAAATTCTACGCGAAACTGTTGCACGAGTTGTGTCTCTCTCTCTCTCTCTCCCTCCCCCCTCTCTCTCTCTCTCTCCCCACAAACCCGGCTTAAGTGTCGAACGGCTAAACAAAAACGTATCGAATCCCGCCAGTCTGTATGAAGATACTGTTCGTGTTTGTTGATATCAGCTGTTTTTCATTTCTTTCTTTATGTATTGTAATGTTATTTTAATCTTGCTGCGGTAATGTATAGAATTCCCTTCGAACCGTATCAGGATTGGGGAATGTGTATTGAAATTTATTTTGCTTGCTTGCTTGGTTTATGGCACTGCTGCGAAGCAATTGCCAGTACAATTTGGGGTTGACCTCGACGTTGTCTGGCTCTGGACCATATCGGGGCCACCGACTTGATTCTTTCTCTACTTTTTATGACAAATCGGTAGGATAAAGATTCCTTTTGTTTTAGGTGACGTACAAATGTAAATATGGTTACAGAGATGTGACGGGCATGATGCAGGCTTTGTTTGAATCGTACTACAAACTGGGGATGAACGAACAAGGATCTTATGCAAATTCTACCCATTCAGATACGTCGCCACAGCTACTACGACGAGGAGGCACAGAGCCGGAGGCAGTGCATCGTGAGTTATACTGTTCCAGACGGGCAGGGAAATTTGACGAGGATATGCAAAAAAACCTCCATGGAAATCTTCGACATAAGATAATTTGGATAAACCGATCTCTAAAACTCAACTATCTTCTAAACGGAGCGGAATACGATAAAACCTTTTACATATATATCGTTGTTTTTAAAATAAAGAAACTTTTATCTAAAAAATTTTATCGTATCCCGCTTTGTTTAGAAGATGGCCGAATTTTAGAGGTCGGTTCATCCAAATTATCTTATGAGCGAAACGAGATATAAGAAAAACTTTCAAATAAAAGTTTTTTGGTTTAAGAAACTCAACGACTTTTGTATTTGAGCTTTTATCGTATCTCGCTTCGCTTTTCTGTTTATTTCGAGTGGTAGACTATGGAGAGCTGATTCCCAACTTTAAATAATAATTAAATTAATTCTACAAAAAAAGGTTTCATATTCTTCGATAAGCTTTAAATCTACCAAAATTTCATCAAGTTTGACAATGGATTTTAAAAATGGGAACTAATTTAGTGACTGTCTTAAACTTATGGCTGTTACTATAGGTATACCCCGGGGGCTTCGAGCTATCGAGTTTCTTGAAATATCGACTTCGAAAGACAAGGAAACTGAATACGAAGGAGTGTAAAAGGTCCTAAAAATGAAACTATTTGAAATTCTATAACGTGCACAACTAACGAAATATTTTTTAATGTGCGACGTGATAAATGATTGGTCAATCCGAAGTAAAAAGTCTGATGAATCTAAAATCAGGGTTACCGGTTGATCTACAAATATATTTTAGTAAGATTGTGTGAATTAATCGGGCATTTAGAATCGTTGCAAAAGTAACCAGAACTATATACTATTTTATGAAAACTAACGCATAAATATATGGTATGGTCTTGAAACACATTAACTTCGATTCCTTTCCGTGAATTTATACTCTTGGTAATGGAGTACATTGTGTTAGATGAGTGAAGACAGAACATACGTAATAATCAGACTTCTCTAATCAGTGTAGAGTGAATCTCTACTAACCAAATTGATCGCGAAAATATAAAATTTTCGATACAACAGCCGTAGCATAAATTGGTAAAAATTATTTTCGTACTCCACTGGGCGATTGAATGAAAAAAGCCTAGACAAAAAATCGGTAATTAATACCCGAGGAATAGTTAAATTGGCAGAGATTTAAAACTGTATTTAAATTTCTCGTTGTACGAAATAGAGACGAATATTTGTACGTCGATGAGATTCTCCTGGAAGGTATCGAATCGTGTTTTATATAATTAGAATTGTTAATAAGTATACAGCTTCTATTCCAACATATAGATACACTGTAAACGATACACGGAAAGCTACAATTTCTAAAATGATACGAATGAAGGTATTTCATCACAAAAATATTCCCTTCCATGCACAATTATTTAGTGTACAAATATAACCCGTAATTCATTGCAGAATAATTATTAGACATGTACATAATTTAACCCTAAATAAAATATACCAATATGTAAGAATATAATCTATGTTCATCGTGGGAAATATCGAGCATCAAAGACAAGAAATTCTAAAATTCTAAAGTCTTTTATCGCGAGTCCAATTCTCAGACAAATTTAGGACCCCTAACTTTAATAGGCGAACTGAAATCGACACCACAGAGATTATACTGCATTCAATGAAACATCAATAATATTATAATTAATATATTCTTTACAGAAGGCGCAAGATTTTGCATCGATCTGTCAGTGTCGTTTTGGCCGCGGTATATTACAAAATAACGAATAACTTAATTTTATTCTAGATCTATACATATATGTAAATATCGCAGCTGACAATTGTAGTCAACTCCGCAGATACAGATATAAAAATGATGATATGAGACCTATGAATTCGGAGGTAAGAGATAAGCGCCTTGCGTACTAGGTAACAGGAAAGAACGAAATCAAATGCAGTCAATGCAATTGACTCTATTCATTTGTTTCTCCTTTTTATTCGGTACGTTAGACGCGAGTCTATACTTATCAAATCGCTTCAAAAACATCGGTTAGCTACTAGATGAATTAGTGTTTGAAACTAATAATTAGAAAATGCATCATTTGACTTTCTCGAAGAGATACGCGCGAGTTTGAGTATTTTACCAGTCCATAGAGAGAGCAGTTATTCAACCAAACTTAGAGTAAACAAAATTATTACTCGTCAATTTTTGACATGTAGAGCTGTTGACATGTAGACGGTGCGCGTGTCTTGAATATTTTCTATGAAAAGCTCATCATGGTTTATATCTTATGATGCTTCCGATATATTTTTAGCTGTCGAATCGTTCTGCAATCCACGCGTAGCTCTCGAAAGGGTCTACGCGAGCGTATTATAAGATGATACATTAGCAGCATCAAAGAATGAATAACGATGGAACGTTATAGCTTGTATTGTCCGATAAACGAGATATTACAAAGTTCACTCGAAGGACATGAGATTCAATGGTATAGGTTTCTTGTCTGTCGCCCCACGTGCCATTGCTCGAAGTTCCTTCATCCACTGTTCCGCTAGGTCACTCGAGCCGGCGCGAAATTTATACACGTTGCCTGAAAGAAATATTCGCATTTGCGTAATACTATACAGAGTGTAATAGATTGTATGACGCTATAGCAAAAGATTAGATGCTTATTTAAGATACAAGTTTCACAATATGACCCCTATTCCCCTCCATACTATTTTTTAAGTTTCCCCCTTTTTACTCTAAAACTTGTAATTTTCCCTATTTTCCCCTAAAATTCGATATTTTTGCTCTAAAACCATCTATTATTCAGCTTCTTCGCTCAGATAAACTTATCTTTTCATCATTTCGGACTACGTAAAAAAGATAAAAATGATGAATTTTTTTTGCTAAAATGGTATTATAACTCGTACTCTCTTTATCTAACTGCATCAATATTTCGTTAAAAATATAATAACCTAGTTGAATTAATGCTCCTTACCGGAAAACTAGATCTGGCAAATGTTCCTTTTTCCTTATATATAAATCAGATTATGATATTCAGATTTAACCATAGAAAGGTACACATTGGTCACAGGTACCTAGAGGGTTTCTGATTTTTCCGGCTTTTTCCGACGTTGCTCTTCTTCTACAGCTCGTAGTTTGTTAACTAATTAATAATTGCTCCTTTCGCCAATTCTTATGTAAAAATAACAGTCTGGCGTTTCGATATTGCACTTATTTTGAAAGCAAAAATAAAATTGCAGACAAGAGTTATAGCGCTTTCCATCAGCTGGGTACCTTTGACCCATGTGTACCGTTGTAAGGGTCAAAATATATGTGTACCGTTCTAGAATTAAGTTGCAAAATTTAGAATATAAATTTGTAAATTACAAAAACATCCTTTATTCACTTAATAAACATTGGTGCTTCATTGTATACCTATCTAAAAAATAGTTATTTCTCTTAACCACTGCACGTTTCTATCTCCTATTTGTGTGTGTGTGTGTTTAATCAAAATTATCCCCCTTTTTAACCAAAATTTTCTCTATTTCTCCTAAAAATAAATAAATAAATAGGGCCTCTCTCTCTCTCTCTCTCTCTCTCTCTCTCTCTCTCTGAAGCCTAAAAATTAGATAGATTGAACTAGTCGTAGAAAAGTGCGTGAAAGAGAAAAATATATGAAGATATAGTACATGCAGCTCAACTGTATTAAATAATTTAGGGCACGTAATAAAATCGATAGATTTTTATATTGAAATTTGCAGGAGAAAAGTCGTATTTGAAATAGCTTTTAAGAATAAATAAGATACCTAAAAAGTATAAAAAGGTACTTTCGTGAACTATTTATCCCGATCCAGTAACTAATTGTAAAAATTTGAAAAGACAGCTCTATTTTTTTAGCTGCTAATTAATTTTTTCTATGATGCTTTACTTTAAAATGATGCGAGTTGTACAGGATCCCTTTACCAGTATTGTTAAAATGATCATCTAATCCACTAAAACATCTCAAAGCCTTTACATTTAAAATAAAAAAGTTTGAAATAAAAGTTATAAAGTTTACAAGAGGGCACCTTGTGGGTCAATTAGAATTTGGATTCAAGGCTTAATTTGGATCTAGTTACGCCCAGATTGATTTTTTAAACGGGAATATCCATTTATT
Source organism: Xiphydria camelus (assembly GCA_963678675.1). Taxonomy (NCBI): domain Eukaryota; kingdom Metazoa; phylum Arthropoda; class Insecta; order Hymenoptera; family Xiphydriidae; genus Xiphydria; species Xiphydria camelus. The sequence continues at coordinate 18,013,046 of OY783201.1, forward strand.
ATTACGGGATTGGGTTCTACATCTTAAAAACGGGCATTTTTGTTCTGGGTCACTTTGCGTAAACCCTCTCTAACCAACAGAAAACGTTGTTAAACCTAGGCAGGCCCAGGTCAATTTTAGAAAAATAAGAACTCATATAATATTAGGAGGTTGCATTGAAAGCCGCTGTTCTGTAGATGGCTCTAACTATTAGGTATACAAATAAGTTTTAGGAAACTTTCATTCCGTGTCTTAAAAGTAATTCAGAATTACCGCTCACATATAATATGATGGCACTTGTTATGTAGTATCGAAACATAAGGGAGTCGTAGATATAACCTTTAACTTCTATGAATAAAACATGCAGACCGATAAGCTCTTTATTAGACACTGCATTCGCTATGAATTCCATCAAGGAAAAAGTGTTAGGAAAGCATATGAATCGATCTGTTCTGTTCTTGGAGACGACATTGCATCTAAAAGTGCATGTGAGTATTGGTATAAGTGATTTAAAGACGGTGATTTTGATGTTAGTGACCGTGAATGTACCGGAGCTCCTGTAAAAGTGGACGACCAGGAATTTCAAGCGTTGCTGGATGAAAACTCTTGCCAGACGGAAAAACAACTTTCAGAACAGCTAGGAGTAACTCAACAAACTATTTTCTATCGCTTACAAGTAATGGGAAAGATTCGAAAAGGGACGAAGTGGGTGCCACACTCTTGGACTCAAGCAAATAAAAATAGCCGTCTTGACATATCGTCGGCTTACTATCAAAACCTCCTATAAGTCTGGTTTTTGGGCCATTGGGGTTTTTCGACTATTCATATTCTTAAAAAGCTGACATATAAGCTGGTAAAATCTCTTAAGTCTAGCACGATTGTGTCAACCTCTAGCGGTGTTTATTGAAACCTTCTATGTCGCTGCCATCGTATTTCGAAATCTAAATCTCGTATGTCTTGTATAGCTGGTATAATCTATATGTAAATTGTGTTGTGCTCTTGGTTTATTTTATATTAGTTGGAAAATATTACACGAAAATGGACAAATTCAAAAGAAATAAAGTTAAAATAAATGTGTTCTTCTGTAATGTGTTAAATATTTACACCTCCGATTAAGATATTACTCCCCTAAATACACTTTTTTTTACCATTTTTGTCAAACTTTTTCAGTGTATTGTTTAGATTTGTATCTTCATAACAAGTCCATTCGGAACAAAATCGACCGTCTAGATCGGAAGATAATCGAATTTGAATATTGCATATTTTGCAGCTTGTCTCCATATCTAACACGTACATAATGGACACTGCGTCACATTTTCAATTTTTACAGTGAAACGACTCTTACCATTTTTTTCAAAAATCGTGACAATATAAAGGAATTGTGTTAGTTAATATTTTTAAAAAACGGAAATGTTTGACCATCGGTAAACGGAGATAGGGCTATCAGAAAAATTTCGAATTTTCTTGCACGTCGTAGAGAGTGGGGCGGGCAGCTAAGATGTGGCAACCATGTTCGCGGCAGTACATATAACCGCCGTGTATTTGACTTGCTCTATCGCCCTAAATGTTATGGGTGGATAATTCAATTTCAAAGTAGTAATTATAAACCGGAAAAAATTCACTAAACGTATTTATGTTAATATAATTAATTTATACCATTTGATAACATCAATCAGCTTTCGACAATATCAGTAAAACAGTTGTTTCTTGGCAATACAAACATAAAACAGTATAGGTATATTTGTAACAGTTCGATTAACACAATGATAAAAACTTTTCCCCAAGTTTTCACAAAATTTTTCACTGTATGGACTACTGATGCCCCAAGCAACGCTGTCACGTCTCTGCGCGCTAACCTACACTTGTGTACAAGTCTATCCGTTCACGGAATACTTGTGTACGTAGACGCCCAAGGTGTACAGATGTGGACAAAAGGTTCGCTTTAAAGGTGGCGGTAGACATGCGGCATTCGGCGAATGCCGAGCAAGTGCTCGCTGAAGGTGCCGGTAAACACGCGGGATTCGGCGAGTGCCGAGCAATGCTCGTCGATGTCAACGAGGCTTTAAGGTCGAGCCCGAACATTCGGAATTTGGCGAATACCGAGCGACCGCTCGGTGACCACCGAGGGACAGCTCTACCCGGCGAAGACCGAGTAGTGTGGACTCGGAAGGTCGGTTCTTACCTGAGGCTTATAAATAAGTGCAAACTTCTTCAATGTTCTTAAAATGCATGTGAGTTTGGGAGTTATTTGCAAAAGTCGAGAGAGCATCCTGAACGAATACTTCGGATGCAGCGTTTACACAGTGCTTCTTTAGTTATAACTGAACGTTATTCCCATACGCATCGATGTAATATTACAAGTACATTTTTTCAATTTTTATAATAGCAATGTTCCATCGCACCTTAAGCGGACGTCTATATCGGTTCTTACCGTTCATTATTATCGCGATAATTAAATTTAGAGTTAATCTCGCCATCCGTCGCAATAGCGAGACGAGTGGTATGTTTCGATGATCTAGGCTGTTATTGAGCTTGCAGCCCCGTCAATCTTTCCTGGAAAGGTTAATTATCGGACGTCGCAATTAACGAGTCGCAACGAGCGACAGCTCTACTTGGCGAATGCCGAGCAGTGTGGACTCGGAAGGTCGGTTCTTATCACTTCATTATAATCGCCAATCTAGTCGATTACTAATGTTGATTTCGTTTTTTTTTCCTGTAGAATCCTTCAAAGAGATATGTAGGGTAATCAAGTATTTCATGCGATAAGAACTTCTTACTAGTGGGTCAAAAACGTATTTCTTATTTAATTCAAAACGTTCAGTTTCGTACTCTTTTATCATCGATTCTCCAGTTTTTCTAAGCATATGTCAAAAGGCATGCGTGGGAAAATGGCGGCAATGTCTAGAATTTTTCTGTCAGCTCTTTTTTCAATACATTATGTATAATTAATATGATAGCCACGTCCGACACTCAAGTCTTTCGTTATATACACTTAAAATCACTTTTTTAAGCATATGTCAAAAGGCATGCGTGGGAAAATGGCGGCCATTTGCATACAATTTTCCTGCAACTTTCCGACTCAAGTCTTCGTTCCGTCCACATGCCAATTTTATTTTAATGTCTAACACATCAATAATAGTCTATAGTTTCAAAGGCATGCATGGCAAAATAACTGGAAAGTCGAAAAAACATCCGTTAACTTTTACGACTCCAAAATGTACCTACTTATCTATTCGCGCCACTCATGTCAATATTTTTTTCGTGCTAGTTACGATGTACGTTTCCATACTTCCAATAGGCATGTGTGGGAAAATCACTCAAAATCTCGATTTTTTCTTACAAGATTACGCCCTTATTTCAACCCTTTAGCCACCTGCAACAGTCATACCTTTGGTTTTCCGAAGCCAGGTTCTATTGAATCATTTAGTGAACAAGGTATGCATGAGAAAATGGGCAACAGACACCTTTTTATTTCTGTTAAGAAAAATCGAATTTTCCATATGTTATCCCCAAGGGCCATTCGTAAATTTTGCTTTATTCTGTACTTGTACTGTACTTAGCATTTAACGGGCACTCAGTCCTTTTTGGACCATTGTACCCGAGCCACACTTGGGGCCACTCAGACAGAGAGGAGTCTCCCCCTCCGCCCACGACCCCCGGTGAGCCCAGGGCCTCCATGCAGAGGGCATGCAGGAGTCCCCTAGCCCTCCCAGGTGTCCCAACCAGAGGGGGGGGGGGGGCTCCCTGTCCTCACTCACTGGGGAAGGGGGTCCTCCATGCAGAAGCCCCTCCTCCCCACCCCGAGTACAGCCGGTCTTAGCTCGATCCCCGTATCCCGGAAAAATTATTTTTCCGCAAGCCGAGATTCGAACCCTAGACCTATCGCCCGAGCAGTCTTCGAGAGGCCAGCATTTAAGGTCCAGATACACATGCTAGTAAAAAAGCATGCTTTTGAGCATGCTTAAAAGAAGCATGCTCTTTTAACTGCTACACTTGCTCGATATGAGCATGCTACTTTTAAGCATGCTTCTAAATAAGCATGCTTAAAGCAAGCACTCGGATACACATGCTATTTACTAGGAGGCTGTCTGTAGCAGGCAGGCTGTAATTCGTGAAAAACTGCAACTGGCGAATATTTGTTATCGCGCTCAAAGATAAAAGAGGAAATATAATTTGTAATGTATGTCACATTCTGAGAAACAGCGATTAAATTTTTATCACGGTCAAATTTGGAAGTAAAATTCCTTGATTCTTTTTATGATTTTCTAGAAATTTGTCAGTTTAGCGATTACTTTGTTCGCTCGATCAAAGTTACTTCATATACTGAGAAAAGAGTTTATTTGCAGTTAATAAATGTATAATTGATTACGGCGGAAAAAATATTTTGTTAGGCCAAGTAAATATAATATTAATTATTACAATGTCTCTTCCATTCAAACAAAAATAGAGTAATAGCTAATGAATATTTACTTGGCCCAAAGAAACATTTTTTCCGCCATAATCAAGTACTCTGAGGGAAGAAGTCTAGTTAAATACAAACCTATATAAGACAAAAATTTATTTGAGATAAATAGACATTTATTTACATCGAATAAAAGTTTATTTACATTAAATTAATGTTTTGCATATCTTTTTAATCGAGTACGAACCTACTAGAAAATTTATCTAATTCAAATAGAGTCTTATTCAATGAGAATAAATTCCTTTTCATCTCAAATAAAATTTGTATAAGGTTCAACTAGACACGACAGAACACGACTAGACGCGACGGATATGAGCATGCTTATTAGCAAACACCGTCTACACTTGCTCATAAGCGTTCCCCTTTTCACCCCCGCCTCAGGAAGCATGCTCGAAAATCAACCGTCGGTCGATTTGTGAGCATGCTTATTTTAAGCATGCTCGAAACGAGCAAGACTTGGATACACATGCTACTAGGAGCACTTCCTGGAAAAAAGCATGCTTGCGTGCTCGAAACTAGCATGTGTATCTGGACCTTTAGACCACTCGGCTACTGCCGGCGACCGCTTTATTCTACTCAGCATCGAAGTACTTTTCAATCCTCTTCGAGGCATGTATGCGAAAATGGGGCACCAGAATCTGTCACTATCTGACGGTCTACGAGGCCCGCGCCTGACGGTTTAAAGGTCCCCGTGACCCGTATACCTGAATATAAAAGGGATCAATTCAAAGAGTACATGCATGTGGAAACAACACTTTTCAGCAAATAATAAAATCTAATCATTCGAAAGTTTGTATTTTTGATGGAATGTCACTAGAGTGCATAAAATTAAATTTCAAAAATATAATACTTTCGGAGATTTTGCCACTGCATACGATCGAAAGGAACGAAACCGAAGCAAATTGTTATATCAAGTCCTTCAACCAAAATCCCGGCCGACTGAAAAGATTTTTTTTCTTCTCAAAACAAACTGCAACTTGTTCAATTTCTGTGCACATATGCTCCAACTTTTAAAAAAATCAATGCTGTATCATCAATATCAGTATTTGAATGGGTATTGCGAAAAACGGTTCATTACCATTCGTCCGACGCGGGAAAGGTGGGGGACTGCGAACTCATTAGTAGTCTAGATTCGCGGATACAGACCGCCCGCCTTGTTATTGTGACCGACGGTGGGATTAACTCTAGATTGGCGATTATAATGGAGTGGGGTGTGTTTACGATTATTCGTTTCCTTTGATGTGCCACGAGAGACCGACAAACTACGGGAACGGCGAATACTTGGACGAGCACGACATTCGGCCATCGGCGAGTAGCGAGCAACCCGTGTACACATTCGGGATTCGCCGAGCATTCGCTAAAAGCCTCGTTGACAACGGCGAGCATTGCTCGGCACTCGCCGAATCCCGCGTGTTTACCGGCACCTTGATGTCAACGAGGCTAGGAGTCTCTTCAGTGAAATTTTTCAAAACAGATTTTTATTAGATTTTTTAAATGTATTTATCCAAGTATCTTATAGATGAAAATAAAAAACTAAACAATTTTCACTTAACCGTTTTTTTTTAATTAATTTTTCAAAGTAGGCAGTTTAACATTGGGGCTTATGCATATACTGCTCAACAGACGTCAAACACAGTTTTAGCAAGACAGAAAATTCACAAAATATGCTCAAATTATATGGTAAGATGCGTAGTTTTGTTTTTAAATGAGATAAATCACTTTTACTTAGCGGTTTTTGTATAATAAAAAAAATGTGAGGGAAAACGCGAATCTTCAGGCAAAACCAGCGGCCATATGCAAAAACGTGGCAACGCAGAGGCTGTGACGTTTTGCTGTGACTCTCCACGACCCTTCGTTAACATTGAATCATTTTCCTATAATATTTTTCTATTACAACTTTTCCGCTCCACCGAATCTTCTGGGGTTTCGAAAAATTAAACATTTTTTCTTTTCTTCGAATATTTTTCACTCATGCCACTTTTCACGAGAGGTGCACACGGCAGGACCTCGTAACTCACATTTCAGTGATTTTCTGTTTAATATAATATATTTTGCACACATTTTATAATTTTATAATAAAATCAATTTAACGCAAAAAAAAATTATAAACACATTCTTCACCTTTAAAATGCATCAGAAATCTGAAATTAACAGCTCTTGAATCTGCCGAACTATGTATTTACTATTTTTTCTTCTCTAAATTAATTTATCTAGGATTGACAATAACGGTCGGTTTCTTTGATGTTTCGTCCCGCGTACCTCACCCCGCAAAGTACTGAAGAGACTCCTTAACCCCTTCAGACCTGGCGTACATCTGTATGTACATAGTTTTAGTTACACATAAATTTATTTGTTTTATTAAAATAATCTACATAGGTCTTATGTACATGTTAGTGCACATGTTCTCTACCCACTAAAGAATGTTTGGAACCATCTGGTGGCAAACGGTTAAACTAGCCCCTCTTAAGTTTCATCAGACGCAGATCGTGTAGGTTAGATGTAACACTCTTATAAGTCGTTGTCTATTTCTCTAGAAAAAAAAACAATTAATCGGCAATCGAGCGAGTATTTATTATTACCTACACCTTTATAAACATGCTAGAATGTTTATAATCTAAATACAATGTTTCTGCTTTTATCAAATCGGTGTAAAATTAGATGTACACATATATATGTACATTCTGAAATAAATATATGTAGTAGCATAATTTCCAAAATTTTATCATAAATGTGTTTTATTGACCACTAGGAACAAGAATCAAACGCAAAAAATGTTTTCAACAAAAAAAAATCAGGTCTGAAGGGGTTAAGCGACTGCTCGGCGAATGCCGAATGTGTACACAGGTTGCTCGCTGTTTGCCGATGGCCAAATGTAGTGCTCGTCAAGTGTTCGCTTTGTTCCCGTCATCAAACAGAGTGGCTAGACATGCGGCATTCGGCGAATACCGAGCACTGCTCGGCGAGTACCGAGCGACTGCTCGGCGAATGCCAAATGTAGTGTTCGTCCAAATGTTCGCCGTTCCCGTAGTTTGTCGGTCTTTCGTGACACATCAAAACAAACGAATAGTCGTAAACACAGCGTGCCGTCGCAAGATAGACGGAAAACGGAAGGTTGGTTCTTACCACTTCATTATAATCGCCAATCTAGGGTTAATCTCACCGTCGGTCACAATGACAAGGCAGGCGGTCTATATCCGTGAATCTAGACTACTATGAGTTCGCAGTCCCCCACCTTTCCGGAGTCGGGCGAGTAGTAATGAACCATTTCTCGCAATACCCATTCAAATAGATACAGCTATTGATGATACAACATTGATGTTTAAAAAAGTTGGAACAGACGTACAGAGAAATTGAACAAGCTGCAGTTTGTGTTGAGAAGAAAAAAAATCTTTGCAGTCGGCCGGGATTTTGGTTGAAGGACTTGATATAACAATTTGCTTCGGTTTCGTTCCTTTCGATCGTAATTGTGACTCAACGTATGCAGTGGCAAAATCTCCGAAAGTATTATATTTTTGAAATTGAATTTTATGCACTAGTGACATTCCATCGAAAATACAAACTTTCGAATGATTAGATTTCATTATTTGCTGAAAAATGTTGTTTCCACATGCATGTACTCTTTGAATTTCGATTACTAATGCTGATTTCGTTTTTTTTCCTGTAGAACCCTTCAAAAAGATATGTAGGGTAATCAAGTATTTTATGCGATAAGAACTGTCTCAGATCAAGTTCACGTTGTAATGCCACCATAAATGATTGTTGAAATGTAGTATTGGTTATCATTTCTACTTTTTCATCATCACTTGTAGATTGCTTTTCTTTGGCGGGCTTGTAATTGAAATTACAAAATCGTTTTCTTACTAGTGGGTCAAAAACATATTTCTTATTTAATTCAAACCGTTCAGTTTCGTACTCTTTTATCATCGATTCTTCAGTTTTTTTAAAATTCAGTAAACAATTGACAGTGTTTTCATCTGCAAGAGCTTTGGTGTAGGTAAATATTGCGAAGACCGAGATCTACATCGATATTAGATATGTTGCAACCTGTTAAGGATAAAATCAAATTGTGAATATTTTGTTCATCCTTCGCTATTCGTGCTTTACTCCACTCACTATGAAAGGAAGAATCAATGTCGCCGGTAGCGTCACCTTCTACCTGAACGTATGGATATTGCAAAAAGCGGCTCATTGCGACGTCCGATAATTAACCTTTCCAGGAAAGATTGACGGGGCTGCAAGCTCAATAACAGCCTAGATTCACCGAAACATACCACTTGTCTCGCCATAGGAACCGATGGCGGGATTAACTCTAAATTTAATTATCGCGATAATAATGAAAGGTAGGAACCGATATAGACGTCCGCTTAAGGTGTGATGGAACATTGCTATTATAAAAATTGAAAAATGTACTTGTAATATTACACATCGATGCGTATGTGAATAACATTCAGCTATAACTAAAGAAGCAATGTGTAAACGCTGCATCCGAAGTATTCGTTCCAGATGCTCTCTCGACTTTTGCAAATAATTCCGAAACTCCCATGCATTTTAAGAACATTGAAGAAGTTTGCACTTATTTATAAGCTGTAGGTAAGAATCGACCTTCCATGTCCACACTACTCGGCGTTCGCCGAGTAGAGCTGTCACTCGGCGTTCGCCGAGCAGTCGCTCGGTATTCGCCGAGTACCGAATGTTCAGGCTTCACCTTAAAACCTCGTTGACATCGGCGAGCACTTGCTCGGCATTCGCCGAATGCCGCATGTCAATATATCCTCGAACGCGTCAACTTTTGAGTCCGATTACTAGGGAAGTAATACCTTAAATGATGTTACTTATTATGTGTTCAATTCTGTTGAATAGACTTAGAAGGTTTTGATTTATACATATCGGTTATATTCTTTATGACCATATACGAGTTAGGAGCTTTTGCTTTTTCTAAATTAATAATTTAGTGAATATTAAGATGATCAATATCATCATTATGAAGAATTTATTATAAAAGTCAATGAAGATCTGTGAGTTCTAAATATTAAAATTTTATAATTTGAATTATTTACAAATCATGCTTCCTTCTGTGCAAATTATTATTTTATTAAAGGTTAATACTACCTCTAGAGGACAGTACATTATTTCCTGGGCTAGAAAAGAGACCTTTGAGAACGTTGATGAAATTCAAAAGATTCCTATTCCTGAAAATTTAAAAAAGAAAGTAAAATTTGCTGTCCAGGTTCTTTTAGAGGAGCAGCTGAACAATGAGAGCAGCAGCTTGGATAATAATACTACTTCTATACCCATTGATTTTGCTGCACTACACGTTGACGAAATTTTTAGAGAACCGGCATCGGAAGTGTCAACACAAGAGACATCAGTAGCTTTACTTTGTGGTATTGTCGTGAATATTAATTCTATAGAAAATGAAGATAAAGTTGATGAACTCTACGAACCAAATAGTGATGAGTCAAGTGATCTAGAAGTTGAAAATTAAAATAATTGGAATCCAGATGCAGAAGAAAATATGGATATAGAAGAGAATTTTGTAGAGGACATTGTAAATAAAGAAATTTTGAAGAGAAGAAGGAAACGTAAACCTGACATAAATTCCTGGACCAGGAATAAAAATAAATATAACAGAGAAAAAGGTTATGACTACAAAGGATTAAGCAAAGATAAAAACGGAAAATGGGTTGCAAACAATGAGAGAAAAGCTCGTAAAATGAAAGCAAGGTGTAATTGTAAACAGAGTGCACGAAACAAAAAAATTAAATGTGGAATCATTAGTGAGGATGACAGACAAAATATTTTTGAAAAATTTTGGCATAAAATGAATTGGCCCCAGAGAAAAGTATACGTTACCAGCCTTGTCGACATCGTTTCTCCGAAAGATAAGAAAAATCAGGTAAATGAACTATCACGTAGATCAAATACATTCAGTTGTTACATTAAAAAAAATGGAATCCGGGTTAGGGTGTGCAAGACTATGTTTGTCAATACTCTGAGTATTGGTAGCTGGAGTTTACATAATTGGACAGCATCGAAAAAAAACGAGTCTTCTGTTGATGACCAAGAAAGCAAGAGAAAAAGTTTAAGATTAGAGAATGAGAAAAGTTGTCTTAAAGATTTCTTGATCAATGGGCATGTTCACGATTTTTTTTTGCTTATTCGTTAATACTTTTTGTGCTTATTAATAAGATGTGTTTGTTTTTTTTTCTGAGCACTAATTTCTTTTTTTTTAGTGTTTAAAGTTTGACTTCGATTCAAACGAAATCCTTAGTGACGTCACTAAAGCCACTGGCAAGAGCCCAAACCCGGGTTTGTGAATGGTGGAGAATCTGTTGCGCGACTCTGATTGGTCAGTTAAAATGGCGGTGAAAGTGCGACGCTTTAAAACGAATGCCTTTTTTAACATCTCAAAAATACTGGAAAAACATTATTTTAATGACCCATTTTTTACCTACATTACTTTAATACCCTAATCTTCCGATTCATGTACTTTAAACAGCTGTACAAAAAGTTGTAAACATGCCCATTGCCAAAAATGGAGTCCCATTATTGTAGGGTATTCTCCACTAAACTATACTTGGAGGCAATCTGGACTTCCAAGCATTCTCTTTATCGGGAATATTTGAAGAACTGTGAAACAAAGAACATTGGACCATTGTTTATGAAAATCTTTCACGACGCATTCCGTGACAATAATTTGAGTCTTTTCAGGCCTAAAAAAGACCAATGAACACATATAACCAGAAAAAATGAAGCTCGGAAAGAGAAAAATGAAGATAAGGAGAAATCGAAGCACATTTTCACAATGGATCTCCAATGTACATTGCTTTGTCCTATGTTGAAAGCTTCCGCTATATACTACAAGAAGAAATTGGCCGTCCATAATTTAACTATATATTTATTTTAACTGTAACACAAAAGATTGTTATTGCTTTATGTGGCATGAGGCTGAAGATGGCGTCTCTTTTAATGAATTTGCATCAATACTGTATCACTTTATCGATGAGAAAATTGATTTAGATATTGAGCAAGAAATTCTTCTGTACAGTGACGGCTGCTCGTACCAGAATAGGAACACTCTATCCTCAAAGAAGAAGAATATTATCATCGCCCAAAAATATTTAGTATCTGGATACACTCAAATGAAGTGTGATAGCATGCACTCCACAATTGAGCGTAAAATAACAAATGTAGAGATTTATTCTCCAGCATGACACATTTCTGCTTGCAAGTTGGCCAGAATAAAACCTAAGCCATATGAGGTTAAATATTTAAATCATGCCTTCTTCAAAGATTATTCTAAATTAAAATATTATACTTCAATTCGTCCAGGTTTTAAAGCAGGTGATCCAACGGTTAATAACACAGTCACACAAAAAAAGAGTGGCGTATACATTTGATGCGATATATGTTATCCGTAGTAATTTTGCCTCCTGTGATCGCAAATCCGGGGTGTCAAAATTTGGCCATCACATCACAATTTTTTTCTAACCTCAAAAAACTATGCACAGTTACATAAAAAAAAAGTGGGGTATACTTTTCATGCGACATATGTTATCCGTAGTAATTTTGCCTCCTGATTACGAATCCTGTGTCAAAATGTAGCCATCACGTCACATTTTTTTTAATCTGAAAAAACCAGCCAAAAATCATGATTTTCAGAAAGTTAATGGACCTAAACCGAATTCGGTATAGGGGTTTTTTTGGGTCGTTGATCACGAATCTGAAGTCGGATTTCAAAAATTCAAGATGGCGGATCCAATATGGAGGACGAGATTTTCGAAAATCGGCAGATTCGTGCCAAATTTGGTATAGGGGGTTTTTTGGGTCGCTGATTACAAGTACGAAGTTATATTAGCAAAAATTCAAAATTTTCGAAAATCTCGTCCGCTATATTGGATCCGCCATCTCGAATTTTTAAATCTGACTTCAAATTCGTGATCAGCGACCCAAAAAACCTCTATGCCGAATTTGGTTTAAGTACATAAATTTTTTAAAAATCATGATCTCTGGTTGGTTTTTTGAGATTAAAAAAAATGTGATGTGATGGCCAAATTTTGACACCGGATTCGTGATCAGGAGGCAAAATTACTACGGATAACATATATCGCATCAAATGTATATCCCACCTTGTTTTGTGACTCTGCAATCTTTATGCAATTCAGTATCAACCAGATGAAAAAATTAACTATAAGTTAAGATTTCCAAAAGACTGGAAAATTCTCGGAAAGAGGCAAAACTACGGAGAATTGGAGATTGGTACTATAGAACCACTGTACAAAAAACAGCTACTAATTAAGAAAAGTAAAGTTGATCATCTGCAGCAGTTGAAAAACGTGATCCGTGCTGATTTTCATCTATTTTATGACAATTTGCCTTGTGGGACTGATTAGTTTTATTTTATAAATACCCCTATGTCCAAATTTCGTTTCTTTTTATGTTTTGTTAACTCGAAAAAAACAACATTTGAGTAATATTTTAAACCAAGAAAAACGTTTATGTGTCTCCTGTAAAATTGTTAAAAATGGACTTGGAAGGTTTTGATAGTAAGCCGACGATATGTTTGAATCTTTACAACAAGCAACAAAGAAAATTTTTGTGGAAAATTGTGACCGGCCATGAAAAGTGGATTTATTTTGACAATCCGAAACGCTGATATCATTGGGTTGACCCCGGCGAGCCGACAACCTCGACGCTAAAGCGCAATATACATAGGTACACTGTAATAAAGTCATACTGTGTACATGGTGGGATATTAAAGGCGTACTCCCCATTATGAACTTTTGAAACCTGGCCAGAAAGTTACTGCCGATCGCTATCGTAAACAATTAATACCTACGATTGAAACAAGAAATTGACCACAATCGTCCATGTAAATGCCAAAGGAAAGCGTCCAGTAAAACTGCTCCATGACAACGCCGGGCCTCATGTGGGTAGACCGGTCAAGGATACGTTAATGGCTCTTGGATGGGAAGTTATACCACACCAGACCGACTGATTTTCACTTGTTTAGGAAAATGCAAAACGAATTGTCTGATGTGCGATTCAAAACATTCGAGGAAGTTCAAAAATGGGTCGGATAACTCCTCATTTCGCAAGATGTAACTTTCTTTGCAGAAGGCATCTGTGAATTGCCTAAAAGATGGCTGAAGGTCATTGAAAGTGAGAGGGCGATTATTTTAATGAATAAATGTATTTGACTTTTTTCAAAAATAAATTTTGAATTTTTTTAAAGGTCTAAAACTTATTTGTACACCTAATACTTATGTCGTACGCAGCGACTAATACTTCTTGTATCAGTTTAAATTATGAACATTTCTCATTAAGATTCAGTCATTAAACTGCCAATTTTTGTTAATATAAGTTCTATGTTTATAACCAAAGAAAATGGAAGGCAACAAGTTGTTTTTTCCATGTGAACTTCTACACCACTTTGATTTTTTAAAAAGTGTAGCTGCAGCTCATCAATTACTTGTGCTAACTCATGCTGAATCTGCTCCATCAGAAACAGTATATAGACTGGTTTCGTCGCTTCAAAAGAGAAAACAGTAATGTTCACGACAAACAACGGCCAAGTCAAACAAAGAAGTTCGAAGATGAAAAACTGCAAGCTCTATTGGAAGAGAACACTACTCAAACGCTCAAAGAATTGGCTCAACAGCTTGAAGTCGATACGATCTACAATTTCACGACGTCTACATGCCATGGGAAAGATTGAAAAAGAAGGAAAGTGGCTGCCACATGAATTGACCGAAAATGCGATTGCTAATCGTCTGAACATCTCGACTTATTTGCTTGCAAAGCATAAAAAGAAAAGTTTTTATGGTGTATCGTAACTGGTGATGAGAAATGAAACAATTGGAACGTTTAAATGATAATTTGATGCAAAAATGACCATCAATCGCATCAAATCGCCGAAAAGTGACTCTTTTTCACTATAACGCTCAGCCCCATGTTGCTAAAGCCGTGAAAGAAACATTGGAGCTTGAATGGGAAGTTCTCCCGCACCCACCGTATTTTCCAGATCTGGCCCCGAGTGATTATCATTTATTTAGGTCGATGCAACACGACCTGGAAGATACACACTTTCATAATTACCAAGAAGTCAAAAATTGAGTTGCTGAGTGGATTAACTCAAAAAGTAGACAATTCTTTCGTCGTGGAACTCAACTTCTGCCAGAAAAGTGGATAAAGTTATAGCTCCGAAGACAAATACTTCGATTGAGGTATTCACACATTTTATTACGACATAATGTTTTAAAAACAAGAAAAAAACCGCGGCTTTCAATGCAATCCCCTAATATTTTATTGCAAGATGGCGAAGATAAAATTATACAGGGTGATTGGTACAGCGATGTATTCCTTTTTGAAGAGGTGTTAATAGAGACAATTTGCAGTCGATTGAACCACAATATGCATAATCCACTTGTTGATAGTTTTCCAGATATTTTAACTTTTGTGTTTTCTTAGAAATGGACTACCTTTTACTACTAATTGTAAAATAAAAAAGGATAATTTTTTTTGTAATTTTTTTGCCTCTACCGTTAATACACATAGTAGTTCATGTTATGTACCAAAAATTATGTTAAATAGTTTGATATGACAAAAATACAGCAGCTAAAACCTGCAACGGTTGTTAGAAACTTTAACCCAATTGTAGATTGATTCACCAGGATTTATTTCAAAAATTTGTGAATACATTAAACGTACAAATATTATTTTTAAAACTTCTCTGCTTCATCACCTTTCAAATGGGGTACACAGTTTTAAGAAATTTCCTGTTACTTCCAGGAATAATACAAAAATAGCTCAGCAGGTAGGCTATCTTAATGTGGGATTATAAAGGAGGGCCTGTGCCCCGACCTTACCCCTCTGGATTTTTATGTGTGGGGGCACATGAAAGAAGTCGTGTATGCCACCGAAATTATAACTCGGGAACAATTAATACATAGGATACAAGAAGCAGCAATAATTCTATGAAATAATTTTTCCAACAGGATTACTAGAACAGAAATAAGGAAACGGGCTCGTATTTGCATAAGAAGTAGAGGTAGTCATTACGAACATCTCTTATAAACTGGATCAAATAAAATGTAAAATAAATTTATGGACTTTTATTATTTCCCAAATTTTTTATGAGGACTAAGTTGTATCTGCACCTACTAATTTTTTATTATTCCTGAAAGTAACAGGAAATTTCTTAAAACTTTATACCTTATTCGAAAGGTGAAGCAAAGTTTTTAAAATAAAAATTGTACGTTTAATGTATTCACAAATTTTTGTAATAAATCCTGGTGAATCTACAATTGGGTTAAAGTTTCTAACAACCGTTGCAGGTTTTAGCTGCTGTATTTTTGTCATATCAAACTATCTAACATAATTTTTGTTATATAACATGAACTACTATGTGTATTAACGGTAGAGGCAAAAAAATTACAATAAAATTGTCCTTTCTTTTATTTTACAATTAGTAGTAAAAGGTAGTTCATTTCTAAGAAAACACAAAAATTAAAATATCTCGAAAACTATCAACAAGTGGATTATGCATATTGTGGTTCAATCGACTGCAAATTGTCTCTACTAACACCTCTTCAAAGTAATACGTCGCGGTACCAGTCACCCTGTATATTAGGACCAGGGCCCGTATTAGGCCCAGATACGTCATTTTACTTTCAAATCTAAAATTAAAATTATTCAGGTCTTTTGACAAGATGATTAGATCTTTGATACGAGATCCAGTTTGATCTGTGATCGTGATTAGTGACTCACACAATCTCCGCATGCAAAGTTCACAAAATCTATCTGATACAAAAATTTGTATACTCTCTCTCTCTCTAGTGTTGTACTTATAAACGTATTTTGAAAAATTGGGAAATTAGATTTTCGAAAAATGCGTTTAACACGTTCGGTGACCGCGTTAAAGAGACGCAAAGTCCATAAACTAGATAGACATTTGCTATGAATATGAACAGATTTAATAGAAAACAGGTTCAAAATTATGTAGGCGTTCTATTTAGTAATAAAAAAACCACAATTAATGCCGAAAATGTAACAAAAAAAAGTAATTCCTTTATCGTGAGTACGAGATTATCTTTCATGTACTGGAATAGTCGTCGCCGCATTAAAATAGGTACTATCTATAGAGATGCATGCATATAATAACTATTTATTACCTTTGCTTGGATCTGTCAATAAAAAGGCGTCTGGATGTGAGGAACCGTCTAACGACTCAACGATCCATCCCAAAATTGATACCATCTTGTACGGCTCTCGTTTAAAGTCAGATCTGTCACTCCTACACGATCGGACCAGAAAATTTATGAAATAAAATCAGTAATTTGACATCGCATTCGCGATCGCTTTGGTATTTTCATACCCTTTAAAACACTTTGATGAGAAATATACGATAGACGAAGCCCACAATTGTACCCAGTATCGCTGCCATGTTGATACAGCAGGCTTACGACCGTCTCGTAAGATCACCTTGCGACGAAGCGAGCCTTGCAAACTGCAACGTGGTTCCATGGAACCGTCCATTTCGCAAGGCACCATTGGTAAGGTACTATGAAGAAACAGATTTTGAGAAGTAATCTAAGGGCCGAAACCACCAACTCTGATTAAATTGTTAATTCCCGATTAGCTTCATTTAATCAAGCTCTTGCGTTCTACCAATTTTTAAACCATGATTAAAGTGAGATAATCACCGTTGAACTTAATCGGCCATTTTTGGCCGATTAAGAACTTAACCAGTGATTAACGTGGATCAACATAGCCTCAAAGTCGAAGTTTCACTGCTGTGCAATACTATACCGGACATGAATTTATTTTACGACGATATTTTATCATCATCTGATGATGAAAATGATATCGAAATTGATAGAAGGCCACATTTAATTAAGGAACGAATTAATTATTTCCAAACTTTGGATGATTTGGATTTCATTACGCGTTTTCGGTTATCGAAAGACAGTGTTGAAGCTTTGCTTCTGGAAATTGTACATAATTTGCAACACGCTACAGAAAGATAAATTACTTCTTATATAAATAATATATAATCTATTTTTAAATATCGCAACATTATCATATTACGTTAAAAATCGCGTAGAATTTTCTGTATCTTTACTAAATAAAGGGAGTGCACATTTCGAAAACCACGCTATTGCACCCAGAGTACAACTCCTGCTTGCTCTCCGGTATTATGCAACTAGTTCCTTTTTAAATTCTGTTGGAGATTTCGGCAGCTCACTGAGCTCGGCTTGCAGCGCGTCAGTCGATCACGTCAGGTTTTCCTCCTACTCCATTACAACTTCCGTTGATGAACCAATCAGAATCACCGTTACAACAAAACCAAAACTTATTGCGAAGAGGGTATATGATTAGATAATCGGGGGTTAAAAATTCATGGTGGAACGAATTGTGCAGTTAATCATGATTAGAATGCCAATTAAATATAATCGTGATTAGGTAATCAAGCATTTAATCAGAGTTGGTGGAATCGGCCCTAAATGAACTAAAAGATATCCTTTCTTTCTATCCTTCTATTACCGTGGGTGGACTAGTTATTGACAATGCGCTAGTTACTGACAGGTAAGGCGCATTTTCAGTAATTTGAGCGAAATTTCGTTTTAAAAACATAGAAAAAGAATTTTGTGCGCATTCTACAGGATCTTGTGTCTTTTCTCGCATAAAATCATAGCTTGACAATAGTCCAATATCATTAAATCAAGTTTTCAAGGATGTGCGGGCTGGCGTCAGCTCGCCTGTGTCGGCCATCTACAATAATGGTGTGAAAATTCGATCTCAGTTTTTTCTCTTAATTTTGATAATGTAAGTATTAAATATAGGTAAATAAAAACTATTCTCGTAGAAAAATAGTAAGTTAATTTATTAATTGAAATTATAAAAAAATTAAATACAAATTTATTTAATAAAAAAATTGGGGTGACAATAATGCATCCTCTGTAAGCTATGTTCCTATTTGTGACACCGGTTTACCCGTCAATTTCCTAACCTTACTTAATTTTCGCACCCCAAGTACCTATTCAACACTTTGCAATTAAAATCATTTTGCATATGAAAGTACATATGCTCTCTCATTTTAATTAAGACAAAATAATATATAATATATTTTTTTTTCTCTCGGAGGTAAAATGCACCACAAAAAAGCACAGGGAAGTACCTGCTCTGAAATCGAGTTATAAGCGGCATTAACAGTAGTGAAGGCAGGACGTTCTATTAATTCTAGAAAAATATAACAAAGAAGTCACTGAGCATTGCCAAAGAAATTAAACAATAAATAAAAAATGAGCCTTGAAAATTTGAATTATTATAATTAGATCAATATGATTATTACAATTATTCGTTGCCATTAACAAGCTAAATGTGAGAGAATGAAAATATTACGCCAAAAAAACCAAATTTGTATTTTTATAATGAAATAAAAGTTATTTTAATTATTTAATAAGTAAATTTTATCATTTATAATAATTTATAATGATAAACCAACACGCGCGACCTATTGTCAAAAACTAGCGCACTTGATGCCAGAAATACATCCACTTCAGTTTTGCCCCTGTCATAAACTCATCCACTTGAGACAAATATTTATTTATGTAATATTAATTATTTAAATTGATTTTTTGAATATTTTTGACTGTTTGTGAGATGCCGAAGAGCCTAAAGTTTATTTTTATAAAGAAAAAAAATTATTTTGATACAGAAAATAATATTTAATTGTAGATTCAAGTGAATCCCTAACCAAAAAGTGTCAATAACTGGTCCACCCACGGTATATCAAATAGTTTTCGAATAAATGTGTCGCCAAAAACCCCGGCGGGAGGACCAGATGCGCGAAGTACGGTTGGGGGGGGGGGGAGGAGGAGGAGGAGGAGGAGAAGAATGTATTGAACAGAGAAGACAGCAATGACGTGATGCTGCTGTAAAAGCTTAAAGTAGTATGGTCATGAATCGATTTCCAAGATTTAAATATGAAATAATTATGTATGCAAGCTAATATCAATAGAAACCTTCTGGTGCAATTTGGGGTAGATTGACCGTTTAGTATGTCTGGTAAAAATTAATTACCGAGTAGAAAATAACCCAGAGTCTTATGGGCAAGACACATTTCTCTCTTTGGGGGTTTGTATGTAAAATCCAAGATTAAAATATAAAAAATATACCAAAAAACGGGGAAAAAAAAACAAAAATTTACACCCATTGATGAAAATTATTGACCGTTTGATACTTTAGTTATAACTAATTTCTGCTTCTCGGTGTTCGGAAATAGCGCGTCGAGTAGATGCGGCAGCGTCGCGTCAGTGGTGGGTTCAAGCGTGCATTTCAGATCTCGTTTTCCCCACGACACACTCAAACGTTTGAGTGTATCGTGGTTTTCTCTACTGGGCCACGAGCCCATTGATAATATGCGTTGCCACACATAAAAAGACGCTAGTCAAAGGAGGCACATTATTTGAATAATAAGTGAAAAATAATCAAAATAATCGACTAATTCTTATGGTCATAAATTTTATAATTCACAAAGAGAATTTTCAATTATAAATCATAGTTTTTTGATGACTTTTTTTACGGACACTCAACGATCACTTTGGAGAGTGACCATACTACTTTAAGGGAGCGCAGGGGCGATAGCCCCCCGGGGGTTGACGAGCGAAGCGAGTAGGGCGCGGAGCCCCCTAGTTTAATCTTAAAATGGAATATGTACTATTTGGTTTAAACATTTCTTAATAACTAATTTAAAAATGAAAGAAATTATTTTGGGCAAACACCAAAATTTGAGTCATACTTATTTAATAAGTACATTCTTTGATAGTTAATGTCCCAATAAGGAAAATAAGAAAAAAGTTAACATAAGATGCTAGCTCTGTTTTAGGGAAATCCGTTAATATAGTACAATGATAACATTATACAGAGTGTCCAGAAATTGGTAGCCAAAAGTTTGTAGGTGGTACCCTTGGGAAAAGATTAAATAATTTGTCCTTGGAAAATTTTTATTTGACCCTCATACGATCCTTGGGTCTATAGTTACCCATAACGTTTAATATTGATGATTTGTGATTGTGCATTTAGAGATAATTTTCTGAAACTTTTAGACATAGTTTTTTTTCTTAAAACAACAAATTTCTCTGAACAAAATAAGCGTGTAGGGTGACGCGGGGTAACATTGACACTGGGTTAACATTGACACATTTTCTGAATCTTATTACTTTCTGCTAATAACTCGTAATACGGTTCTTGTCTCCCTTAATAAATACCGCATATAGACTGCCACCTGACGCCGCATGTGAATATCAGCGCTTTCATAATGATCACCCGATTCAGTGTCGTTAAGTTTTCACGTGGGCGTGCATGTCCTATTTTCGACGAAGAAAACTTCTAGAAACGTTAGGTTTTTTAAAGTGTCAAAAATTTATAAATAAAATGACTATTATAATTTAATCTCTATACAAAATCATCTACTGATGTTAATTTTGGAATGTAATAAACAAAAATTTAGATTTTTAACCGATTTGCATGTAGTATGGACAAAAATGTTAACAGGTGTCAATCTTAAACAGAATATGGGGTAAGACTGACATCTGACTTTATTTTTTAAAAAATCAGTTCAAAAACTATAAGTAGTAAAATGAAATGCGTCTTATATCTTTAACACTAGAACTACCGCAACCGGTCAATTTGACCGGTGTCTTATTCAGAGTTCCATTCAACCTCAATTATTTCGTAACCCGTGAGGTTTTTGTCACAAAATTGGTACAATACTTTTTTGTAGAGCACATTTCGGTCTACAAAAAAGTTCTATAGCAGTATAGACAAAAAATCCACGGATAACGAGATAATCACCCGCCAAAACAACCGTCTTATAAAGCGCGACCATTCGGTAGTTCTAGTGTTAAGGGGTATGGCCACGGTAGAATTTTCAAAAAATCGATTCTTTTGTTTGCTTAAACGATGCTTTATTATCATAAAAATAAGATAATATTCGATTTATAGCGAAAACAATTTTTTTCACCAACTTTGAGTGCATAGCGTGACCCTACCTACGACGCAGTCGTAGAATACCAGAGCGCGCAGCGTAACGTCCCCGGATTTTCGGAGCTTAGCTATTAGAAATGACTAACAATGTAACGGTAAATTTAGAATATAGGTATATATATAGAGGACATTAGTTGCATTTAATCAAGCGGAAAAATCTAAGCCAGTGTAACCGCTGAAAGGACGCCGTTCAGTTGCTTCTCAGCTTTTCGAGTAATAGGAACATATTTAGTATTGTGCGACGAAACACAGACTGCATTGAAGATATGAAAAGAGAAATTTGGGCCACACTTTACCATAAACTTTCCACCGACGAAAAGCCGCAGCACGAAAAATGCCCAGCCGGTGCCGATTCGTGGTGTACGTGGCAGAAAGCCAAGGCTACGAATACTCTTGCCTCTTGCCATCATAAAGAGCCGCTTAAAATTGAAGTATTTTCAATGCCATAAAACCAATTTATGAAGAGCTGTCAAATGACGATCTGCTGACTCGCTGTTTGGGGGGCTTTACACAAAATAATAACGAGAGTTTCAATTCTACTGTGTGGAGTTTGGCACCCAAGAGCACTTCAAGCGGCAAGTTGGTTTTGGATATAGCTTCCAATATTGCAGTCTGTACGTTCAACGATGGCCTCAGCAGCGTCATGAGCATGATGAATATTTTGGGCATGACCATAGGGCCCCAAAGCTAGAACTTTTGTTTAGAAGTCGATGCACTGCGCGTCGACTACGCAGAGCGGTCACTATCGAATGCGGCGAAGAACGCGCGTTTGGACGCAAGATCTTCAAGGAAAGCGAAAGAGGAGGAAAATCTTGCCTTGGAAGGTCAACTTTATGGAGCTGGTATCGCAGACTAATGGTAAAAAAATTTTTTATTTGCATTTCTATAGATTAATTACAAGAAAGTTGTATGTAAAACTTTAAACGCGTTTATCTCAAAACAGCTTTTTTCGAATTGGCGAGACAAATAATTTCGACAATTTTTATCCGACTCTCTTCCAATTTTACAATCATCTTTCTAATTGCATTTCGCACAAAAGTACGTAGGTAATTTTTGATTAATTAAAAACTTTCCATTTTATGAGCCATTTCATACGAAATGTTTCACTGAAAATTCACCACTTACATTCAAATGCTTACCATTTTCCGAAAAATCAATATTTTAAAAAACCCCTACGTAATTCTGTAGATATACTTATGAAGATTAAGGGAAAAAATTGTTTTTGGTTCTAGGTCAAAAATTGCGGAAACCATTTGTCTCGCCGCGGAACACCGCAAAAAAAAAGTACCAGCGGAAAATGTGAATAGCCAGCCATATTGAATTAAAAATATATATATGTATATTTTTTAAAATATTTTAATACTTGTTATTAATAGATATGAAATTACTTTTGTACATAAATCACTCTTTTATAACAAAAAAAAATGGTTAAATATGCACCTCATTTAGTAACCGCTACCGTGGCCATACCCCTTAAGAGAGAGTCAGGCTTACTTATCCATACATTATCAAATCTGATAACTTCAGTTTGCAATATATATTAGACCAGTAAGTAAAGTGGTATCAATGTATGTCTCTTTTTTACCCTAATGAATCAATTTTGACGGCTACAAGAAACTACACACTAAAGACCTTCGTATATACAGGGTGTTCATTTTAAAACTTACCACCCACGTTATCTGCGTAAAGAGACATATTTCTGAAAATCGCCGAGACACGTCAACAAAATTATTGAGGGGGAACATTTTTTATAAAAATTCGACGCCCCCCCCCCCCCCTCAACCACCTGACTCCGGGGGCGGTAACCCCAATATTCTTAAATGGAACAGGGGGTCGAGTGATACCTCATTTTAACGTCAAATTTGAAAAGTAGGACGTCAAAATGTACACAATTAAAAGCCCTTTAAAATGAGGTATCACTCGACCCCCTGTTCCATTTAAGAATATTGGGGTTACCGCCCCCGGAGTCAGGTGGTTGAGGGGGGGGGGGGGGGGGGGGGGGGCGTCGAATTTTTATAAAAAATTTTCCCCCTCAATAATTTTGTTGACGTGTCTCGGCGATTTTCAGAAATATATCTCTACGCAGATAACGTGGGTGGTAAGTTTTAAAATGAACACCCTGTATATAACTCATACTAGTATATTATAGTAGTATAAATGCATATTTTACTAATAGATTTCATTTTATAAAATGTGCAGACATCGTAATCTATCTTTTGAATGACCACCCTAATAAAATAAAGGCTCCTGTATGTGTGTGTAATATTTTAATTTTCAAATCGCTTTCCAATCACCGTTAAGTCAAAAGGCCCGTCCCACGTACTCGCAGGGACGGTGATGGGTTCGTCCATGCTCTGCTCACTTCTATAAAAAAAACTAATTAAATTTAAAGTTTAAGTGATATTAGGAGTTACTTAACAGTTTCACAATACATTTACTGAATAAATTTTATTAATAATCAGTATCTATTGTACATTTATTTTTTATTTCCGATTGGGTCATATTTGACTCGAAGGTTTTAAATGTACAATCAAAATGAAGGTCGTACGAGGGTTAAATTCATCGTATTCGAGATAAAATGTTGCAAATTCGCACCAATCGAAATATGAATCATTGTTGTGAATATCTAACTTGAAATGCTGCGCGTAACACTGTATTAACAACTCAGGGATGCGCAATCAGCTAAAAGTACTCTCCAATCGGAGCAAAGTAACGTTTTATCCCGAATACGATGCATTTAAGTAAACATTTTTCAAGGTAAAGGGCCTAGCGGAATAAACATGTGAAATCTGCCCCCACGCGTATCAGCACCAAATTTATATTATCGATAAGCATCTATGAGAAACTAAATCTCCTATATTTTTAGCCCTCTAATCGCTATACTCCTATAGTTATGAGGGGGAAGTAAAATCAAAAAACATTCCCCATTCCCCACATTTTTTTCTCCCGAACGGTTCAACCGATTTTCATGAAAAAATAGATGTTAGTGGCTCTTAAGAGCCGATTCCAAAAATAAATATTTTGATTTTTTTTTGCAAATACGAGGAAAAAATGTATGAAATTAAAAAAATTTTTTTAGGTTATAATTAATTGGAACACCTACCATTTTTTGCTCATTTTTCCATTGGAGTGTTCTTAACAACATATATTTTTTTCAATTATATCGGAAGTGTACCTCAGTGAAAAAAATTAACAAATGTACATGGCTCATCACCTATATTCTATATACGTATAGATGATATACACTGTACACACACACTCACTACAAAGGAATTTTTCCACTTTTATGGCAATTCGGCATATGATAATTGTTAATTTTTTGAAACAGTCTTTCAATGATATTATTTATTTATTTATTATTATTTCAATACTTCCGTTACCATGAACGAGCTCGCGTCTCACAATACGGGGTGCTTCCTTTCTGGACGGCTATTCTGTAATTCCGGGGAGAGTGAGCGTACCTGGGAAGTGACCGTTCCACGGGTGAGACCTTCCCTCGCCCAGCTCATGCCCGACCGTTGAAACGTGTACCTAAACAGCTATTCTCTAAGTGAGGAGCGGGCGATGTTCACTGAAAAAGCAAGGAGAGTGAAGGAATCACTATTCTGTAACTGCGGAAGCGCTCCCATCGCACGAAAACGGGTGAACTTACTTCTACTGGTCAAGACCGTGAGAAGCAGCCTGCTCCCCGGGAGAACGGCGACTCTAGCCTACCTACTTCTGCGCCAGCGTGCCGCAGTTTACAGTTTGTTAATTTGCGTGTTCCAACAAACGATACACAGTGGTCCGGCGATCTAAGCAAACGCGATCATGAGTATATTAATGAGTTACATAACTGATTTGTGCGATGTAAATTTATGTCTTAGTTATAAAGATATACTGTTAAAATAAAAGACCAAAAATTAACCATATATTTATTCTACTATGATAACGTAAATGGAACATAATAAAAAAATATATTAAACTGAAACATTCATTATTAAATGATATAAAATAATTCAAAAACATACTTATATATAAGAACTTTTTCCAGAGGTGGTAATAGGAAAAGTAGTTGGAAAAAATAATTTAACAAAAAGCACATTTCCCTAATGCTTACAATAAAAGTCAAAAGCAGCTTAATAATTAAAAAAGATATAGGTATTATACTGGTACCTAGTATTATTCCAAAATATGCATCCTTGAAAACGTACACTTATAAAACGTACCTGAAACCAAGCAAATTGTTTTAAATAGAGAAAATTGATTTCGTAACAATAAGACTGCGAAACCGTAAAAATTCAATACATTAAAATAGGACAAGAATGGCATGTAAAATGTTATATAATAATCAAGGGCATGCTTCAAACTATAACTTAAACCAAAAAATGTACGTATCTGAACTTAGCATCATAGTAAGCAGTTATGAATATTATGGACTTTTGACCTATTTCAGAACCACTGTGCGATGGTCGGAATTCTGATTAACGATCCTTAGTAATTAGTATCACTGCGATATACAGGGTGTAACAGAGTAAGTGTTACAACGTGAAACTGTAGATTCCTTATGAAAGAAGAAAAATCTTTCTCGCCATCGATATATATGCAACACCTAGGAATAGTTGAAATAACCAGCTGTGGCATGTCCATAGCAGTACTTGAGGTACTTTGATCCATATTCTGGAGAAACACACGATCGCTCGTGCTGGAAACTCCTTTGACGCAGCTCAGCTACCGACAGAAGCCCGATATTTTTTCTTCAATAAAATATATATAATTTGAAAGGTGACAGTACAAGCTATATTTTGATGCCAATATAGATATTAATTTATTTCAATTATTTGCAAGTGAATCAGTTCAACGGTACCTCACCGTGGTGTATGAATACTTTTTACCCCACTGTATTTTTCGAGTGGGCAAGGACGTCGTTGCTCGTCCCTGGCCATAAAAGGAGTTATGTTGCATCGAATGACGGTTCGATTCTTTGTACCTGGATAAGCCAGGTATTAAGTTAATCCGACCGGCCATCTATTAGATTCGTCTTGTCTTCCCTTTACAAAGCTGATTTATTATTCTAAGTATAGCGGTATCTATTACAATAGGTATTGTGGGAAATGGCTTCTTCTGATGCGGTCGGTAATTACCCCTTCCCGAGCATGGTGCGGGACTGCGAGCGCACGTGCAGCCTAGATTCGCCGAAAAATACCCCGTTCCGTTTCGTAGATTCCGATCCGAGAGTAGCTATAGATTTGCGAGGTATTTCTGACTGTGATACTATTAAACGGTTCGAAGCATTGTGTCGAATTCCGTTTATCGCAAGACGGAACAGCGACCGATAGCAGAGTTAAGAGAGAATAAACTAAATGCGCTTTGAATTAGACAGGATGGTTAATACTTGACGGTAGGTTATAAATTAACAGTTTCTCCGCTCATTATTTCTCGTTAGAATAGCAGTCCTAAATTAGTATAGAATATTCGAATTTACCGCTATAAAATAAAGTAACCCTTGAAGGTTATACGGGCTTTGGTGAACGAGTTATATACAGGGTGTAACAGAGTAAGTGTTACAACGTGAAACTGTAGATTCCTTGTGAAAAAAGAAAAAGATTTTTCCTCTTACAAAAATGTTCTGCGTGCTTTCGTTTTTGATATACAGGATGTCAAAGTTTTGAAAAAAAAATCGTTTTTCTTTAAACCTCGAACTATTTTTATCAGATTTGAGTGTTGACCCCTAATAACAAGTAGTTCGTGGTTTAAATAAGGTAAAACGGGGTGAGTTGGCGAATGAAGTCGGCCCCTCGTTTCCATTTCTTTCCATAGAAACGAGGGGCCAACTCCATTCGCCAACTCACCCTGTTTTACCTTATATCGAAAACGACAGCCTGCAGAACATTTTTGTAAGAGGAAAAATCTTTTTCTTCTTTCATAAGGAATCTACAGTTTCACGTTGTAACACTTACTCTGTTACACCCTGTATATCGCGGTGATACTAATTACTAAGGATCGTTAATCAGAATTCCGACCATCGCACAGTGGTTCTGAAATAGGTCAAAAGTCCATATTAATTCATAACTGTTTACTATGATGCTAAGTTCAGATACGTACATTTTTTGGTTTAAGTTATAGTTTGAAGCATGCTCTTGATTATTATATAACATTTTACATGCCATTCTTGTCCCATATTTTAATGTATTTAATTTTTACGGTGTCGCAGTCTTATTGTTACGAAATCAGTTTTCTCTATTTAAAACAATTTGCTTGGTTTCAGGTACGTTTTATAAGTGTACGTTTTCAAGGATGCATATTTTGGAATAATACTAGGTACCAGTATAATACCTATATCTTTTTTAATTATTAAGCTGCTTTTGACTTTTATTGTAAGCATTAGGGAAATGTGCTTTTTGTTAAATTATTTTTTCCAACTACTTTTCCTATTACCACCTCTGGAAAAAGTTCTTATATACAAGAGTATATCTTTTTATAACTAAGACACAAATTTACATCGCACAAATCAGTTATGTAAGTCATTAATATACTCATGACCGCGTTTGCTTAGATTGCCGGACTACTGTGTATCGTTTGTTGGAACACGCAAATTAATCAACTGTAAACTGCGGCACACTGTCACAGAAGTAGATACATAGGTTAGAATCGCCGTCCCGACCAGACCGACCGAGCAGACCGATTCTCCCGGGAACTACGTTCACCCGATTTTCGTACTCCCGCAGTTAGAGAATAGCGACTAGGAGTCTCCTTACTTTTCCAGTGAACTCCGCCCACTTCTCACGGGAACAGGCTTTCACTCAGTTATAGAATAGCCGTCCTGTAATGCCGGCAGTACACGCTCGCCGAGGCGACCCGAGGCCAGACCAGAGCGAGAGTGTACCTGGTGCTCTCGCCTCGTCGAAGGGCCTCTCGCCTCGCCCTCGGAGCGCTCGGTCTAGAAGCGGTCTCCAGCACGAGTCAAGGAAAGCGAGAGCGTAAGCGGGGAGTCTCGGAAGAGTGTACACGGTTCACTCGGAAGGCTTATAGTACAAATCCGAACTAGAGACGTTCTTCACCGATCTGCTTACCGGATGAAAAGTATTTTTTATCAAACATAATACGTCAATGAATATATCGCGAATGGGTAGGCTAATAAAATATGCTCAAAACTACCCTTAAAACTATATAAACAGGTGAGTTGATATGAGCAATTTGCACCGATCTGCTTACCAATTAAACTATATATGAAAATAAAGATAATTTTATTGCAAACACGATGGTATAATCCTACCTGCAAAAAATCGGTCATGAATCACGGTTGTAAGGCTTTGAAATTTATCGGAGCTAGCCAAGATGCGCGTACTACAGGCAAATTTACTATAGGACGCAACGTAGGAAGTAGGCGCGACGCGACGGTTAGATGAGAGAGAGAGCGCACATGCTACTTCCTCGTACGATTGAAAAAGATAACACTACTAAGGGCCGAAACCACCAACTCTGATTAAATTGTTAATTCCCGATTAGCTTAATTTAATCAAGCTCTTGCGTTCCACCAATTTTTAAACCATGATTAAAGTGAGATAATCACCGTTGAACTTAATCGGCCATTTTTGGCCGATTAGGAACTTAACCAGTGATTAACGTGGATCAACATAGCCTCAAAGTCGAAGTTTCACTGCTGTGCAATACTATACCGGTCATGAACGTATTTTACGATGATATTTTATCATCATCTGATGATGAAAATGGTATCGAAATTGATAGAAGGCCACATTTAATTAAGGAACGAATTAATTATTTCAAAACTTTGGATGATTTGGATTTCATTACGCGTTTTCGGTTATCGAAAGACAGTGTTGAAGCTTTGCTTCTGGAAATTGTACATAATTTGCAACACGCTACAGAAAGATAAATTACTTCTTATATAAATAATATATAATCTATTTTTAAATATCGCAACATTATCATATTACGTTAAAAATCGCGTAGAATTTTCTGTATCTTTACTAAATAAAGGGAGTGCACATTTCGAAAACCACGCTATTGCACCCAGAGTACAACTCCTGCTTGCTCTCCGGTATTATGCAACTAGTTCCTTTTTAAATTCTGTTGGAGATTTCGGCAGCTCACTGAGCTCGGCTTGCAGCGCGTCAGTCGATCACGTCAGGTTTTCCTCCTACTCCATTACATATTGCGAAGAGGGTATATGATTAGATAATCGGGGGTTAAAAATTCATGGTGAAACGAATTGTGCAGTTAATCATGATTAGAACGCCGATTAAATATAATCGTGATTAGGTAATCAAGCATTTAATCAGAGTTGGTGGAATCGGCCCTAAAATGCCGAGAAAAAGCGACTACGATGGAGTAGGTACTGGCAGTAAACTTTTAATTACCTACTTTAAATTAAATATAAAATATTAAAATGTGAGAAAGATTTTTCAAATATTTTCAATTAAATATATGGATGGGGAAATATTAATGTTTCTATTAGAATAATAATATGTTAGTGATAATTATTCGATAAATTTGATCTATTCTATAAAAATACCACAGCAAACAAACAGAAAAATTACATTTTTTAGAGAGCGATAAAAAATCATTAACAAATTGGCGGTGTAAAAAAACTTTATTATAAAACAATGAACACAATAACAATCTCTACAAATATTACAACAATATTACAACAAATACAATATTATAGCCTTCCAAAAACTTGTATGTTGCTGGAATAAGTGCCCAGATTTTATATAACAGTAACCTAAACAACGCAAAGACTCCAAAAAGAATTTTTCACATCACAGAGATCTGTCCAAGACTAGTATTCAAAAATAGACGATTGGCGACTACATGTATACCTGGAGATGAGCGTGGCGGCCACCACATGAGCCATCGCCTTGACGGTCTGGTTATCATGTTTGGAAAAAACTCACTCGAAAACCCGGTAAGGGGCCATCGATATATTACGTAAGAGATTTTTGGCCTCTTTTTGACCCCCCCCCCCCCCCCTTAAATATTAGGTACATAAGACGTAACTTTTTTTAACCCTCGTACGGCCCTCATTTATACTTACACTTAAGTCCTTCGGGTCATATATGACCCAAGGGTAGGATGTATGTACTCGTATATATTAACCTTTAGAGCCCGGGGAAATTTCAGTTAAAATCGACTTTTTAAACGTAAAATTTATAAATAAAATCAATAATTTCCTATTTGGAGGCCCCGACCTAACTGCTGGTCGATATATCGACCACCCCGAACGCAGGGCAAAATCGACTTTGGATCCAGTGGAAAAAAATTGGCAGGAAAGATTATCGCTCAAAACTTGTTACTCGGGGGTTTTTTGGGTCGCTCATTACGATGCTGATATCCAAATCGCTCTATTCTCAAATTCAAGATGGCGAATACAATATGGCGGATGATGAATTCCAGAAATATTTAGAATTTGAAGATTATGGCCCGAAACTTGTTGCTCAGGGGTTTTTTGTATCGCTCATTACGATGCTGATGTCCAAATTGGTCTATTCTCAAATCCAAGATGGCGGATGATGAATTCCAGAAATTTTTAAAATTTGAAGATTATGGCCCGAAACTTGTTACTCGAGGGGTTTTCGGGGTCGCTTATTATGATACTGATGTCCAAATCAGTCTAGTCTCAAATCCAAAATGGCGAATACAATATGGTGAATGATGACACGGTATACGCGAAAAGCCTTATAGGTGGCGTATTGCGAATTCGTTCGCGCAAACGCAACGCTCCGCGCAATCTATAAGCCTGCCTCGCTCGCCTGTTCTTTACGGTTGTATTGATACAGTAGTATCCAGCAATGCAATGGCTGAAAATGAAGCTTGGACTAGTGGCGAATCCGAACCAAAAGTACAAGTACCCGTATTTTTACCCGTCAATCAAAGATTTCGAAGGTAGCTCCGAAATAAATCCGAAAATCTTTATATTGGGAAATAGTCCAATTGATTATTTCAATTATTTGTTTGATTCTCGTCTGCTTGAAAGGATTATAGAGGAGACGAATCGTTATGAAACTCAAAATCATCAGGTTGAAAATTCTCATATGAAGAAATGGCGTCCTCTCACAAAAGATAAATTTGAAAAATTTCTCGATCTTTCGATTGTAATGGGTGGTATTATATACGCTAATACCAACAGACAGACACTCCTCGCACCACTTGGAGAGATACCTACAGGAGAACCGAGCAGAGCAGGAATGACCACGTCCGTACTCCGTCTCTACATGCATGGTCATTCAGCAAACAAACTACGTACACTTTATAAAATTTGTCTGAAGTATTATAAAATCACTGGAAACTGCATAATATAAGAAAAATGGTACATTGACTACAAATGGTACCTGAATACAAATAACAAAATATTCTACAGTATGGGTCATATATGACCCGAAGACCTTGTACGTGCAGTTTTTTGTAGTCGGGTCATTCCATACCAAATCGGACACTTTTTGGAGTAACATTTCGGATTTTGCTCAAATTTGGATATATTGTAGTCTTTATCGAGGTTTAACCGTATCTCGAAGGATTTTTCAAAATGTTGAAAATTGTTGATTTTACAGCCACTTGAAAAATAACGCTGCTTTTTTTTCATTAAATTATAATTATCAAACCGGTGGTCGGCTGAGAATAATCTTTTGGATACTAAAAGTGAAAGAGTTGAAAAACCAGAGAAAAATTGCATCGATCAAAAAAAAAATTTTTTTAATAATTTTATTTGCACTTGATTTAAACAAATGACGTATTTTCATAGCTGGCCACTTTTTAAAAATCTGAAAAAAAGCAAGCATATACTTTGATATCCTCTCTTTAACGACAAACAAACAAAAATAACGACACTTTAAAATTGACGACACAAAAATTAATTGAAGTTGACGCCGCGTCGGAATTGGCACGTCGGCCCCGCCGCTAGCCACCGGTCGGTGGGTTCGACTGGCTTGGCGACACGCTAGCGGCGGGGCCGACGCGGCGAGGCCGACGCGGCGTCAACTTCAATTAATTTTTGTGTCGTCAATTTTAAAGTGTCGTTATTTTTATTTGTTTGTCGTTAAAGAGAGGATATCAAAGTATATGCTTGCTTTTTTTTCAGATTTTTAAAAAGTGGCCAGCTACGAAAATACGTCATTTGTTTAAATCACTTGCAAATAAAATTATTAAAAAAATTTTTTTTCTAATCGATGCAATTTTTCTCTGGTTTTTCAACTCTTTCACTTTTAGTATCCAAAAGATTATTCTCAGCCGACAACCGGTTTGATAATTATAATTTAATGAAAAAAAAGCAGCGTTATTCTTCAAGTGGCTGTAAAATCAACAATTTTCAAAATTTTGAAAAATCCTTCGAGATACGGTTAAATATCGACAAAGACTACAATATATCCAAATTTGAGCAAAATCCGAAATGTTACTCCAAAAAGTGTCCGATTTGGTATGGAATGACCCAGTCGACAAAATTACATAATTACATGTTTATTTCCATCATGAAAAATTATCGTTATAAGAAAGAAACAATGTCTAAAAATTTCAGAAGATTATCTCTAAAGGCATAATAATAACTTATCGATATTGAACGCTGTGGGTCATTATAGACCCGAGGGACGTACGAGGGTTAAGTCATTCTTGAGCTTGCCGTTTATACTGCTTTCAAATATCAGGTGAATATTAGGAAGAGATTGACTATATTTCGAGACGGTCCTGCTAAACAATAGCATCATACATAGTCAGAACGAGGGTGCTGTACATAGGAGCTGTTTAAATAGACTCTTCATTATTCGCTATTCTCTAATCGTGTATCAACAGCGTCTTTTATCCGAGTGGAAGCCCAACACGATTGATGTAAAGTTTATAGTCTCTACTACGGTATATTTCTTTATGCACTTCATCCTCGTTCTAACTCTTCGTATCAACGGAAAACATTAGAAAACATATATTCGCTCAGTTCAAGTAACTTCATTTTTAAACTTCGTTTAATAAAATATATCCTCAGTAGAGACGTCCTGCTCCTCTACCCACTCGACGTCCTCCACTCCCGTTTCACTATCTCGGAAGATGCACATAAGCTCCCGATCACGACGCAATGCCACTCGTGCAGGTCGCCTCTTCTCTGCTTGATCCTGGGTTTTGCACATTCTTTTGTCTATTGTTACTGCTTTATTTGATGCAAAGTACAGCACTTCTTTCAATCTGTATTGAGTGATTTGATAGCTGTTTTGGCTAGTAATTTCTCACGTAAGATGAGGTCTAGACCACCCCCCCCCCCCCGCCCGATTGTAAGACACTGTAAGAAATATTCACACCCCCCCTCCCCCACAAACGTCTTACGTAATATATGGATGGTCCCTAAGAACGTTTTTCCCCTTTTTCTGTACTTTCGAGAAAGAGCCATAAAGTAATAAATTGTCCCTTCCGGACAGGCAAAAATAAAAATGCAGTTAGTTGAATCTTGAACGAAAATAAGTTTACCAGGAATCCAACAGTAATTGATTGAAAAAAAATAACGATTGAAAAAGATAACACTACATTACATTTATGTAATAATGGGGAGCACGTATTTTTCCGCAAACTAAGGGATGTAAACAGCGAGTCGCTCGTAGTCGCTTTTTCTCGGCCTTTTAGTAGTGTTATCTTTTTCAATCGTACGAGGAAGCAGCATGTACGCACTCTCTCTCATCTAACCGTCGCGTCGCGCCCACTTCCTACGTTGCGTCCTATAGCAAATTTGCCTGTAGTACGCGCATCTTGGCTAGCTCCGATAAATTTCAAAGCCTTACAACCGTGATTCATGACCGATTTTTTGCAGGTAGGATTACACCATCGTGTTTGCAATAAAATTATCTTTATTTTCATATATAGTTTAATTGGTAAGCAGATCGGTGCAAATTGCTCATATCAGCTCACCTGTTTATATAGTTTTAAGGGTAGTCTTGAGCATATTTTATTAGCCTACCCATTCGCGATATATTCATTGACGTATTATGTTTGATAAAAAATACTTTTCATCCGGTAAGCAGATCGGTGAAGAACGTCTCTAGTTCGGATCTTAGACTATACCTGAGAACGCGCGGTGATCGACTCGGAACAATAAGGGACGAGCCGGGAATAAGGACGGTTCGGGCAGCTCGGTGGTCATTCTCTCCTTCGACCATCGCAAGAGCTACTTCGACGAAGAGCCGAAGTCAAGTCGCAGTCACATTCATCACGTTGTAACACAGTCACATTCATCAATAAACTTCTCTTTCGGGAAATATTTCCTACATTATTCAATTAATAATAGCCATTATTTTAATAAGAATTGTAAATTTAACTCCTTTAGATACACTTAAGCAGTATGACTCATTAGTATCCTATACGTATATTTTTAATTGCATTGAAACGCAAACCCTTCAATATCTCAATTTAAGTATAAATGGACTTAGGCCACTTTCAAAATAGACGGCTCACTTATTCTAGGTATAATTTGGAATTCGTAAGCGACCAGCCGCACGGCGAAAATCGACCCGTGTAAATACCCCATTCGGTACATAACTCAGGGAAGCGTCATCCCTCGCATTCACACCACTTGTTTAGCCAATCAGGGCACACAGCATAGCTAACACTATCTACTCCGTCATTCTCATTCAGCCAATCAGGGCGTCCCGCATCGCCCACGCTACCCTCACAATCTGTTAGTTGTAAAATATATAAACCGCAACCGAATGCACGTTAATAAATCTGCATAAGCAAGTGATCAGTGCCTCAGTGATCCATCAGTGTGTCTCCACAGTCGTAAGTCTTATTTCGCAATCAGTGCGCGTCGAAGTGATTATCCTTTGCGTTAAACCGGACCGATTCAATCCTTCCTGTACGCAACAGTAGCCTATCGAGCCTTTACATATTGTCGGTAATTTAATATCGTGTTTATTTGTAATGTAGTGAATAAATGAGTTTACTCTCCAATTTTTTGAAATGTATCAGGGGGAACCCTGTTTGTGGGATCCCTCTCACCAAAATCACAGAAGGAAGGAAAAAATAGCAGATGCATGGCAACGATTGTCTGAAAGTACCGGAAAATCTGTGGGCGAACTGAAGAAAAAAAAAGACTCTTTAAAGGCCTGTCCAGGCTGGGAGCGTCGTGCGTCGCGTCGCCTCGCGTCGGCGTCGCTTCGAAAAGGCAAACGCGACGCCAACGCGCCGCTCTCAACCTGAACGGCGCTATTTATGTTTATAGAACCCCTTCAAAACATCGACGATGTATGATAGCACGAATTAATAAAATAGCTCCCTTTCCAAAGTAATCATGTAACAACTTACGAATCACCAAAGATAATGAAAAAATTATGATAAAAAAGTAATGAAATCATTACCGCCAAATTAATGAAAGCAAGTGTGTTGTCAAGGTATGTTGCGTTAATGAGAGAAATAGTACATAATTCCATACAATGGTTAACTGTGAATATATTCTCAGTTTCAGTGGAACTTGGTTTTTTTTCCTCTATATTATTTTTAGTCTCTGTAGCAAAGTTTACCATTGTATGGAATTATGTACTATTTCTCTCATTAACGCAACATACCTTGACAACACACTTGCTTTCATTAATTTGGCGGTAATGATTTCATTACTTTTTTATAATAATTTTTTCATTATCTTTGGTGATTCGTAAGTTGTAACATGATTACCTTGGAAAGGGAGCTATTTTATTAATTAGTGCTATCATACATCGTCGATGATTTGAAGGGGGTGGGGATTTCATTTCTTTTTTCGTTAATTTTCTTTCGTGCTCTTTTGTCAGATAAATATGAAACATTTTTTTAAATGATAGAATGTGATCAGTTATTATTATTGTCGAGTTCGGTTGTGTATTGAAATGAAGCGTGATATGAAGCTTACTAATATTATACATTCATTGTATGGTTTGTTATCTACTTACTTTAGTGGATAGAAAAAAAATACGCAATTGTACGCATCTGAAGTTCAAGACCGACTGCCTTTCGGGCAAAATTCCGTACACGCCGTGAGACAAAGTTTCGACGAGGTACCGACATATGTACCTCGGGGTACGGAACGCTGCGATAAAGCTGGCAACCGTAAGGGCCTTTGCACACGACGTTTTTTAAACTAGCTGACGACGCGCCTTTTTGATGAGCGCGTTCACTGCGCGCCATCAGCGCGTATTAGCAGGTTGTATTAGCAAGGATCGTGTGTAAAAGTCACAACTTGCCGACTGCCTTGCGTTTGCTGAGCGTCCTAAGCGCGTATAACGCGCGTCATCAGCTAGTTTAAAAAATGTCGTGTGCAAAGGCCCTTAGTTGTGACGTAGGCAGGGTTCTCAGGTAAGGAGACCCCTGGGGCCCCTTTCTATAACTCACTCGCAAGAGAAACGTATACGTTTCTTAGCGAGTAGACCAATCAGGACCCCCATCTCAACGGAATATTTGATCCTGATTGGTCTATTGGCTAAGATGCGTATACGCAACTTTGCGAGTGAGTTAGAGAAAGGGGCCCCTGATCGCTTTATCGCGTAGTTTCCGACAAGGCGGAGAAAAGAGCGGTGTAGCGCGTCACTACACATTCATTGTTGTCAGCCGACGTATCGCGTGTTAACAGTTTGAAAACAATTGAACATCGAGTTTCGCAACTAGAGCGCACTCAATGATAAACGGAAAATCGGTAAAAATGTTTTCAGCCTAGATGACTGATTTGAAAATTATGAATGATAAATAAAATCATCAACATGTAATGATTTTATAATTAATGTTTCGATAATATAGACATTTTCCCCAGAACAATTCGTTCGTGAAAGAAGTCATAAAAATCGTTAATAAATAACTAAGCGGTTTATTCACCGTTTCAGTAATTTTAACGAATCGGTGCAAACCGGATATTATGTTCATAACATAGCATTCGATTTGCACCGATTTGTTAAAATTATCGAAACAGTGAATAAACTGCACAGTGTTTACGGGCTGTAAGCCAACTCTAACTACCAACTCGATCTCTGCCGGTATAAATGAAAAATTTATTCTGGTCTTTATCAATCTATCATTAGAGAATAATCAATTTATATGGTGTAACTAAGCATAATTTTATAATTTTTTTTTTGGTTATAACCATATATATATTTATTGAGAAAATTCGATGTAAAAATTGAGGGGTGGAGGGGGCAGACATAAAGATACACGGGTTCTCGCTGCTCGCTTTACGCCGAGATGAACGAACATGCCTACTACACGCTCACTGTATTGGTGTACGAAGCAGTACGGAGCGTTCTTTAACCTTTAACTACACGCGCCCAAAAATATAACATAACTACACGCGTGGTGTATTTCATACACCAGCTGAAAAAATACTTCTAAGATGTTCATCTACTGGGTTTAGGTACAAAAACACACTTAACTACACGCGCTCTAAAATTGTAAATAAGTACACGCGCATGGTGTATTTTATACCAGTAAAAGAAATAGTGCTAAAAATTAATTTATTAAATGTTCTTTCAAAAAATATGTATACCTGTATTTTTCTTAAAAACAAAATAGCAAATAAAATTTTGATGTTAAAAACAACACATATTTAATACTTAATAATAATACATGTAATAACAGCATTAAACGTTATAGGTATGAACGGAAACTAGTAAACTAAA
The DNA here is from genome assembly GCA_963678675.1 of Xiphydria camelus. Classification (NCBI taxonomy): domain Eukaryota; kingdom Metazoa; phylum Arthropoda; class Insecta; order Hymenoptera; family Xiphydriidae; genus Xiphydria; species Xiphydria camelus. The sequence goes on from OY783201.1 coordinate 18,051,140, forward strand.
CTAATTATGTATAAGAAATTCCTAGCATGTAGTCATTTCCCAAGTAGACCTTCTCTGCATTTTACTATTCATCGACATCTGGTTGATTTTGGCAGTCTGGACAAGTGGTTATTGCATGTTGCTTGCAAACTGATTTATTACATGTTTGGCATGAAATAGTAGTGACTCTATTTTTTTGTCTGCCACAGCAAAAGCACCTTCCCCTTACTTTTGCAGGTGTTTCATTTTCCGGCTCTTCTTCTGGCTGATTCTTGTATTTTTTGAGAAATAGCTGAATGTCGAAGGGTAGAGATTTTAGTTCAGCCCTTTCCGCCAGGTACGGCTTCATCAAAGAAATAGATAGGGCTTTTAGAAAATTCCTTCTGAATTTGTGTGGGTTATTTATGTGGGTCGCGTTATACAAGATCTGACTGTTTATGCCTGATATATTCAGAAGTTGCAAAAATAGAACCAAAGGCCATCTTCTTGTTCTTCTAGACACAGAATACGTGCTGCACATTTTATCCACTGTGTCAACGCCCCCCTTGTGTAAATTGTAATTCAAAATTATATTTGGCTTATTTGTTTGAGGGTCTATTGTTGAATCATCGTGCATAGTTGAAATGAGAATCACAGATTTATTTTTCTTGGGCACATAAGACACAATAGTTATATCTTTTTGGAATCCAAAAATAGATGTATTTGGAGGTCTATTTTTGTTTGGCAAAAACTCTAATGGGAGCTCCCTTTTATTTTTTTTTACGGTTCCCACCATTGTTACTTTATCTTTCAATAGACTTTTAGCCAATTCGTAACTGGTGTACCAATTATCACAGGTAAGGTTTCTGTTTTCTCCTTTCCATGACTGGAGCAACCGATGGGTAATATCAGATGGAGTATTTGAGTTTTGATAGGGGCCCTCTGGCTGTTTTCCACAATATACTTCAAAGTTTGTAACGTAGAATGTTTGCGCATCACATAACACAAAAACTTTTAATCCATATTTTGCTGGTTTGCTTGGAATGTATTGTAAAAAACTACATCTTCCTCTAAAAGGTATTAACATTTCATCAATTGTTACCTCAGCACCTATAGAATAACTTTTGGCACAGTTCTCTGCAAACCGATCTAACACAAATCTAATGGCCGCGAGTTTATCAGACTTTTTTCTGTCAATTCTTGTATTTTTGTCGTCAAATCTCGAGCCGGTCAGTATAAATAAAAATCGATTGCAACCCATACAAGCTCGAAAAATTTCTGAACCAGTCCCATCAGTGGTCCACAATTCAAGAAAATGTGTGTGATTTTGCTTCTTTAGCCCTGCCAAAAATAATAGTCTGAAAAAAGCCAAAAGTTCATTTTTTGTAACATTTTTTACATCTCGTTGTCGGTCATAGTTCGGTCGCAGTTTTTCAATTTCCAGATTTGTACAATCAACAATATTTTGAATAATATCGTCGGTAAACAATTTTTCGAATGCACTCCTCTCATCTGTGATAGATCTTGCATATGTTTTTGGCCCGGAAAATATTTTTACTAAATTGTTTTTTTTTCGTTTTGCTATATTTACTTACGATGGGGTTTTTCTTCCAGTAAGTTTTTTTATCTTTAGCTATATAGCAATCTTCAATATGGTCGATACTATTTGAATTGTTTCCTTCCTCATCTTCTTCGCTAAACTCTTCTACTGAAGCCAAACTGTAATCACTTTCTTCTTTATATTCTTCATCTGACACATATCCGCATTTCCTTCTTCTATAACCTCTTCCTCTGACGTATCTGCATCTCCTCCTACTTCTTCCTCAGACTCGTTATCAAATATTGCTTGAGCCATTACTTGGAGCTCATCTTTAGTGAGACTTTTTGAATCTCTAACTTTTATTTGATCCCTAAAAAAGGAATAAAATACTAGAGAATCAAATTATTTGAGAATATATTAAATTATACATAAAAATATACACCCAAAAACCAGGAAATCTGTACAATAATAAATACCGTATGTCCAATGGCTAGTCGAGCAGGTGCAGCGACCTGAATTTTTCTGAAATTTGACTTCGGCAGTATTTTAGTTAGAGTTGGCTTTGGAAGATGGCGCTACGTACGAGCGAAATATTTGAAATGGTAAAAGCGGGAGGTAGATAAATGCGGGAGAAGTGAAGTGTAACCTCAAAATTGTGAATGTTGGAATAATGGTGAGTAATTGTTTGAAACGATAAGACATAATAATTCGGGTTTCTTTTCGATGTTCAACCAAATAACACGACTGATATTTAATTGCAGAGAGAAACTGATACGACTGGTAGTCGTGGAGGAAGGGTCTACCGTCAACGTGGTCCTCGCCAGAGTGGTCGAGCTCTGCCTCGTCGACGAAAGGTGCAATTGAAATGAAATTAAAGTCTGAGTCAAGGTGCAAATTGGAAGACATGGAAAGAAAACGCGACAGAGTCGCCGACAGAAGGAGTGAGTAAAGTGCGAAAGAAAAGTGCAGTGACGCCGAAAAACCATGGGAAGACAGTGACGAACAGCAGCAGCAGCTGGTCGACACTGCTCAACTCCGCACCAGCTCCTGAATGATATCTCGCCGATCGCGATACGCGGCCGCTCCGATAGACAACGATTCCAGACATTCGAGTCGTAGTAGCAGCAAGGATAGCAGCAGCAGCGTCAACGGCAGGGGCACTCTTTTAAAGCGAAGGCAGTCCAAGACCGACTCGAATAGCTGTAAGAGAAAGACGCATCGGCGGAAACATGAAATATCGAAGCAAGACTTGCAATGAAAGTGTGGTAAAAGAAAGAAAAAAAATGACAGAGACGAGGCGACGAGACAGAGGAGGAAGTCGTCACCACGAAGGGTTCCTGAAACGGTACCTGTACTAGCAACGTGTGAAGAGTTCAAGAGAACGGGCCATCTACACCCAGTCGCAAATCATGCAGAGTTCCTGTGACATCCGACAGCAGCATCACGTCAGGAGTATGAACGGTGGAGAAGAACGGGAGCCTCGCTGAAAAAGGAAGGAGCAGTGTTGGCGATGGCGGTGACAGCCCGGATCATGAGCAAAGGCTGAAGAACCTTGAGCGTTTTGGATAAAAAGTGGACGTGACTCGAAGCAGTTATCGTAATCGATTTACGCCGACACTGGTGCCGTAGCCAATCTCGATCACAATGAATTCTTCCAATTAGAGGCGGTTTCTATATCACTCGTCGCCGTTGATCCTTTCCCTCTTAATCCTTGTACATAATGCATCTGTTAATATGAAGTTTGATCTGAAACCCTTCCATCCTTCGTATTGTAACACTCTCGTAACAATACGGTCCGATTATTTTATATTCATAAGGTTTTATCAGCTTTACGCGTTATTTCTCGTTATTTTCGTTATTTAACCTTGCATTCATACATTATTACTGATGGATTAATTATAAATTAATTCATGAAAGTGACTCTACTGGCTTGTGCTATTTTTCGTCCGGTATTTCCTTCCGCAAGATATTTGGATAAATGTACCCCTTCGATCTTGAAGAGTTTGGTTGGAATAAGCAAGACGGATAGTGGACAGAGTTTAGGCATTAGGAGGCATACAAGATGTCACAATCAGCGGGACAGGATTTCGTGTAATCATGATTTATAGTAAGTAAAGTGGATAGTAATCGTTTCTGTATCAACAAATCTGTGTTCAATTGATATTTTATACTTCATTAGTAGCTCTCTAGATGAGATACATCTATCACATAGTTTACAGTACAAAATGTAATTTCCCCTGCGGGAGCTAATTTTATGAATGAAAAAATTCTAATAAATCATGATTACACGAAATCCTGTCCCGCTGATTGTGACATCTTGTATGCCTCCTAATGCCTAAACTCTGTCCACTATCCGTCTTGCTTATTCCAACCAAACTCTTCAAGATCGAAGGGGTACATTTATCCAAATATCTTGCGGAAGGAAATACCGGACGAAAAATAGCACAAGCCAGTAGAGTCACTTTCATGAATTAATTTATTAATAATCCATCAGTAATAATGTATGAATGCAAGGTTAAATAACGAAAATAACGAGGAATAACGCGTAAAGCTGATAAAACCTTATGAATATAAAATAATCGGACCGTATTGTTACGAGAGTGTTACAATAGGAAGGATGGAAGGGTTTCGGATCAAACTTCATATTAACAGATGCATTATTTACAAGGATTAAGAGGGAAAGGATCAACGGCGACGAGTGATATAGAAACCGCCTCTAGTTGGAAGAATCCATTGTGATCGAGATTGGCTACGGCACCAGTGTCGGCGTAAATCGATTACGATAACTGCTTCGAGTCACGTCCACTTTTTATCCAAAACGCTCAAGGTTCTTCAGCCTTTGTTCATGATCCGGGCTGTCACCGCCATCGCCAACACTGCTCCTTCCTTTTTCAGCGAGGCTCCCGTTCATCTCCACCGTTCATACTCCTGACGTGATGCCGCTGTCGGGTGTCACAGGAACTCTGCATGATTTGCGACTGGGTGTAGATGGCCCGTTCTCTTGAACTCTTCACACGTTGCTAGTACAGGTACCGTTTCAGGAACCCTTCGTGGTGACGACTTCCTCCTCTGTCTCGTCGCCTCGTCTCTGTCATTTTTTTTCTTCCTTTTACCACACTCTCATTGCAAGTCTTGCTTCGATATTTCATGTTTCCGCCGATGCGACTTTCTCTTACAGCTATTCGAGTCGGTCTTGGACTGCCTTCGCTTTAAAAGAGTGCCCCTGCCGTTGACGCTGCTGCTGCTGCTGCTGTCCTTGCTGCTACTACGACTCGAATGTCTGGAATCGTTGTCCATCGGAGCGGCCGCGTATCGCGATCGGCGAGATATCATTCAGGAGCTGGTGCGGAGTTGAGCAGTATCGACCAGCTGCTGCTGCTGTTCGTCACTGTCTTCCACATGGTTTTTCAGCGTCACTGCACTTTTCTTTCGCACTTTACTCACTCCTTCTGTCGGCGACTCTACCGCGTTTTCTTTCCATGTCTTCCAATTTTCACCTTGATTCAGACTTTCATTTCATTTCAATTGCACCTTTCGTCGACGAGGCAGAGCTCGACCACTCTGGCGAGGACCACGTTGACGGTAGCCCCTTCCTCCACGACTGCCAGTCGCATCAGTTTCTCTCTGCAATTAAATATCAGTCGTGTTATTTGGTTGAACATCGAAAAGAAACCCAAATTATTATGTCTTATCGTTTCAAACAATTACTCACCATTATTCCAACATTCACAATTTTGAGGTTACACTTCACTTCTCCCGCATTTATCTACCTCCCGCTTTTACTATTTCAAATATTTCGCTCGTACGTAGCGCCATCTTCCAAAGCCAACTCTAACTAAAACACTGCCGAAGTCAAATTTCAGAAAAATTCAGGTCGCTGCACCTGCTCGACTAGCCATTGGACATACGGTATATACTTACATGATACAAAGTACACGCGTGGTATATTTTAGGCACCACAACGGATTGCTGCTAATTTCGATGTACAACGACTTTACTAATCAGGCTGCTGCAGTGATACTGCACGTAGTATTGACTTAGATAATAATGAAAGGTTAGGTAGCGCGGCGGCGGCTCAGCTGTTCGTATTCAAAAATGGCGGTAGTTTTAAACAGAGTGGTGTACACAGTACACCAGCGCGTGTAGAGAGTTAAAGGTTAAAGCCTTGTACGGACAGCGCGTTCCAGTGTACGAGCCTTCGTACACACGTACATGATGTCCCGACCCGAGCAGAACCGACAGTTACAGGGACTTTGCAATTTACCGTCGGCTGGGCTTGGTCGGCTGGGCTTTGTACAAATACCGACTGGTCGCGGGTCGTCGCGACAAAGGGAAGTGTACGTGAGTATGAAGGCCGGACCAGTGGCGACGCCAGCAGACCAGTGGCGAAAGTACGAAATGCCACAAAATCTCGTATTGACTATTGACTATTGAACGCGAAGGCGTTCCAATTCCTGTATAGATACTCTCGGTCGGAGGGTCGGTCGGACGGTTTTATTTTATTAATTCGATAATCTCGACCCCGAGATTATTGATTGAACGCGACGCCGACGAGACGCGGACGCGACGCGACGCGTGACGCTTCCAGCCTGGACGAGCCTTAACACGTTCCGTGCCGGACCGATTTTTGAAGACTTTCCGTTCAGGCCGCGTGGGGCGTATACGACCCACGCTTTTACGATTAAATAAACTCGTTTTTGACGTATGCCTTACAATTTGTCAATAGTACAAAGCCATAATTAGCCAGAAAAGGTTATACATTTTAATATGCATTAGACAATAAAGCAATAAATTAAATTTGTATTGTTATTATTATTAATAACAATAAAAAATCGATTTTTTTTAACGCGGTATACATGATGTAAGGTGCCTATATTTGACTCTACGATAAATTTTTTTTAACTCACTCATGCCCATTTCGAGGCCTTTTCCAGCCTATTTTTAAACCGTAAGATGGCGTTTTTCCCGTCTGACACCGACCGGGAGTTCGCAGGCTGTCAAAAGATTGTTTAGTCCGAAGTGGGTCCTTTTCCCAAACTAATAAACGCAACGTGAAATGAGCCGTGTATGTTTTGTTTTGAGAAATGGGCATTCGTGAGGAAAAATAGTATATGTCATTCGGCTGAAATCCTCGGATTTTTAAGACTGTGTTGAATTAAACACAGTCTGAAAAAACCTCGGATTTCCGCCTTATGATATAGGACATCTAGTACAGGGGTACAGTAAATCTAGACCCACAATTTAGATTAATCCTCTGTCGATGATTTATGGACCAATCGAAAGGGGAAAATCTCGCGAACAATATTCCGACGAGGTAACAAAAAATAGGTGACCGCGGAGTTGTTTATTTAACAAAAACGTAGCGAAATTTTGCTCTGACCGACTTTGGCGTAGCACCGTTCAATTTATACCCTTCAAACAATTTCCTTCTTGCAGAGCGCGAAATTCTCTACAAAATTGATGCGGGAAGTAACTCTCTAGGACGTGTCCTTTATTTTATATACATTTTTAGTTTCTTGAGGCAACTGCTCACGTGCAGCCCCACTCGGTCTTGGGACGTGGCGTGGCTAGTCAGCTGTTCTACTCGTGAGCAGTTGCCTCAAGAAATTTCAAAAATTTATATAAAATAAAGGACACGTTCTACAGAGTTACTTCCCGCATCAATTTTGTAGAGAATTTCGCGCTCTACAATAAGGTAATTTTTTGAAAAGTATAAATTGAGTGGTGCTACGCCAAAGTCGGTCAGAGCAAAATTTCGCAACGTTTTTGTTAAATAAACAACTCCGCGGTTACCTATTTTCTGTTACCTCGTCGGAATATTGTTCGCGAGATTTTCCCCTTTCGATTGGTCCAAAAATCATCGACAGAGAAGAAAAATCTAGAGAAGAGGAGAATTAATCTAGAGAAGAAAATCTAAAATGACTGTACTATTAGGCGTCATCCGCAGCGAACGTGTTAATGAATTCGCTTTCACGGAAATATCCCCCGAGCTTTCCTGCGAATCGAGGATCTACTGCACTTAAGTAATTAGAAGGTTTTTCTAGAGAATCTTTATTTATTTAAGTATAACGTCACTTATGTTTGGGACATTAATAACTGTAATTAATTACACGTCCCTTAACTGCATGAAATAATCAGTAAAATGATCTCTAATTCTAACCGCACTATTCGGCGGCCGGCGAGCAACTTGTATAGATCTAATAGCACCGTTTTTTTTTTGAGGTACTTCTTGCCTCCAAGCCCCTTCAATTAATACGTCGTTGTCGTGTCTATCAACAGTGCCCTGCGGATTATAAATGTTTTGTGAACTTGCACTTTTCATTAGAAAATTGTGTAAAAGGATACACGTCATTGTCAAAAGCGTCACTTTTTCTGGCATTAATCCTATTGGCTTTCTAAAGAGAATCGGAATCTGGAAATTAATATTCCAAAAGTATTTTCAGATAGTGCGCGAGACCTTGATAATGTTGCATTGAAAATGCGTTTTGGACTATTTAACATATGATCGCCAGGTTATGGCTTCATTAAGTTTTCGGTTAACGCAAAAGCACCACCTCCTAAGAAAACATACGGTACAACGACGCTTGAACTAGGCAAGGAGCAAGGTGGAGGAATATTCAACTTATTTTCACAAATATTTGTCCACAATACACTATTTCGAAGAATGCCACCATCACTGATTCTTCCTTGGCTCCCAATGTCAGGGAAAATAAAAATCGATAGTTACTGTCTACTACAGCTAGAAGAACACTGAAGGTTCTTTTGTAATTGTAGTAATCCGATCCGGTGTGATGAGGGCATTGGATTTCAACGTGTTTTCCGTCGATCGCTCCAATAGCATGCGGAAAGTTATCCCTAAATCCTTTTTCAATTTCGATCCACTCCTCTGCAGTTGACGGCATCTGAAAAATACAAAAAAGGATTTTCTTTTGCTTGACTGTCTGGCTTATTTTAATTTAATTTTTTTAATGCTGGTTTAATCCCTTCTCTATCAGGATATCCACATATGGATATAGCGATACCTGAAAATATCCATATGCGGATACCCTGGTAGAGAAGGGGTTAATAATAAAAATGACTGTTAGTATTATTTCCTTTCATTTTTCAAATTTCTGTCGAAAATGAAGATCTTGGCTCCACGTCTCAAGATACTGACATTGTAAGTGCAACACTTTTAACGAGCTCTCACGAACCAACACCCTCAGGAAGTTCTCAACTAATTCGACATCGTAAAAATCCTCCGGAGATGCGCGAAGCAGAATATCAGATGAAGAAGGTATTTTCACTACTGAAGGACGTCGCCACCAAAAACGATGATGAGGAAGGAGACGAATACGATTTATATGGCAAAATTTTGGCAAAAAAAATACGAAAATTACCAGACTTTGAAAGAGAATTACTGATGCACGATATTGATGGAATGGTTCTCCAAGTAATGCAACGGTCTCGTGTTTCTATTTCCACGCCACACTACTCTAGTCGACAACCGTCTCATTCGTCGTCTATTTCTTCATCGTTTTCTCGACCCCTATCTGCGAACCCTGATTACGGGTCCAACGAAAATACATCGAATGAAATGGACCAACGCCAACGTACACAAAACAGTGATCTAATCAGAGAAACATATTCTGTGGCCTTTAGAGGAGACACCAACCCAATGTGAACTGCTCATGTTGAAATATACACATACAAATCGTCGGCTTCACATGAAAAGTGCATAAGTCCAAAAAATGACTATTTTCACAGTAGATTAAAGAAACTGTTTAAAATTAGTGTCTCTTATTCTAAGAAGTTCAGAAGCTATACATGGGATTATCAAACAAAAGTTCAAACATTTAGATAAACAACTTGACAATAAAATACTTCCAAAAACCAGTTTAATTTGCAAGATGGCTTGTTTCTTAGATAATCGACAGTCATTTTGGACTTATGCACTTTTCATATGAAGCCGACGAAATGTTACATTATACATATAATAATGGTTTAAATGAAGGCCCCTAATTTCTTTCCCTGTATGTACTTCAAAAAGAAAGAAAATAATATTACCTAACGAAACTTGCATGCAACGTATTATCTACTTACCTTAATTTCATCTCTCAAAACCTAATTCAGTGCTGCACAGACCTCCGGAACAATCCGAGATATTATTTCGCTGGAAACTTTGAATAAATAATGTAGACTTTTGAAACTGTCGCCTGTGGCTAAATATCTCAAAGTAATTGCAAGGCGTATTTTCGGAGTCATTGCCTGTCTCATTGAAGTATCTCTTTAGGAAATCATCGGCGAGATTTTATTCAAAAGATATTCAAAATCTGCCAGAGACATTCGGGTAAAATTTTCAAATTTACCACCAGGTTCCATAAGCAATTCGCCCAACTGAGTATCCATGTGTTTCCTATACAAAAATCGAAATCAAAGTAAAGACAATATTAAAAATTCAAATTAAGGGGGTATTCTTGTGTAACATCGATCTTTTCAGGGGGTTATCAAGTCTAGAACACCGAAAATTACTAATTGTTGAGATGTTTTTCAGGGCTAAGTGAAAAGCCCGATTAAAGTGAAATTAACACAACATTTTTATTAACACTTAAAGAACAATTTCAAATTTTTTTCAGAATTTTAGAAAAAAATACTGCCGTTCTAGTGATTGAAGGTCAGGCTAGGTAAAATTGTGCGGTCTCCTTCCGTATATCACTTTGGCCAAACCGGTTGATCTGGAACAATTTGGTAAAGTGAGTTTAGTTTCCAATACCATTTTCTATAGAATGTGACCCACTATGGCTGAGAAAAAATCATTTGGTAGATTTTTTAGACATTTTAATTTACAGTACAGAAAAAGCTTGAAATTTTAAGTAAATAAAGGTCTGTAATTATTGAAATAATCAACTTCGGGGCATAAGAGTGGTTCATTCCAAAGATACTGATAATACTATAAACATTCCCTGAAAATTTCACATTAATCTGAGAGCTACGGTTTTTAAGATACAATGTATGGAAGGTTAAAAAAACATGTTTTGAGAAAAACAGGTTTCTATAAAAAGTTTTAGTTCCAGCTCACATAGATCAAACAAAATGAACTCTCACCAGTCCACATCCATTCCCATTCAAGTTTTTCATTTAGCCCTGAAAAAATCCCAACAATTAGTAATTTTCGGTGTTCTAGACTTGATAACCCCCTTCAACCATTTTTTCGAGAATTTATTGTGGTGAACCTTAAAAAGAACATTTTGAAATTTTTACTATAGGTATATTTATTGACAATGTAACGATCATTTCAAAGTTTTTGACGTTGAAATATCGAGTTGAATAAACTTTACAGTGCTGTAACTACACACAAGTAAAAAAGGAGTTGATAGATGGTTGCCATGATTCCGATTGTTCTTTAAAACTGAAAAATAATAAATCATTCTAATCTTTAGACCTTTGACTACAACCGGAACTAGAATGTAGTCAAAATATAAAAAATTGCACTTCTGGTGGTGTTTTGTTAGAAAGACGAAAATACGGATCGGTCCGCGATTATTGTCGAGCACGTCGGTCGGAAATCGCGAGTACAAGGAGAAGACGAACGCGATCACACGTTACGTAACTAGTTCGATTCACGGTTCGGACGCAAGAGTGGGGCAGTCTACGTGGCGCGAGACTTGGGAAGTGCCACATAGGCTGCCGTTAATCTAACCAATTCGTCCGCCACACCGGTCGCGCAGCTTTGGCGCGAACAGGTGGAGTTTTGAATATTGAACTCCGATTTTTGTCATTTTTTTCGAATATGAGTTAAAAACGAAAAAACTATGACAAATATAACAATGATTCTAGTTCGGGCTATAACTGTGGATGTACCAGATATCATAAAAATTTGAGCGTAATCGGTTCAATAATTCGTGGCAATATATCGTGGCAACCAATTTAACAAATGTAGTTTTGAGAAAGTATTTGAAAGTTAGACTATACGTAACACAAGTGGCGCATCTACCACTATAAACATCTGTAACTTTTCAACGACTTTGAATTTTGAAAAATCCTCTCACACGTCTTTTAGAGATGTTGTAGAAGCGATTAAGCGAGAACATTTCTTTTCGATTTTTTTGTCCGATTACACAAGAATACCCCCTTAAACTACAATAATTGAAGAGGCAAGAGGATGAAGGGGTTATGTAATATTTTATGTTGAAAGTACATACCTTGTTCTATTTCGGTTGATTGTTTTCACCCGCCACCTTCTTTGTTTCCAAGGCTTCTGGATTGTTGAAGTCCAAAGAATATGCACATATTTATAGTAACAATAAGTAGCATATCGTCGCTGTTACTGCAATAGGTCGTATGTCAAAAAATCACCACCCTCCGCTTAAGATACTTTACGAACCAAAACCAAGGCTACTACCATACTGCAAAACCTCGTATCTCAATCATAAGGGATATTATCCCTTATGATTGAGATACGAGGCCCTGCAGTATGGTAGCAGCCCTAGTTCTGATTCGTAAAACGTCTTAAACAGAAAATGGCAATTTTCCGACATACGACCCATTGCAGTAACAGCGACGATATGCTGCAGTCGCACAAATTATCACGTTCTTCATCATTGGAGTGCTTTATGCGAGTGACGAGAGCCGATTCGATGTTCACTCGCGAGAGTATTCGGACTGAGCGACAGACTTGTGGGGGAAATGAAGAACGATTGTGCGCGCGAATTGGAGAATTGCGGAACTTTACTTAGCTAAATTTCAGACTTCCTTTTTCCAAACTTATAAAATAAATTATTCTAAATCGTCTTCATTCCTTCTCAAATGAATTTTAATAAAACTTCATGATTAGAATTATTAATTATATCAATTTCGCAATCCAATGTTTACGTTTTCTTAACCTCTAAATTTGCAGTATTATGCTAAATACACAAAGAATTGAATATCGAATATACCTTTTTGCAGCAGAATCGATAAATATTCTTATATCACAAAGTATTGCCTTCAAAAACTAATTGTATTGCATTAAAATCAACAATTATTCTTCAATTTTCACTCCTTTGCCATACAGTAGACGTATTATCTAGCTAAGAAGCTAATTGCCACATTTATAACAGATGTCGCGACGTGTAAGGCACACAGCGAATACAGTCTTCTCAGGTAGTCCTCGCCTCGGCATGCTTGCGCTCAGGTCGCCTCAGCGATCGTGTGACGAGAGCCGATCCGAGGTTTACTCGCGCACGGTGCTCTCGGTCTCGCGTCTCAGGTAGCCCTCGCCTCGGCATGTCTCGCGCTCGGGTCGCCTCGGCGAGCGTGTACTGCCGGCATAACTCTTCTGGCCTCTCACTTACAAACACTTACAAATAGTTACAAATACAATAATAATTACAAATATTCGATGAAAAACAATTTTAATCCTCGTCGCTGTTTTCGTCTGCTACGGGAACGATTCCATTTTTCATTGACATTTTACTGACAGTGAGTATTTCAGCTGGTCGAATAATTTTTGATGAGTATCTTTTGCATAGATGATTTCAGATTACATAACATGAACAGACGATTTCAGATTACTATGCTAGCGTAGTTACATCATTTGAAAATGATATCTTGCCGACTCGTATCGGCATTAAAAGTGTTAACAGAGCCGACCTTTTGAAAAACCGTCCAACGGAAATCACAAAAATGTTGTTCAATGCGGACTCCTTATTTTTAATTTGTGGTGGATCTATGCACGACATCAAAAAAGTACAAATAATGAATACCAAAGAAAATCTTTCTCTGGCCAAAAAAACGTGTACAGGGTACTGTGACGTGGAGAGTCGCTCCATGTCACAAGAAGCGTATAGGCGGCCCGTTCGAAGCCAAGCGTGCGAATCGGCCACCGTAAGGGCATCGCATTAGAGTGGACGTAGGGTCGCGGCGTCGAACGAGAGAGGCGTCCGTGCGAGCACACGTCGGGTGCACGAACCGTCGGCTAACGGCTGGTCGTCGATTCGCGTCGAAGAATCGAACGTCAACACGGACGGCCTCGAGGCGCCGACGTCATCGCTTCTTTTCGCGGGGACAAAGTCTGTCGAGGAGTCGGAGGTCGGGGAGTTCAGTTTGGCTTGGAGTTAGTCGAGTGAGCTTCGTGAGCAGCGATAAGAGCGACCAACCAAGGATCCCAATAACGCAGTGTGAGAAGAGCGAGACAAGGAGCCAAGACGAACCTCCACCGAGAGAGAGCCGTAGCGAGACCGAGGGAGAGCGAGAGCCATCCCCGGAGGTCGAGACCGGTGTCGAGAGGGATCCCGGATCCGCAGCCCCGGAGCTGAGAAGCGGGACGAGCCCCGCCCAGGACGACCTCTGCAGTCCCGGTACGCTCCCCCTTTCTTGCGCCCGACCTCCGACTCACCTCCGCGCCGTACCGCTCCGACTCGCCTTCGCGCCGTATCGCTCCGTTAGTGCCTCCGCGCGAGCGTTTCGCTTCGTAAGCGAATCGAGTGGTGACCGTTGCGTCGTTCGGCACCACTCCGCCGATTTTCTGTGGCTAGCGACCGCGAGCGCCGTTCGGGGACCACCGTTTAGTCCCCGGACGAATAAACGATTGTCTTTTGTTTCTGAACGCAGTCGACTCTCTTTTTCGCGAGCCCATCCGCGAATCCATCCTCCCGGGTCCCAGCCCGCGCACCTCGAACCGCCCCTCTACCATTTGCTAGAGGTAGCCGAGCCCGTCGGAGATCGGATCGTTTCCGATCCCCCGGCTTTGATCCGCTCCCGATCTCCCGGAGATTGGTCGTTGTCGGGGAGCCCGTTCGCCTCCCCATCGTGGTGCATCCGTTGCACCTGGCGCCCATCGTTCGTTCGGTAGTCGTGCGTGCGGTATCCGGACCGTCTGATTGTGCGTAGCGGAGGGCACCGAGGGCCCTCCTCGAACGCTACGTCATAGTACACGCAACAGAAGTGAAACTTCATGCGTAAACCAACGAAATACTAAGATTAAGAAACAGAATTAGAGAAAAAAATAACATTGGAAAACAAAATTAGTAAAAAAGAGGTAAGGTGAAAAAACAGAATAAAATGTAATCATGCAGTCAAGAATGTGACGAGAAGTTTTGCGTCTGTTTATTTATTAATGATTATACGCAAAACTTCTCGTCACCTTCTTGACTGCATGATTACATTTTATTCTGTTTTTTTCACTTTACCTTTTTTGTAATAATTTTGTTTTCCAATGTTATTCTTTTCTCTAATTCTGTTTTTCAATCTTATAGTATTTCGTTGGTTTACGCATGAAGTTTCACTTCTGTTGCAGCGATCCCTAGGGACCGCTGACGAAAAAGTTTATAACGCCACGGCGGTCCCTACGAACCGCTGCGTATCGAACGTACATTTAATACTGTACAGGTCAGCGAGCCTTAATACATACCGTTTTAACGTTACGGGTGGACCGCCGTGGCTCCGTAGGAACGTCTATCACTGGCAACATTTGGTGCTTAAGGGGGTAGTCTGCTTTAGGACGCCTAAAATAAGCGTTTTTTCGGCGATTTTTCGGGAAGAGCAGGAAAGGTATATCAGGAATCAAATTTTTATAGCATATTGTACTACATTTCAGCTTTAATGTCAAATTTTTTTATTGAAAAATATCCTCAAATCTCTTAGATAATGCCATTTTGCCGGAGCGCCTGCTGTTGGATATTTGTTGGCTGCGCCGGTGATGGTGGTCGTATGCAGCGTCTGAAACAATCCGGACAAAAAAAATTTTAATTTCTATAAGTTTCTTTTCTGTGTGAACCTGAAAAATCCCAAGAAAGTTGTCAAATTATAAGTTTTTTGGAAGTTTGAAAGCAAAATATACATTTAAAAGAAAAAAAATTTACTTCAAGTTGCAAAAAAAAGTAGTTTAAATAATAATTTTGTCGAACTTTTTAGGTTCACACAGAAGGTAATTTAATAACGAAGCTAGATCACTTTGAATTTTTATGATCGGACGAATAGTTTTTTTGCTATCACCGGCGCAGCTAACAAGAAATCGAAAAAACGAAAACTCGAGAAAACGCGCTTTAAAGTTTTCGGTCCGAAAAAATACTAGTTTTTGGGTACTTACAGCAACTAGATGTTAATCTGCTATTCCAGGTCCATAGATTATCCCTTCCTCTTCCTCATAAAACTCATTTTGAGCCAGGGTTTCCAATCTTCTGGCTGTACGAGCCTCCTTGCTCGAAAAGGACGCGCGCCGGTTTTCACGCGTTACGCGCTCAGCGTCGAGGGAGTCCGCAAAATTTTTACACTGCTGCCCAATTTTAATGCCTAATAGCTGCATCGTTGAAAGTATAGCAGAGTAGCCCTCGTTGAACATGCCAGCTGCCAAATATGATCCAATTTTAACTATTTTCTCTCCTGAATTGAGATGCTTGGGACATAGGCGCCAGATAATCGAATTGAAGGATTCGTTAGAATTTTGAGTGTGGCCGCCTAAGCACCCCGTCATTAAATCATCATTAGATAATTCCTGGTAAATCGGCCGAATGTGCTTTTCCACGTTCTCGTTAATTAGCCTCTTCGGATGTTTATATAATTCAAGGCAATTAGTCGCTTCGGCCTTCCGCCACTCACACCAGCTGTCAGCTCCTACTGGGCAATTTTCGTGTCGAGGATTTGCATCCGTGGAGCAATAATGATCTAGGGTTGACATTATGGCTTTCTTCATTCCTTCCACTGAATTAATATTTCGGCGAATTGCTAAGCCGTAATATATTGTTAATTTCTTGATGAGACCCTCCGTAAGCCGCTTCTTTCCTCCGAGTTTCTCGGCTTTTCTCTTATTTCGGAGCCGAGTTCCCATGCGCTTTTGCACATGTCCGACGCACTCATTTTTCGTCACTGTACACTCGTCCCCGTACGGGTTGCTGTTTAAAATACCAGTAAATGTTTTCGAGTCACCATCGCCTATATAATTCGTGTAAAAAACTCCGAATTTCTCGACGGATCTGCAAAACATTTCCATTATGGAATCGACCTCCATCTTTCCTGCCGAACCTACGTGATTTGAGCAGCACGATTGTTTGTGATTCTCATACCACTCCGCAAAATCGTCTTCGTCCATAGTATTTTTATGGAGAGCACAGGCATGACAATATGCACTTTTCACAACGAGATCGATTACTTTTCCACTATAGTACCCGATCAGCGTTGTAACACCGTACAAGGAAGTAAAGCCACGTTTTTTCCACGTGCCGTCGCCTGATACCTTGAAATGATTCGCTGGCCTTTCGTTTTCAATGTTTTTTTCTCGTTCTTCACTCTCGGCTTTTTTACACGTGTTATCGAACATAGTTTTCGACGCTTCGTATAAATGTGAAACGATATTCTGGTATGACGTTTTTGCTAAGCCCGAAGAAATGTCCATAAGGCCGCAAAATAAATTTATTCCTTCTCTACCGATACCAAACAGCCTCATAACAAGAACAATTCGTCGATTAATTTCGTAACCCGTATTTATAAACGGTCCGGACTGTATTTCGCGTCTACCACACTTGCACTGCACAATGATCTTGAATCCGAGACCTCGATGTCCGCTTTCGGAAAAATTTATTTTCTGTTTGCAAGATCCGCAAATTGCAATTTCAGAAATTGCAAAAAATACTGAAATAAATTCTATAATCCGGTAGCAGTGCGCAGAATGGAGAATCACATCGTCGCTGCTTGCTGTTGCCAATTTCTGCCCACTGCGGTTCGAACCGAGGCTCGAATCCAGCTCTTCATTATCCGACGAGATACTCATATACTGATTGCCGTGGAATTTACGTTTTCGTGTTTCCGAAGCACGATGTCTTTTCGAACGTTCTCCTTTTGGATACGAAGCCATGTTGCACTTGATCTGTACTCGACAAAGTCAAAAGTATAACTGAATGCTGATGCTACAAGTAACACCGTAGATGCCGATGCCGAGAGCTGTAGAATACCGTTATATTCTCCCCACTACTACTATACACACCTTTTGAAACTCCAAATATTGTTTCAAAGGACCATTGGACATTTTCAGGTATACAAAGTTGAATAAAACAATAGAATATATCGACGGGCAAAGCGCGCGCGCGTTCGAGTCTACCCGAGCGGCCGTACATGCTCGACGCTCGGTGACTAAAACTGCCGTAGCTTCAACAATATTTTAAATTGACCTCTAAAATTTTCAGGACATATTCTTGAATAGTTTTGGAATCGATTTAGGCAAAAAAAACCGATTTTTTGAAGCCTGTAAAGCAGACTACCCCCTTAACGTGTTAATGACCTGTCCGTAAATTCCATATTGACCATGTACATGTCTCAATCGACGAATCTGCATAAAGGGGATTCGTGGAGATATAAGTCGCTCTGATACCAAATCTAGTGGAGGTAAATGGTCGGGTATCGGTGGATATTTGAAACCGTTGTAAGTGGCCATATTGTAGGGATAGTATTCTTTTTGAGTGCTTGACGACAGGTGTAGCAGATTTGAATGATTTCCCCATCATTCCGAGGGAGAATTACGTTCAAAATATCCTCTTGTTCACGAACGGAAATTTTTTAATCGTCTTGAAACCATAACCTATCACAAATAGAGCACGTGTGACCGAAAGAATTATTTATAAACTTTTTATTGAATTCCCTATGAGCGATTTTATTTCGGTTATAATGACTATATGGCAAGTTCTGACATAAATTATGTTCACACGGTCCTGGTTCATTGCGTCGTAAATTGGATGGTCCTGGCTTGTCGCGGATATCATTGTCAACAAAAGCGGGTTGAACCGAAGATGAATTGTTAGGAGCTAAAATGTCATTTTCATTTTGCACATTATAATTTTCAGGTTCACTGGTTAATAACTGATCGTCGGAAATTTGATTCACTGTGTTTCTCAGTTGTTTTCGTAACCTACTTTCCCTCATGCGTTGGGCCCCAGACTTTTTCACTTTTTTTACACTACTTGCATCCTTTTTACGTTGTCTCTCATGATATTCCTTAAATTTCTGCGCATTTGGTTTCGCCATTATAAATTAATTCAATGAAATGTCACCCAAAAATAGCACAAAACAAAACAAATAAATATCACTTATAGCACGCACACGAATGAAGACGCCATACTGGTCCCCAGTCAGCTGTATACGCAAGCGCCAAATTTATTCGGGGGGCCAGAGGTCACTTAACTTACTAGGCTAACATCCGCCGGTAATGGTAACCGCGATGTTACCGATCCTACATTCCTCCCTTCCTTCTCCAAACGCTCGACCCATGAGGCACAGAGATGACTCATGGTGTCGGATTTTTGTCACATACCTGACTCCGGCAAAAGCGATTCACGCCCAAGACGCCTATAGAAGTTTCACTTCAAAAAGTTCCTCTTTGCAAGCCTTTTACGATTTGTATTACTCATGACTGAAATGACACTTTCCAGAAATGACCGAAAAGGAATTGAAGATTCTTTTTACTGGATCATACCAACTTTCCCAAGCTCTATCGTATTTAGCCGAAATGATAGATGGAGATGGAAAAGTTGTTTTCGAATATGTGAATACACTGAATCAAATGTGCTCAAATTCAAAGTACCATCTCAACACATTTCTCGGACTTCATAGATGCTTCGTTAGGTACAAACCTAACAGTATCGCGATTTCTGGCATAATAAACTATGCATGTGAATGTGCTAATGGCAGAAGAACAGTTGGCTGCTGTTCTCACGTTGCTGCTATTGTGTATTATTTATTAAATGCAAGATACTTATCAAAAATTATTCGACCAGCTGAAATACTTAGTAAAATGTTCATGAAAAATGGAATCATTCACGTAGTAGACGAGACAGTGACGAGGATTAAAATTGTTTTTTCGTCGAGTATAATTTAAAACTGGATATTTTTTATATCCATACTACGTATCCACGAGTAATACAAATCGTAAAAGGCTTGCAAAGAGGAACTTTCTTTTGGGCAGAGAAAGATTCTCTTTGGTATTAATTATTTGTACTTTTTTCTTGTCGTACATAGATATCATCACAAATTAAAAATAAAGAGTCCGCGTTGAACAACTTTTTTGTGATTTCCGGTGTATGGTTTTACAAAGGGTTGGCCCTCTGTTAACACATTTAATGCCGATACGAGTTGGCAAGATATCATTTTTAAATGATATAACTACGCTAGCACGGTAATCTAAAATCGTTTGTTCATGTTATATAATCCTGAAATCATCCGTGCAAGATAATTATCAAAAATTATTCCACCAGCTGAAATACTCAGTAAAATGTTAATGAAAAATGGAATCGTTCCCGTAGTAGACGAAAAAAATGACGAGGATTAAAATTGTTTTTTCATCGAGTATTTGTAACTATTTGTAATTATATGTAAGTGAGTGGCCAGAAGACTTACAGAAAGGAAGCACCCCGTATTGTGAGACGCGAGCTCGTTCATAGTAAAGGAAGTATTGAAATAATAATAAATAAATAAATAATATCATTGAAAGACTGTTTCAAGAAATTAAAAATTATCACATGCTGAATTGCCATAAAAGTGGAAAAATTCCTTTGTAGTGAGTATACAGTGTATATCACATATACAGGGTGTTCCTAAATATCATGTGCAAACGGAAGGAGGTAATTTTTTGGCTTATTTCATGACAAAGTGGCAATGGGCAGTTGTTTGGCAAAGTTCATATAAACATAAGCTTCGTTACTGATCTACAGGGTGTTGAAATTTCAAAATTTTGTAGTTTTTTTTTATAGCTCATACAGTTTTTAGGATATTCAGCTTAAATTTGGAATGTAGGTTATGCTTTAGGACTTATATCATTGGGCATGTCAAATGGTTGTGAGAATCTACAGGGGGTTATTTTTTCAGGGGTCGTGCCCCCTTTTCTCCCCCTGAACTTTTTTGCGGTGCGCCTCTCGTACATTCTGAAATACAAAATAAATTTTCTGTTTTGTTTACAAACTTTTTGGTCTCTTGTAGTTTTTTCATATCTGCCACCGTTATCGAGAAAAAACCGTAAGAAATACTCCGGAAATGTTCCAAAGAGTACGAGAATCAATGAGAAGAAGAGCTGAGGCATGTGTAAGGGTTGAAGGAGGTCACTTTCAGCAGTTTTTGTACCGTTGTTTTGTTGTTTATTATTTAGGTTTTTCTTATTGTAATAAATCATTGCTACAAGAACCGCGTTATCCCAGCTTTAATTTTCTAAAAATTTTTAATTCATCTAGCGAATCAGAGAAAATCGTTTTTTATTTTTTCCTCGATAACAGTGGCAGACACGAAAAAACTACAAGAGACCAAGGAGTTTATAAACAAGACAGAAAATTTATTTCATACTTTAGAATCTACCAGAGGCGCACCGCCAAAAAGTTCAGGGGGAGAAAAGGGGGCACGACCCCTGAAAAAATAACCCCCTGCAGATTCTCACAACCGTTTGACATGTCCAATGATATAAGCCCTACAGCATAACCTACATTCTAAATTTGAGCTAAATATCTTTTAAACAAAAACTGAAAAATTTCTGAAATTTCACCACCCTGTAGATCAGTGACGAAGCTTTTACGGGCCTATGTTTATATGAACTAAGTCATGAAATAAGCCACAGAATTACCTCCTTCCGTTTGTACATGATATTTAGGAACACTCTGTATGTGATGAGCCATGTAGGTACATTTGTTAATTTTTTTCCCTGAGGTACACTTCCGATGTAATTGGAAAAATATATGTTGTTAAGAACACTCCAATGAAAAAATGAGCAAAAAATGGTAGGTGTTCAAATTAATTATAACTTAAAAAAATTGTTAAAAAATTTCATACATTTTTTTCCTCGAATTTTCAAAAAAAAATAATTCAAAATATTTATTTTTGGAATTGGCTTTTCAGAGCCACTAACATATATTTTTTTTCATGAAAATCGGTTGAGCCGTTCAGGAGAAAAGAATGTTTTTTGATTGTACTCCCCCTCATAACTCCCCTCCTATAGCGATTAGGGGGCCAAAAATTTAGATTTAGTTCCTCATAGATGCTTATCGATAATATAAATTTGGTACTGATATGCGTGGGGGAAAATTTCACATGCTTTTTCCGCTAGGCCCTTATTTTAATTTTTCTCCAAAGATACCGCCCACAAATTTGTGGCTACCAATTTCTGGAAACCCAGTATATTACAGAGTAATGCTCAATTAAAATATTCCATATTGGGAATTATATTATTAGCAAAAGCGTAGCATCATTTCTTTCACAAGTTGCTTCCTGATTGTTAGCATTACAATTACAAGTTATAATTACTCATTACCACTATTGTGTCATCACTCATAAGTTATATACGAGGGCAGAGTGAAAAGTCCGATACTTTTCTGTGGTGGTTATCCGTGGTGGTGCAATCGCGAAGATGAGTATACGCCCCTATTTAGCGAAAAAAATATTATGTTCCACCACGACAATGCACCTGCCCATTCGTCTGCCGTTGCAACAGCGAAATTGGTGGATTTGAAGTTCGAATTGCTGCCGCATCCACCTTATTCACCGGATTTGGCTCCCTGCAACTTTTTTCTCTTCCCAGACTTGAAAAAATAGCTGGCTGGAAAGAAATTCTCATCAAACGAAGATATCATCGCCGCAGCAGGGGGTTTACTTTACAGACTTGTGGCGACCAGACGATCGCCACGCCTCTAGCGACCAGACAGCCACAACGCATCTTGTCCAGTGATCAACCGATCACCACGCTTCTGGCGGCCAGGCGATCGTAGCGTCGGATCACCACGCTTCCGGAGACACAGCTAGCCACGCCGCGAGAGTCAATCGGAAGTCCCATTCTCCTGCCGACTCGAGCCCACTACGGACGCATCGACACAGCGCTCTGCTCTACCTCGCTAACCGCGGCTCATATTGTCGATAGTTAAAATAAACTTCAGTTATATTTCGTAACTATCGCCTCCTTCCGACCGTCCACTCCTCGCACGATCCGTGGGAGATCTCGAGATCCCCACAGACTTTGGGGCGCACCACCATCTACTAGAAAAGTATCGAACTTTTCACTTTGCCCTCGTACTTGTAACCATTACGATTACTCAAAATAAATAAAATATTAAAAAATAATTGTATATTACATTGACCATGATAAGAAAATATGCAATTAAAATGTTACTTATATAATAATAATGATTATTATCATAATAGTCATTATTCATTTCATACTTTATTATCATAATCGATAGAACAATAAATAATTTATTTTCAATGCAGAAAATTACATATAGAATCCTATTTACGTTCTAGTATTAACATATCGTGTTCAATTTGTAACTAAATTACTTAAAACTTTTACGAATATCATATCGATCAGACATAGATTTTTTGTGAAGAAATACCCTATTGAAAAAATATCATAAATTCTTATAGAAAACTTGTAAAAATCCCATAGAATCCCCATGGGAATTTGATATACTTTTGATACAGCAATATAACCACCAATAAAAATCTGAGAACGATGAATAAGAATGTATTGGATTCTATGATTCCTATTTATCATCTCAGATTCCAATGAATTCCTGTTTGTCCTTCTGAAACTTTTCTGGTGGATTTATGGAATTGCTGTGTCAAAAGCACATCAGATTCCCATACAAGTTGTCTATCGGATCTTTCCAATATAGATGCACACCCTAATTTTTTGGAAAACCTTAGAAAGTAGTGCGTCTGTTCATCCTCTACGGTTGAGAAAAAAATTGCTGTTTTCCAGTCAATGACAAAATCGACTTTCGTATCTTGGGCCATTAATGCAGCTTACCTTGCACTCGAGAGTAAGCTGCAATCATCATCGAGTGTGTCAGCGGGCGATCCTGTGGAATTTTCGTCAATGTCAACGATTTCTGGAACAAGATGCGGCTCCTCCAGTACCGAATCGTCGAGCAGATGTCGAAGTGTCAATTGACCTAGTTCCAACTGTACCGGTGGAGCTTTGCCAAATATACTGAAATAATATATAAATATGTTTTACAAGCGTAGCGTTGGACGTGAAAAAAAAGAAAAGTTATAAAAATCCATAAATTATAAAGGTATTCATGCGTCACATTGCAGTGGGACAAATGCACACAAATGTCGCTAGATACTGAAATTCACTCGCTAGAATAGTTCCGCTCATCCGTATAGCGGCTTCAATAAAAATCAGTGGTATCCAGAAAGGCGCAAGTGTGAAATTCGAACTGCAGCTTAATATTGGTTTCAATAATTCTGCTGGGTTTTAATATCGAGGGACTAAATAGGCGCGTAATGCATACAAATATATATAACACTAGCTTTATTTTTTTGTTCAAAAAAGAAACAGAATATTATCTACCTAGATTCAGATATAATAAATATACATTATGGATGGAATTTTAACAGGGATGTTATAACGCATATCGTCGTTGATGATGCAATAGCTCGTAACCCACAGTTTTTGCCAAAACGAGATTTGGACGTCATAAAACTTGCGGTATATTTGTTTACGTATATGCAAAATCTCGCAAGCTACAGTTTTATAATAAATCCGGTATTTTAAAAATAATAAGCCTCGTATCCCACACACACATATTATACTGCAAGTCTTATGACGTCCAAATCTCGTTTTGGCAAAAACTGTGGGTTACGAGCTATTGCATCTTCAACGACGATATATTATTCAGAATTAGCACCTAACCGTGTATTGCCAATGTACCGCGATATGTCTTGCCTAAGACAAGGCGCACATTGAGACACATGCGATGTAACCCACGCAAGGCAGCACATGCCACGTTTTTGTATCATGTAGCAAGCATTGCACGCCCGCATATTAAGGTAGTACCTCTGCGACAATCTTAACCAAAAGTTACATACCATGTTCATGTTTAAAATATTGATAATTGGTTTAATTAGTAGTAAATAAAATTAAAAACTACGCAATATTGACTCGGTCCTAATAGATAATATGATGCATACCGTTTATTGCCGTAAAATATATTCTATGTTGTGTTTTTGATCTACCATTGCTAGTAAACTTTTGCCGGGACTGTCCGGGCTTTGCCCCAATACACGAAATAGCTTATATATGGGGCATTCCATGTCAACTTTTAGTAGTAGAAACTTTTGGGTCTCCGATTTAGTTGTTAATTTTTTCTCAAGTATCTTTAATTAATATAAAAACTGGCCTAAATTTTCAGAACGATTCCATAAGTCGTTCAGCTGTTATTAATTTGTATATTTTTCATTTTTTTTCTTTCATCGCGATTTACGGCTTAAATTAACACAATATGAAAAAAATGACCCAAATGAAAAATTTGTATTTTTTTGTGAAGATTTCGAAAACAATTTTTATTTTTTTCATATTGCGTTTTTTCTTGAAAATGGAAACAAAAAATATTGTATTTCAAAACCGACATTTTTAATTTAGATGATTTTTTTACACTAAATTTCTACATATTTTACGGTAATTTTGAGAGTACTTAGAAAGTGGGCCTCCCATAGAAATTTTGTTATGAATTTTGTAGTGATTTGAAAGAGTTAAATTTACAATTTTTTTATTTAAAAATTTTATTTTACAATCTTAATACATTCACTGCCGCTCTAATTTAGATACATTTACCCCATTTCAAGTTAATAATTCTAACAATAACAAAAAATATATAAAAATCGTCAAAATTCCGAACGACGTGCACGTTTACGTCAAAGTACCGTTACTCAAGTGCCAGCCTACACATACACCTGTAATTGCAGTGCCGAGTTCACTAGTTGATAAAGAAGCCTGAATAGAATAAAATGCTTATAAGCGACAGCGGCACCCGCCCAACTCATCCGGTGTCGCTTATAAGCGTTCTATTCCATTCAGGCTTCTAAAGAAAAATTCTGATAAATCAACCAGTGAACTCGGCACTGCAATTACATGTGTATATGGGGGAGTCCACGTCAACTTTAAATGCCGCCGAGCTTTGAGTCACAGATTTTGTTGTAATTTTTTTTATGTAGTGCTTTACCATTTATAATAAATTCTCAAATTTCTTTTTAATCCAACGTTGCGTTCTTGTCCTATCATTTATTGAAGTTTCCCATATTTTCTAATCTTGTGAAATTTATTCCCAATTTTCTCCTACTAAAAGAACTCTGAGAAAAAAATTCCTTATACAAAAAATGCTCTTTATAACCTGTACTTGGTAGAAAAAAATTGCTATCATTTCTAAACAAGCGAATAATATGAGAAAAAATAGTTTCTTTTACAAATATTTAATTATCTCAAATACGCCATTTTTGTTTTTAACGAAATTTTAACCATGAATTCCTTGGTGTATTAGGACAATATTGAGCCCGAAACGAAGTTGGGATGAGCATTGGTTCATTTTATATTAACACGTTGACTGTCCCATGAGTCACATATGATTCATACAGAAACGTCGCTGTACGTCCGTGAGACATACATATGTGATTCATTTGCCATTGCCGTATGCATGGTGATTTCATTTTTGGACGTCGTGGGATGGAAAAAATTCCTTCTGGGGACGGCCTATGTGTTAAACAATTGCTGAGTAGCAGAAAAAGGAATTCTTTTAAAAATAGTGTCAGCATCTTATGTTATGATTTTTTTATTTTATTATTTTGCAGACTGTATAATCGTTAGAAAAAGAATATTTTCTCGTAATTACAGAGTGATTAGCAGTGGGAATAATACAATGTGTTTGAAGTGTATGAGGAACAGCTTTCGTACACAAGAATCGTTCAGTTAAAAAGTTCTTTGAATGGAAATACTTTGAGGATTCAAAGTACTTTACAGTAATATTCGGCATATTTCCTGGTGAATTAGCGAAATCAAATCAAGGGGACTCAAAATTTGCTCTTCAGCCGAACGCTGTAGACTAGCTCTTGCTGCCAAGCGCTTAACTGTTTCGCCAATTCCATCACATGGTCCCTTGTCATGAGCTGTCACAAAAAAGTGCCACTCATTGATGGAAAAAATGCCACTCATTGTGAGTGGCATTTATTTGCGACAGCTCATAGCAAGGGACCATGTGATGGAATTGGCGGAACAGTTAAGCGCTTGGCAGCAAGAGCTAGTCTACCGCGTTCAGCTGAAGAGCAAATTTTGAGTCCCCTTGATTTGTATAATTTCGCTAATTCACCAGGAAATATGCCGAATATCACTGTAAAGTACTGTGAATCGTCAAAGTATTTCCATTGAAAGATCTTTTTAACTGAACGATTCTTGTGTGCGAAAGCTATTCCTCATACACTACAAACACATTGTATTATTCCCACTGCTAATCACTCTGTAATTACGAGAAAATATTCTTTTTCTAACGATTATACAGTCTGCAAAATAATAAAATAAAAAAATCATAACATAAGATGCTGACACTTTATTTTTAAAAGAATTCCTTTTTCTGATACTCAGTAATTGTTTAACACATTGGCTGTCCCCATAAGGAATTTTTTCCATCCCACGACGTCCAAAAATGAAATCACCATGCATACGGCAATGGCAAATAAATCACATATGTCTCACGGACGTACAGCGACGTTTCTGTATGAATCATATATGACTCATGGGACAGTCAACGTGTTAATATAAAATGAACCAATGCTCATCCCAATTTCGTTTCGGGCTCAATATTGTCCTAATACACCAAGGAATTCATGGTTAAAATTTCGTTAAAAACAAAAATGGCGTATTTGAAATAATTAAATATTTGTAAAATAAACTATTTTTCTCATATTATTCGCTTGTTTAGAAATGATATAAATTTTTTTCTCAGTTCATTTAGTAGGAGAAAATTGGGAATAAATTTCACAAGATTAGAAAATATGGGAAATTTCAATAAATGATAGGACAAGAACGCAATGTTGGATTAAAAAGAAATTTGAGAATTTATTATAAATGGTAAAGCACTACATAAAAAAAATTACAACAAAATCTGTGACTCAAAGATCGGCGGCATTTAAAGTTGACGTGGAATCCCCCATATGTAGGCTGGCACTTGAGTAAAGGTACTTTGACGTAAACGTGCACGTGGTTCGGAATTTTGACGATTTTTATATATTTCTTGTTCTTGTTAGAATTATTAACTTGAAGTTGGGATAAGGCAAAATGTATCTAAATTAGAGCGGCAGTGAATGTGTTAAGATTGTAAAATAAAATTTTACAAAAAAAAATTGTAAACTCTTTCAAATCACTAAAAAATTCATTACGAAATTTCTATGGGAGGCCCTACTTCCTAAGTACTCTCAAAATTACCGTAAAAGATGTAGAAATTTAGTGTAAAAAAATCATGAAAATTAAAAATGTCGGTTTTGAGATACATTTTTTGCTTCCATTTTCAAGAAAAAATGCAATATGAAAAAAATATAAAAATTTTTTTCGAAATCCACAAAAAAATACAACTTTCATTTGGGTAATTTTTTTCATATTCTGTCAAGTTAAGGTATTTCTATGGTTTTGCGTTTTTCTTACGAATCTCATGAAATTTTGCCAATCAAAAGACTGAAATATTACCCATCGATACCCAAATGGTCAAAACGCTGAGCCATGTAGTTTAAAAGAAAATGTTAATTCAATGTGGCATTTTCTACACTGAATTTCAATGGCTAACATGTAGAAGGACGGTACCTCAGTGACGTTTTGAGTTATTACTACAGAACCAATCTTACAATGTTAAAGAAAAACTAACGGCGAATAAAATGGTATTGTAGGATTATGTTCACAAAAACTGGAAGTGCTGAGCCATATAGTTTCAGAGAAATTATAACTTAAAAACTGAGATTTTTCTTGAAACTGCAAAGTGGTGGGGACGAGTAACGGTGATGTGGCAACAGTGCGCACAGCTGATTTAGCCCTCTCATGTGACTATGGGACTCAGTAGTACTTTTGCTACCGGAGAGGGGATAGCCAGTGGCACGTCGCTGCAGCCCCCACTACGGCACGTAGTGGCAGGCACGTAGCGGTATATATTCAATGAAAAATATTAAGCATCACATTAATCATCACTTTTACCAAGATTTATCCAAAAAAATTACGTATTAAAAAGTTGAAATATGTCTAAAAGATGTTAAAGAGTATAATAAAAAATCGAATAAACTTTAGTCAAAATTTTGTCGTTCTTGCACTAAAATTTGAATTCCTATAATGGATACGCTCCTGAAACGCGCGGTCACATGCCAATACGGAGAGCGCTGCACAGTCTACAACTGACTAAGGAGAGAGAAGCACTGTTGCCACGATTATCGGGCCAGGCAGTGTATATGTGTGAGATACATTTGTACACAGGAGGTCTCTGTGTAGCAAGGAGCCCAGAGTACAGTTTAGTCAAAAGTTTCGTTCGTGCGTAATACAGTTTGTGATCAGTTGTACTAAGTCCTGAAGCAAAAACTTTTGAATACGACTGTCACCATAGAAATACCTTAAGCCGTAAATCGCGATGAAAGGAAAAAAAATGAAAAATATAAAAATTAATAACAGCTGAACGACTTATGGAATCGTTCTGAAAATTTAGGCCAGTTTTTATATTGATTAAAGATACTTGAAAAAAAAATCAACAACTAAATCGGAGACCCAAAAGTTTCTACTACTAAAAGTTGACATGGAATGAGCCATATACAGACAACGCACTCTTTTGTGTGCGTGGAGAACGAAGATCGTGGCTCGCTGTCCCGTTCCCCCTCCACGCACTCATTCGCTTGCAGGCCTTGCAGATTATTATAATATATACTATACGACCAAAATTGTGAGGGCTTCTCATGGTTATATCTTGGAAACTAGGTGGTGAATCATTCTCATTTTTTTTTCACATTATTCGTGATATCCTACTCTACCTTATCCTCGTTTTTTATCAACTTCTTAATTTTAGTTCTGACGGTAGAATTAATGACGTACTGTTTTGCCCATCATAACGTATTTGTTACGTGTAAATCAAGCCAACTTCTAGTGTAAATATCTCAGGTTTGGGGTGGTAAAACTTATTTAAATTACACAGATGTTTGGATAATGCATTAAATAACATATATGTCAAATTTTAACCATTTCTTAATTCAACTATCTTGTGGGGGTACTACCTTAAGACGCAGCACAGCAGGCCACGAATGCGCCAAATAAAACTTGCGTCGCTCAGTATTCAAGACACAGATTTCGTGTGCGTACGTGCTTTTTCGTAAAATAGGAAAAATGCAGAAAGAACTTATTGAGGCTGTCAGGAAACAACACGTTGTGCGTGACAATATGTTTGTTCCAACCGACGATTCCTGTACGGTCCTGGAACTGTCGCGGAACTAGTGGGATCGTTTTAATGCACACAGGCGCGATGTTTGCACTGCTGGGAACTGGCAAGAGCGGTTGGAACGGTTTTGGAACCATCCGTGAATCCCGCGTAAAGTGTCAGTCGTGTCCAAGCAACGATACACTTAACACGATATGCTCTTGCGCATCTTTCTCAGGCCATATGACGTCACGCGAGAATCGCTTTCGAATAATAAGAGGTGTACAACCTTGCTTCCGCCATTTTCGTCATATTGAGATATGAGAAAAACGGGGGACGCAAAGTTAAACATATAGAGAGAGGGTGACGTTTTGAAAACTTGCCACCCCAA
The DNA here is from genome assembly GCA_963678675.1 of Xiphydria camelus. Lineage (NCBI taxonomy): Eukaryota > Metazoa > Arthropoda > Insecta > Hymenoptera > Xiphydriidae > Xiphydria > Xiphydria camelus. Next base: position 18,081,156 of record OY783201.1, read on the forward strand.
TATCTCAGAAAGTTACAGAGATTTTCTAAAAAAGTAAATACGGTTTCGGTAGTGGAGAGGGGGAACCAAAATGACATAATCGGAGACGCACCCTCTCCAACTCCCTTAGGGGTAGCCCCCCAACTTTGTAATCTTAAATAGCAACCCCCATGTGTGATACAGCGTTGGCAAGCTCTTTAAAAATGCTTTATAACAACACCAAATTTTTGTACCTTTCGATGAGTAGTTTTTGGGCAAATCGAGAAACTGCTAGAAGTAAGTTGTTAATTTATTTATTAAAGGTCAATTACGTTACAATAAATTTTCGAAATGATTTCCATTGATTTTTCGGACTTTTCAAAATGTTGTTCATCAAATTTTGCGACATTCTTGCATAATTCTCTGTTTCAGTTGGTTAATGCTTGCTGGATGAGTTTGAAAAACAACAGATTTCAGGTGTCCCCATAAGAAGAAATCGCAGGGAGTAAGATCAGATAATGGAAATCACTTCGAAAATTTATTGTAACATAATTGACCTTTAATAAATAAAATGAAAAAACTTACTTCTGGCAGTTTCTTTCTCGATTTGCGCGAAAACTACTCATCAAAAGGTACCAAAATTTGGTGTTGCTGTAAAGAATTTTTAAAGAGCTTTCCAAAGCTGTATCACACATGGGGGGTTGCTATTTAAGATTACAAAGTTGGGGGGCTACCCCTAAGGGGGTTGGAGTGGGTGCGTCTCCGATTATGTCATTTTAGTTCCCCCTCTCCACTGTCGAAACCGTATTTTTCTTTTTTAGAAAATCTCTGTAACTTTCTGAGATATTTGGGTGACAAGTTTTCAAAATGTCACCCTCTGTATATATCATTACCGGTTATTTTTCTTTGCGTGTCCAACTATGATAATATTAATAAAATCAGATATTTCATAGATTTATTTACAAACGAGCATATACCGCATGTCCTATGGCCAACCGCACAGGTGAGCTGCGACCTGAATTCTTGACTTCGGCAGTATTTATGGTACAGTTAGAGTGGACTTCTCAGACGAGTGCGCTGCATAAGAACGAAAGTGTCGACTGCTCTTCTAATAGCTGTCAATTCGGGAGATCGAAGCGTTTCGTGTAACCTCAAAATCGTAAAGTTTTGAATTAGTAGTGAATAATTTGTAGAAGTGATGAGAAATAATCATAAATAATCTTCCGAATTGACAGCCATCGGGAAATCAGACGACGCTTTTCGCTCTTATAGAAGCTATAAGGATTTTATTAGAGAACGAGGAAACCTTCTAGAGCTTAGTAATTTCTTTGTCAAATATTATTAATTTCATGTGTTATAAAATTATTTGAATAGATGATAATGAAATCTAGAATTAATCTTGCCATCGGTCGCAATGATAAGCGGTCGGGCGGTATGTTTCAACGAACCTAAGCTGCTAATGAGCACGTAGCCCCGCACCTTTCCCGAAAAGTAGATGCTTCTAGCTTCGATGCACGACGCTAATTAACCGCCTAATCGTAGTGCGCATGTCAGTCCACGCAGTTCATGCTCAGAACCAAGTATCGGATGGACGGTCACGGAACCGTTCTGCGAACGATCCCACGGGTGGTTGGAACGCTTCACAACACCGTACACGGAACCGTACACGGCACGGTTGGAACGGACTTTTTCTACTGCGCATGACGGGAACCGTTCAATGTACGGTTCTCGGTGCGGTTGGAACAAACCTAATATGTATAGTAAGGGATCCCTCATAAGGAAAAAAAATGATTACCACTCCTCTGAAACTTTGTGAGCAGCTTCATTTTGCCGAGTCTGCTAACTTTTTTATCTGCGAAAAGTCTGGTTTCCGCCGGGGTTTCGAGATGTTAATTAACAAACATGTCAAATTTATGAATATTGTTTATTGATGACGAACAAGCTAATTCTTTGCCCGAAGTAAGATAAATATTTATAGAATTTGATGGTAACATTGTCCGACAAGTTTTCTGCCCGGTATGTCCAGTTCGACACTCTGAACATGTCGCATTAAAATATAAAATGTTGTTTTTGTTATATAACGGTAAATAATTTGTTGACATATGTATCAATGCTTCAGTACATCATTTTGTGACAGAAAAAATGCGACATTTTAAACTCAATTACACAGGCCGACAAATTTCTGACCCAGAAACGGGACCTTGTGTGCCCGAAGGATTTTGATACGCTGAATCCGAATCTGGCTTCAGATTTAACCCTATACGTCAGGTTTTCGAGATATCCTAAGCTAAAAGTGCGAAAAACACGCTTTTCTGCTAAATTCAGGGTTATGTATCGTCGCGAATAAATTTTTCTTCTAAAAACGGATGACGCCTTTTTAAAGCAGCACTCTTACCCTTTAAACCATGTCTCCAAATTTTGTATATCATTTTGTTTCATTGAGATATCTATGATTGAAACTAGGTACTTTCGCTATTTCAATACAGCATTGGGTCACATGCAATTTCCTTAACTCTCAACCCTGTAATCTAGGAGTGTATAACCTAAGTCCATTAAAACCCAAATTTCCTCAACCCCCCAACCTTGTCATATTACATACAGAAAAGACTGATATAATATATCGGTTCATTTGAAAAATTGCATGTGACCCAATGCTGTATTGAAATAGCGAAAGTACCTAGTTTCAATCATAGATATCTCAATGAAAAAAAATGATATACAAAATTTGGAGATATGGTTTTAAAGGGTAAGAGCACTACTTTAGAAAGGCGTTATCGGGTTTTAGAAAAAACATTTATTCGCGATGATACATAACCCCGAATTTAGCAGAAAAGCGTGTTTTTCGCACTTTTAGGTTAGGATATCTCGAAAACCTGACGTATAGGGTTAATTCTGAGGCCGGATTCGGATTCAGCGTACCAAAATCCTTCGGGCACACAATGTCCTGTTTCTGGGTTAGGACTTTCGTTAAATTTTGTCGGCCTGTGTTATCTAAGAAAACAAGGTAGAATGTTGTAGGTGGCTTATATCCTTCTTATCCCGAACCCTTCGAATAAAATTTGGAATTTTTAATTAATGGACCGTGAATAACTTTTCACATCGCTGAATACAACAAATATAGAATTGTATTTACTAGTTACAATGCATAATATTTTTCAGTCACTGTCTGATTCGTCGGTCGATGAATAATTCAGGCCTGCGAAATTAAAGTTTTTGAAAAATACAAGAGAAGTTTTCGCTGATTTTTATGTTATTTGGTGTGCTGATTTCTAAAATGACCTCCATTTTTTCCCATCACGTCAGGATTTTTTGTAAAATCGATATCGCTATTTTTGCTAGAATCCTATTTGAAAATTAATTATCTCGAACAATTTTGCGTACTATCTGGCAACAGTGGTTTTTATCTATTGAAATATATGTAAAATAATCGATTCTTGGTGAGACAAATTAATTTTTCAGCAATCGATTATTTTGTATAGGTTTAAATGCATGAAAACCACTGTTCGACCAGATCGCAGGAGCCGTCTCTGGTCGAGAGGAAAACTGAACGTTCCCTTGGGTTTAAACTTAAATACATCAACTTGTGGTGTAGTTTCTAGAGAAAAATCACCAACACACACATACTATTTTAATTTCTTTTTAAACCCTTTGCGGTGGAGGGGCGCCTTATAGACCGTCAGATAGTGACAGATTCTGGTGCCCCATTTTCGCATACAAGCCTCGAAGAGGGTTGAAAAGTACTTCGATGTTGAGTAGAATAAAGTGAAATTTACGAATGGCCCCTGGGGATACATATGGAAAAATCGATTTTTCTTAACATAAATAAAAGGTGTTTTTTTCTCATTTTCTCACGCAAGCCTTGTTCACTAAATGATTAATTAATAAAACCTGGCTTCGGAAAACCAAAGGCTTGAGTGTTGCATGGGGATAAAGGGTTGAAATAATGGCGTAATCTTGTAAGAAAAAATCGAGATTTTGACCGATTTTCCCACACAAGCCTATTGGAAGTATGGAAACGTACATCGTCACTAGCCCGAAAATAATACTTGCTTGAGTGGCGCGAATGGATAAGTACATTTTAGGGTCGTTAAATTTAACGGAAATTTTTGTCGATTTTTCAGTTATTTTTTCATTCAAGCCTTTGAAACTATAGATTATTTTTGATGTGTTAGACATTATTATAAAATTGGCATGACTATCGGATGTGGACGGAAGGAAGGCTTGCGTCGGAAAGTTGTAGGAAAATTGTATGCAAATTGCCGCCATTTTCCCACGCAAGCCGTTTGACATGTGCTTAGAAAAAGTGATTTTAAGTGTATATAACAAAAGGCTTGAGTGTCGGACGTGGTCTTCATATTAATTATACATAATGTATTTAAGAAAGAGCTGACAGAAAAATTCTAGACATTTCCATCATTTTCCACCCTGAACATTTAGAACAAAACTGTCGATGCAGATAATGTTGTTAATGATCTATAAATATATAACAAAATTGTTAAAAAAGTTTTGTTGATAACAGAGAATTCTGATTTTTGTCCACTATTCCCTCTTAAGCAATGCACTGTGGGTCGGCGTCGGCCTCTGAAATTTGAGCACGCGGTCGAGGGGCTCTTCGCTTGCGACTCGAGGAACCCGGCGCCTGTCGCTATCGCTAGACTGGCTTGCTCTATTTAGTCGGTCAGCAGCACACGTTTGTCAGAACAACCTGAATAAATGTATATCACAGTACTTACCAATTATTTCATTTGAAGACAAATAACTCAGTAAATACATGCACTGCTTTATTACATCTTCACAAGAGGCTATCCACATGCGTTATGAAAGCGCGTTAAATATGGGCTCAGTTGCTCACGGTGGCAGCAAGGTTACTAGATCTTGCAAATGAAAAAGCGGGACACGTGAATCTGTGACACGTGTTTAAGATGATATTTTAATGTGTTAAAAAATGTTTCTCTATTTCAAGGATAAACCGAAATCCGAAATAAAAATGTCTAAATTGTCGCGCAAAAAAATTCAAAAAATATGTCAACTTTTTCCTCACGTGTATTTCTGTTGTAAGTAAATGAAAATTAAAGAAACAAACTAATAAACGAAAACTATAAGGAATGTGTACATAGATTTTTAATACAAATAAAAGAGATGTTTATTTACCATTAAATAATAGGGTTACATGTACCACATAATTATTATTAGGTATTTAATTGCATTTTTCACACGCTGCAACTTTTTCAAGAATTTCTTTTCCATAACAGGACGCGAGGCGCGAGGACAGAGTTTCTGACTATTATAATGGCGTAAGGCCGGAAATAAATCCTATATATGTAATAATAATAATAATAACCCTGCATAAACATTTCTAGATTTTTTGTCAGCTCTTCCTTAGATATATAATGTGCTCCATGTCCGACACTCAAGCCTTTTGTTACAATAGTCTTAGAATCATTTTTTGTAAGCATATGCCAAACGGCTTGCGTGGGAAAATGGCGGCAATTTCTAGAATTTTTCTGTCAGCACTTTCTTAAATACATTATGTATAATTAATATGAAGACCACGTCCGACACTCAAGCCTTTTGTTATATAGTCTTAGAATCACTTTTTCTAAGCACATGTCAAACGGCTTGCGTGGGAAAATGGCGGCAATTTGCAAACAATTTTCTGGAACTTTGCTTGTTTTAAACATTTGAAGGCCACGCTCTATACTCAAGCCATTACTTTTTTACGGACTTTTAAATTCATAAGTTTGTATTGCAATTAATTTCGTTCATGGAAAAATAACTGAAAAATCGACAAAAATTTCCGTTAAATTTTACGACCCTAAAATGTACTTATCCATTCGCGCCACTCAAGCCAATATTATTTTCGGGCTAGTGACGATGTACTTTCCATACTTCCAATAGGCTTGTGTGGGAAAATCGGTCAAAATCTCGATTTTTTCTTACAAGATTACGCCATTATTTCAACCCTTTATCCCCATGCAACACTCAAGCCTTTGGTTTTCCGAAGCCAGGTTTTATTAATTAATCATTTAGTGAACAAGGCTTGCGTGAGAAAATGGGAAAAAAACACCTTTTATTTATGTTAACCCTCGTACGTCCCTCGGGTCTATAATGACCCACAGCGTTCAATATCGATAAGTTATTATTATGCCTTTATAGATAATCTTCTGAAATTTTTAGACATTGTTTCTTTCTTATAACGATAATTTTTCATGATGGAAATAAGCATGTAATTATGTAATTTTGTCGACTACAAAAAACTGCACGTACAAGGTCTTCGGGTCATATATGACCCATACTGTAGAATATTTTGTTATTTGTATTCAGGTACCATTTGTAGTCAATGTACCATTTTTCTTATATTATGCAGTTTCCAGTGATTTCATAATACTTCAGACAAATTTTATAAAGTGTACGTAGTTTGTTTGCTGAATGACCATGTATGTAGAGACGGAGTACGGACGTGGTCATTCCTGCTCTGCTCGGTTCTCCTGTAGGTATCTCTCCAAGTAGTGCGAGGAGTGTCTGTCTGATGGTATTAGCGTATATAATACCACCCATTACAATCGAAAGATCGAGAAATTTTTCAAATTTATCTTTTGTGAGAGGACGCCATTTCTTCATATGAGAATTTTCAACCTGATGATTTTGAGTTTCATAACGATTCGTCTCCTCTATAATTCTTTCAAGCAGACGAGAATCAAAAAAATAATTGAAATAATCGATTGGACTATTTCCCAATATAAAGATTTTCGGATTTATTTCGGAGCTACCTTCGAAATCTTTGATTGATGGGTAAAAATACGGGTACTCTTGTACTTTTGGTTCGGATTCGCCACTAGTCCAAGCTTCATTTTCAGCCATTGCATTGTTGGATACTACTGTATCAATACAACCGTAAAGAACAGGCGAGCGAGGCAGGCTTATAGATTGCGCGGAGCGTTGCGTTTGCGCGAACGAATTCGCAATACGCCACCTATAAGGCTTTTCGCGTATACCGTGTCATCATTCACCATATTGTATTCGCCATTTTTGATTTGAGACTAGACTGATTTGGACATCAGTATCGTAATAAGCGACCCCGAAAACCCCTCGAGTAACAAGTTTCGGGCCATAATCTTCAAATTTTTAAAATTTCTGGAATTCATCATCCGCCATCTTGGATTTGAGAATAGACCAATTTGGACATCAGCATCGTAATGAGCCATACAAAAAACCCCTGAGCAACAAGTTTCGGGCCATAATCTTCAAATTCTAAATATTTCTGGAATTCATCATCCGCCATATTGCATTCGCCATCTTGAATTTGAGAATAGAGCGATTTGGATATCAGCATCGTAATGAGCGACCCAAAAAACCCCCGAGTAACAAGTTTTGAGCGATAATCTTTCCTGCCAAATTTTTTCCACTGGATCCAAAGTCGATTTTGCCCTGCGTCCGGGGTGGTCGATATATCGACCAGCAGTTAGATCGGGGCCTCCAAATAGGAAATTATTGACTTTATTTATAAATTTTACGTTTAAAAAGTCGATTTTAACTGAAATTTTCCCAGGCTCTAAAGGTTAATATATACGAGTACATACATCCTATCCTTGGGTCATATATGACCCGAAGGACTTAAGTGTAAGTATAAATGAGGGCCGTACGAGGGTTAAGAAAAATCGATTTTTCCATATGTTATCCCCAGGGGCCATTCGTAAATTTCACTTTATTCTACTCAACATCGAAGTACTTTTCAACCCTCTTCGAGGCTTGTATGCGAAAATGGGGCACCAGAATCTGTCACTATCTGACGGTCTATTAGAGGCGCCCGGGTAGTGTCTAGCTTCCGCGCCCGGCGGTTCGATCCGTCACTCAGCGACGCCGAACTCGATATGTTTCGACTCCACGTCCCATTCATTCTTCCCCGGATTGTTTGAGAAGTCCACTCGAGCGGCACTGCACCGTATTTTCACACATAAACACGATATGTTTATTTCCGATGCGCGATAAGATTTATCGCTCGGTCCACTCGAAGTGTGCCCGTACCTATACTGTGCCCTGGTGCTTTCGAACTCGATAGGTATGTTTATTTCCTAGTGCGGTAAGGTATTTCGTAAACGAGGCTCGGCCTGCATTGTTATTCAACGTAGTTAGTCTCAACTTTGCATTCGCTTGGAATAGTCGTGCACTTTGGGATTGTTTTACTAAATACCACACAAAAATTAATTACAGAGTGTAAAATTTAACAATTTCTGGTGTATTCAATACAAAAATATATAAATTCTTGAAATTTTATTATTTGTAAACTGTTGTTCGTGTCCGACATCGTTTCAAGTCGCTGGTTCGTCCGCGCGAAAACGCTTTCCTAATATATCGGTAAAAAAGTAAACTTGAATTTTTCAAAAAAACTTGACGTGATAGAACTTTTTTATTATTTTTTTCTCAATCAACACCAAAAAAGACATAAAGTTCAGTTGTCACTTCCCTTGTATTTTTTTCATCGCAGGCCTGTGTTATTCTCATCATTGAGATCCTTGTCTTCTTCATCCGTGTTGTCTGAAGCTGTATTAACATTTCGAAAATATATTTTAGAAAACCCGCAAATAATTTGAAAGTTAGTAATGTAAGATAATAAAGTAATGAAAAAGTTACCTTCGACATTTGAAGATATTTCTTGAAAAGAAGGGCTCTGAGGGCCGTTGAACCAATAATATTGGTACTGTCCGTAAATGATGGTCCATCCACATTCTTCAGGTATCCATTGTGTTGGCCACCTCATATGGGCATTGCACCACACACTGGATATATGTATACAGAGTTCTTTTTATTTCCTGCAATAACTTCTGCTTCGTTGGTGGCAGGCTCGATGGATCAGTTCCCATTATTTTTTTTTACTATTTCTTCAGTCTCACTCTTATTTTTATAGCTTTTTATGAATAAATCAAATCGTACTTCGTTAACATCGTTCTCTTTTTTCAAGCTATATATTCTGCAAACATATTGTTCTATTTTCTTGAATACTTCGCTTGAAATAGTGTATTTTAGCTTGGCGACATGGCGATAAGTTTGTCAAACGCCTCTTGGAAGATGACATCTTTTTTTAATATAGAAAATGGAATCTTTTTTCCCTTGCGGAAAAATGCAGGATTATAGTCATTACCAGTAAAAATGTGGCAAACTGCGAGTGCCCGGGACAATTGTTCTCCAACTCGGCTATAAATTGCATTCATATTCAAAAACATTTTTTTTTACTCGTGCTCAAATCTATTATAATTTCAACATCTGATTTGAGGTATTTCATGTTGGCAAGCATAATAATGGGAATGTCTGAATCGGTGCAGTGTACCCATATACGATAATTGGTGTTCAACTGGCAAATATGGTACACGATTTTCGTATCAGCCTCTTCATGTTCACACGAGAAGTTGTAATCTATTGACCTTGTCATTGTATTATTTTGTACTGCATATACATAATATTTATCGAAATTCAGTTTGACGATTTTCCCTTGGCACAGCAATGCATATTCGCCGTTTGTCCAGTCGTCTATTAAAAATTGGACAATTTTTGTTGAAATTACCGCTCCTTAATAATTTGCCAAAATCTGTTGGACGATTATTTCCCCTACGTATGTCGTATTGCGTTTCATATTCTCCTTTCAGACTGTGTTCCTAATCTTTTATGCTTGGGCAATTGTACCTACTTATCGAAAATGATATGAACTTCTTTTCTATTAAAAAGTAAAAATTTGAAAATGTATTTGGAAATATTTTCGTATTTATCTGGGACATTTTTCAATGTATACAGTAAATAAAACCCATCAAAAATATCAATATCTGACTGTGGAGATCTACGATGTCTTCTTGGTAAAAATGCAATTCTTTAATGATTACCGATTTTAGAGTTTTACAAATTGATCCATCATAATGACAAAGCGATAACGGAATTGGCGTCAATGGATAGCTTAAAGCTTTTTGTACGTCAATATTATTATCGATTGAGCCATATAACATTCGGCCAAAAGCATTCCTTTGGAATTTCACTTGCACTACTTTTCCAGAAACCTTAATTTTTGTCGTATTTTTCGTAGCAAAATTAATTATTTTATTCCTTGGAATGGCCTTATCAAATCGATCTTGATCAGCAAAACTCTTAAAAATGAATTTTTTACGCTGTTCATCTCCTACAGTTTCGACGGACGATAGAAATTCATATATTTCATTTGAAACTGACACTACAGATGCTACATTGTATAATTGATCATCAGACAAAACACTTGAAAATGGATTCGTGCACTGCTTCATTAAATCTATTAATGCATTAATATTTCTTTGACCTTGTGCATGATAGATAACTCTCTTAAATCTTTTGTGACATCATCTGTTTGACTCATATTACATATATCCATCAATTTCGACGTAATACTCGGTCGCAGCGAATGCGTGATAGACCATTCTGCCGAGCCGAAATATTGTTCGTCATACTAATAATACCTGAACATTTAGACGAGGCATCTGCATTTATTGTTTGCTCTAATGTTATGTCATTAGCATTTCGCGAAAATGGCCTACAAGTTCTTCATACTCCTAGAAAGCAGCCTCTAGAATCGTTCAGTAATCCTGGATGCGGTTTTTCAATATTGAGCAATTTATCATAATAAATCGTTAAATATCTGGCGTAATTTTGATGGTTCATGGCGAAAAAAAAGGTTTGTAATTGCCGGTAATACGTACGTACATAATTAAATTAAGATCATATCCATGCAAATACTATACTCTGTCATTAAACAATAATCAATAAATTGGACGTACAAGAGATATATTTGCGGTGTTTTGCCATATTTTCCTTGCAAAGTTTCGCTTCTGTATTGTTCATAATCCTCGAATATCTTATTACATAATTAATTTGTTATTTGTGGATGTACATTCCGTTGATTATTAAATTGCATTAAATATTGTTTAATATCTTCCAGCTGATATTCACGTCATTTTAAAAATTGTTCGAAATGCAGCATTTGTAAAACCAAAGAAAGTAGTGGATGGATTTTGCGACATCGATTGAAATGTTTTCCCGAAATGAATGTGCTGACAGAGCCGTTGGCTAAAATACCACTGTCAACAAGCATGTTTATTAGCCCACAGCCATCAATAAATTGTCCTATTGCTTTGTACAGCGATAACATCAAGTGAAATCCTCCCAAATGAATAAATAAACTACTGAATTCATTATCAACTGACTGTATTCTGAAAGCAATTCTGGCCATAGCTAAATCGTAAGTTACATCATATGAGTTTTTCCACATTCTGATGTAATTAATAAACTTCGCAAAGTCTCTTTCACAACGTCGGGAATCGTCGGCGAATCGTTAATCTGGTTCAAGTACTCAACTTTTTGAATTTTGCTGTCATCCTTCACAATTTTTGCATTGTATCCAACCCACATAAGCGTTTTCGCAATGTTTAATTTATGCGAAAGTAACCATGCAAAATTTATATGCTTCAAAACTAAAACTGTGTCTGGATTTTTTGTTGGCTCTACAGCACCGTGTCCAAATTCCGGACGACGTTGTTTGGCAGCTCTTAAGGGGCGTCTAAACGGGCAATATTTTACTGCAATATGTGGCTGCAACACAGTGGCCGGCAACATTGCCAACAATACCAGCCAGACTGTGCAATTTAGGATAATATTTTTAGTATGTCCCGGCCATATATAGCTACACATTTTTGGTATCGCCGCAAGTATTTATATGTGTTGCACATCGTCGGTCTTATCACGTAAGGGCGTATCTCAGAAAATTTGAAAATTGAGTTAAAACCGCCAATAGATTGCTCTTAAGCCTTATATTTTCATCTCACGACCCGGCGTACCTCAACATTTTATACTTTTGCTATATTCCCCATATATTTTTTTTCATCGTATTTCAAAATAATCAAGATTTAAATCTCACATTAAGTCTAACTTAGGATAGGCCCATACGTGTGATTTAAAAGGCATTCAAGCGCATAATTTTATGCATAAAAAAATCACCAAGCTATACAAATAATTGCAGGAATTATTCACAATGAAAAATCGTAAAATATTTTAAATCGCTCTCCTGAGAAATCATCAAAACTGAGATACGCCCTTACTTGATAAGACCGACGACATGGGCCATACTGTTGCAGAAAATATTGCTGAAATATATATTGCCGAGCCATATACTGCATTAAAATGTTTTCATGATGGCTGGGCTATAGTTGCCAATATTGCTGCCCCGTATTGCAGTAAAAATATTGCCCGTTTAGACGTCCCTTTAAATTTTCAAAATTCTCTGCTTTAAACAATCTCTTTCTTCGCACCGATGAGATAAGAATGCTTACTGGAAAACTTGCATTGTTACCAGCACCAGATCCATTTTCATTGCTTTGTACAGCACTCAGTTCTTCATTTATGGGAATATCTTGATACATTATACCTACGGGTATCATGTAGAGTATCTTTACCGGAATTTGTTTCCACAAACCTGTCGAAATTATCCCATGCTACTCCGCAGGATAACAACGACGTTTGATAAAGTCCTGAAGGGCATAATAGGTTTTTCGATGCACAGGAATGAGCTGCTGACGTCTTAAGTCCTTCTACAGTTGGATAGCTAATGCAGTAACCTAGTCTATGTTGAGTATATTTACTACTTTTTTACTGCCCGTTAAACTCTTCATACCGATGCCTAATATGATGTGCTTTTGAGGCTTTATTTTACCGTTTGTAATGCTATAGATTGAATCCTGAGAGTAACTCGAAGCCAATCTTTCAATTCGATCAGTGGATTTGTTATTAACACTTCCTAGTGCAGTTGTCCAGAATAAATTGAGCCAATTAGGAATATCGCATTCACCTTTATTAAGCGTATTGCTGTCAAAATGCTCTGGTAAAGGATTTTTTTTACTTGCAATATATGGTCTTGATATTTCATGGCAAATTCTTGAACTTCTTGCTCAAAAATAATATCGCGTATCGCTGTGTCCTCTACACTTTCAATATCCACGTTTGATATTACGTACAATTTACGCGAAATGTTTATGAATTTAACAGTATATTTAAATTCATTTGCAATAAATGTTTTTATGCAAGTAGTACTAAACATATTTGTGCAATCTGTTTCTTCCATACCATACAGTTCTAACAACAACTGCATGTACAATTGCTTCAAGTGAGCGAGGGATAATACTCGCAATTTTCTAACTATTTCTTGTTGTATGTAGTCTGACAATTTTTGACGTATCTAGCTTATGAAAATCTCGATTCACTGCCTATTCGTTCGTTGTGATATGCATAAAAACATTTTTTTTTAATTTATGGTATATATTAACTCTTTCCTGCATGATTTTTGTAAATTCCATGAAAACATATATGACAGCTTTGCCCCTATTATTCATCAAAAAAATAATTTAAAAAATATTTATGGAAAAATAAACATTTATTTTTAAAAAATTATTTATGCCATATATGGTACACCATACACAGGAACAATAACGTACGTACAATTGGCTACTAACATATAACTTTTTTATATATATTGCAGTCGAGAAGATTTACAACGATTTATAACAGATACACAGACACATCAGTTATCAGTGTATGTGCAAGATGCAGGAAGGGGTTAATGATATAAAAAAATTAGCTTCACTAACCATGAGGTAGATGACGTTTCATATGTGTCGTCGCGTGCAGAAGATGTTGCCGATGATGTACGTGAATCAGCAGCAGAAATGAAGGTCGATGTTGAAGATGAACCGTCACTATATAAAACAATAACAGTTATTGAAAGGAAAAAACAAGAATAGCCTTCGTCAAGCTCTCATAAAAATCAAATACACGTTAATTTTTTTTTTTAATTCTAGATGTACCGATTGGTTTTTTCAATGTTTGTTCTACCCAGGTTGAATAGAAAAACATTGAAATCGGGAGAAAGTTGCGCAATAGAACTGTGCGCAACCAAGGAATTTCATGTTTTGTGCAGTTTCGTTTATTTTTTTTAAGGATAGAAAGAGTCGAGTGATGCGAAACGTTCCAAAAAAGTAAACAATTTAAAATAATATCTGAATTCTACATTTTCACCTGCACGTTAACATATTTTTGTGTGAAAATTTTAATGAATATGATGAACTCACTTACCTTTCATGAACCATGTACTTTTTTTTTTCACTAAACTCCTTGTAACAGTAAGAATGATATTCAATAATATCATCGTCCCAGGAAAGCGGTAAAGTGTTACCGATGCAGTGGCATCGCAGTATTTATATCGATGTTTTTTACGAGCTTTAACACTAGAACTACCGAATGGTCTCGCTTTATAAGACGGTCGTTTTGGCGGGTGATTATCTCGTTATCCGTGGATTTTTCGTCCATGCTATAGAACTTTTTTGTAGACCGAAATGTGCTCTACAAAAAAATATTCTTCCAATTTTCACAAAAACCTCACGGGTTACGAAATAATTGAGGTTGAATGGAACTCTGAATAAGACACCGGTCAAATTGACCGGTTGCGGTAGTTCTAACGTTAAGAAATTTAGTGCATAGAATCCAAATGTCACGTGAAAAAGGTTTTATTTCTTCTCTTTTGGACTTAAATTTTTCATCCTTGCAAAAGTAATTGCACAAGAAACACTCCATAACTATGAGAACTATAAGTCACAAAAACACATCCGCACTTCAACACTCCCTTGGAAGAACTGACTAAAAGAAAGGGCATACGGGGATCATGATCTGGTCTATCGATATCTGGTTTCTTTCTTTGGTCCTCTTAGCAGAGGTGCGACACTGCGTTGCCTCATAATTTGGCTTCCTCGCCCCAAGAAACCCTCTCGAGCAACACAAACCAGACCCCCTCTGCACACTCTAAATAGCGATTGACTTTTGCTTCATACGTTCTCCAATCTCTAGTTAATAATTCTGACATAGTGTCCTGGATTATCGTAAGAATGACCGCATGTGTGGGTTGTTTTGTCGTTTATAAAAATGAATCTATTAGGTTTGATTATAATACGTAAATAGCGTAATTTTTTAGGGATAGAACATACTTCGATTTCACGTGAAAAAACGGTGTCTGGCAACGCTGCCAGCATGCGATAAATTAATTTTTGCGACTTATCGACGTACCTACTTCCTAAGTACATAAGTCTCAGATATTTTTCAACATGTCATAAAGCAATTTCATCTATCACAATGTCAAGGAGATGTATAAACAAAACGATAGTAAACAAATAGTACTTAACATCACTCTATATAAAGGCGTGTATATCGAACATTGGAAAAGTTATTTTATCACAAGATCATTACCATTTACTCAAGGTTAACCCCAAATGCACTTTTTGCAACTATCAAATTGCTGTAAGTTCGTATAAATATGAATTTGAGCAAAAAATCCTGAGAGACCTTTTCTTTTTAAAATAGCCCAGATAATATAAATATGCACTTTTTTTAAACAAAATTTATATTTCTTCATAACTTGTTTAAACAAATGCGTTTTAAACAATAATATATCACTAGAACGCAAAATCAATAGTGATATTCCTATTCTACGGGTGAAAATACGGAAGACACAAACTGTTATTTATCCTTTGCACTTCAAACCCCAACGAGAGATCAACATGGAAGATATTCTCACACGATTTTTGCATTTTTACACATATTCGGCAATTATTTTGTCGGGCAATCATTACACTGCATTGTAAACTTAATTTCACACAAAATGAAAAAAAAATTACTGTTGGTAATGATGTCAACATGCTTCATAAAAATAACATGTTCAGAGTGTCGAACTGGACACACCCGGCAGAAAACTTGTCGGACAATGTTACCATCAAATTTTATAAATATTTATCTTACTTCGGGCAAAGAACCAACTTGTTGGTCATCAATAAACAAAATTCATAAATTTGACATATTCAGAGTGTCGGACTGGACATACCTACCCGGCAGAAAACTTGTTGGACAATGTTACTGTTTGATTTCATAAATATTTAGGTATCTTACTTTGGATAAAGAATTAGCTTGTTGGCCATCAATAAATTAAATTCATAAATTTGACATGTTTGTTAATTAACATCTCGAAACCCCGGCGGAAACCAGACTTTCGCGGATAAAAAAGCTGGCAGATTCGGCAAAATGAAGCTGCTCACAAAGCTTCAGAGGAGTGGTAATCATTTTTTTTTTCTTATGAGGGATCCCTTAGGAAGAGCGCCCACCAAAGTGGCGTGGCACGCAACATGGTACAGACGTGGCAGTGGCGTGGCATGCTTTTCCGGAGAGCGCCCACCAAAGTGGCGTGGCATGTGACATGGCACAGACGTGGTAGTGGCATGACAGTTTATTCCGACTCGTCCAGCAATTAGCATTTTAGGTAAGATGCGGGACTACGAACTCATACCAGCCTGGCTGCATGAACCGATGTGTCGAATTCTATCTGTCGTGAGACGGAACAAGGGGCGATTGGATAGACTCGCGTGGAGACTCTCGAGATTCGAACGTCAAGAACTACGGATTTTTGGAAAATCGGAAGAGTATCTCGAGTACAGGGCGGAGGAAAAAGAGAAGTGGTGACAATTACTGCCTGGAAATTTTTCATTGTAAGAAAAGAAAGGATGACGGTGCTAAGAGGGTTTTTAGCGGTTTTTAGCTAAGAGGGGTCTGTCCCGTAATAAAAGAGAAATTGACATAGGCATTCGGAGTTCGCACCGAAGGGCATACTACCTGTTCCGTGTTACCATAGACGGACTTCGACCCATCGGTTCGTTTCGTTTGATAAAATCACAATTGGAAATACCTCGCGAAATATACGGTTAATCGTGGCAGGTAAAAGAGATCTAATTCGGCGAATGTAGAACGCGAAAGCCTCGGTCAGACCTTTCTCGGAAGACAATGATCGTATGGATCGTCGCGAATTATTAAATAGAATGAAATGATAATTATGGGGGAACAAATATTCTATTTAATAATTAAAAATAATATTTCTTTACGTCAATTACATCTAAAACTCTCAATTTTTCTAATTTTTCACGGGGACATTTTTTACCGTAGAAGGAATTAACACTAAACCAATGATTGAAAAATTTCACCGTGTTATTCAAATGGAAATCAGAAAAAGCGATTGAGACACCCCTAAATATTGAGTGAGAATGTGCACCCGACGGCATATTCAAAGTTACATTAAATACTAACGTTTTAAGTGCCCGCCAAGACAATTAATTAAAAAAGCTTTTTTTTAATCAGTCTAATATATATGTTATAACATAGCATTCAGTTTGCACCGATTCGTTAAAATTACCGAAACGGTGAGTAGGTATACCCTATAGTGTGAACGGGCTGCTAGTAGCACGTCGCAAAAAGTAGAACCGGTAGAAGCAGTGACGTGACATGCCACTAGCACGTTTCTGGCTACGCTACTTCGGTGTGCGCTGATTCATTTCTTACCGTTGGTTTCAACTCGAAGTGTCATGCTAGATGCATGCTACTTGCCATGTCGCTGCCACGTCGCATGCCACGCCACTTTGGTGGGCGCTCTCCCTTACTAATGCGTTTAGCCGGCTCAGTCCACGAATTTCGTGCACTATGTCGTTTGTGGTGCTCTACGTGGGTTGCGTCGCATGTGTCTCAGTGTGCGCCTTGCCTTAGCTGACTTTAACCAGCAAAATTATTGCAATTAATCATAAAAATGCATATGCATCTGCATCTGCTATGATTTATGGCTAAAAATTCTTCTAGACAAGAAATAATCAAAAATCGAATGCTGCAAAACAAATCTGTTTTGTTAACGCAAAATTATGATCCATAATCAGTAATGATCAGGATCATACTAAAGAACTCTTTTACGCAACAACAGTTGAGAAACTGCTGTTGCATTAAAAGTTTCTCGGTATTTATTCGATAAGTGGACGAATGCATGCATATACAGAAGAGATTTCACCTTATCATCCGTAAGAAATGGGCGGGTGCAACGGGAATGTATTGAGGGCATCCTTGTCATACGTAAACCCTCTGTCCTTTGCGTACTTCTTCGACTCCACATATAGCTGGTTAATGGCTTCAAAGTGCACGATAAGGACGCCCTCAATGTAGTACTCGGATTGAGAATGACAATATTGCTCACAATAGCATATAATTTAATAACTAACAGGCGGTATCCACTCTATATACAGTCTCATTTTTAGTGATACGATCAAGCATCTCAAAAAGTAAAAAATATAGAAAAATCTATACATATAAAAGTACATGTCCTGACTGATTGACTGATTCCATCGAGCCGAGTACAATTACATGCAATTTGGACAGTTGATTTCTTTTCTGATGTAAGAACCTATTAAGGGGGTAGTCTCCTCAAATTTTTTTAAAAGTTCGATTTTTCAAAACCGTCATATTCTTGTAGTATGTAGAATACAGCAAAAGCTGTGATTTGCTCTGGAAGGTTCGAAAACATGCTCAAAAATTGGCAAAGAGAAGCAGCGGATCTCGCGAAACTCTACTCCATACAGAAACTTCAAACGCATTTTTTTTCGAAACAACGTTTTAGACCTTGTTGACATAATTCAAGAAAAACTATTCAACCGATCAGGCTCAAATTTTAAGGGCTTATTCTACACAAGAAGGCCTAGTAGGAACTAGCCATATAATTATTGATTAATATTTAAACAAATTATAAGCAATTGAAGTTGAAAATATGATGTCAAAAATTTCAAGTCTGCCATTTGTTTTGTGTTGGAGAATGTCGTGGTCCGCGACTCTCCGTTTAGCGCCCCGTGGCAAGGAACAGTGTAGATGTTGAGGAGAAAGAAAAAGGCCGTACGTGAAAGCAATTAGCAGTGGAAATTGAGTCTTTAATTTAAGCACTCTAAAGAGTAGACCCAACTTAACACTCGTGAGTAGTCCTAACACAATACTGAGTAGACCGTAAAATGAACAATAAGCACGATACGAGTACATACAGGGTGGGGCGTGGGAACTTCCTTTTTTTGAAATTGGCGCGATGAAGCTAGTGACAGTCACAAAGAAGTGGGGAAGGGGTTAGTGGAAGGGGTCGGATGGGAAGTTTGTATCCCAACCCATTTCAGTCACAAACATTCTTTGGACGAGGCAAAAGCGCGCTTTCGTCGTGGAGGCCTATTTTGCTAACGGTCGCTCACAAGGAAACGTTTCGAGGCCGCCGCTTCCGATCTTGATGAAACTTCGTAAATTTAAAGTTTATCGAAAAATAAGAGACCCCTATTTTTTTATAGCGGCCCAATTTTGGTTTAAGGGGGTGAAATGGACCCCTGAATTTTCACCCCCTTCGAGCTATCTCCGAAACGAAGCGAGATAGATGAAAACTTTCAATGTACGTTTTGTTTGGTTTTTTTAGTATAATAAAATCCCCTAAACAGATTTTGAAAAAAAGCATTATTTTTCAAAAAAAAAAAAATTTTTTATCTAATTTTTCGAAATTTCGGTTTAGTCATGTGGACAAAAATTTAGGAAATTTTATTACAAATTCAACCATGTATGACATGATATATTTCCCTCCTACAGTTTTGCAAATTTCTAACTTTTATGTCTGATAATGAGCGGGCTACCAATGGCAGTGACGGGATAGGTCGGGGGTTATTACTTCTATGTATTTTAATGCCACTTTTCTTTTATTTAATAAAGTTCAACTTCTATGGCTCATAATTATGACAATAATGGTATTCCGTGAAAAAATGTTTCATACAAAGTTGTTTCTTACACCAAGCACACGTAATAACGGCAATATCGCCACATATGTGGCATCGTGGTTCCGAGTCCTGTGCAAAACAAAATTCTACAGGATGTTCAAATTCAGGAGGTCTCCTGAATATATATCCACTCTTGAACCACGAATATTTAATAAAGTTAGTAAACCGTGGTGAAGAAAACTGATTATGAGTAAGAGATTGAAGTTTTAAAATATTATCTCTCGAATGAAGGTTAATATCGTAATTGAAAAGAGTTACAATATCTGAAAACCTCCTTACAAAATTCTTCCACATTCGAAATCCGTATACGTCTAGCGGTTGAATCAGTCCGGTGGTGCCTTGTGGAATCGTCATTAATATTATTGTCTTGTCTTCTGGTGTAGCTTCTCGAACACTTCGCTCACATTGTCCACTCCAAGAGTCCAGCAGTAAGACGCTTGTAGATCCAGTGTTAGGGAAGTAAACTTCTTGCAGCCATGTTTTCATGAGATCGGTTGTAAGTTTCCCAGATTTGGAAGCCATGAAGTATACATTTGGCGGCCTAAACACGGTTTGTTGCACTCGTTCTCCCAATTGCCCACTAGCCTCTTTTAATACCACATAAAGAGGCGACAGTAGTTTTCCATCAGCAGATATGGTGGGTTGTATAGTATAGCTGTGGGTTGTAGAAGATATTGATTGTACCACAGCTTCAATTTTTTTTTGCCCCGATGTAGCTAAAGTTCGGCCAGAATGTATTTCTAAATTAAATCCACTCTGATCAGAGTTAAATACATTTTGTGGTCCATATTGTGTAATGAGTGGCTTCACTTGTTCTACGAAGGCATGGCTTCGTACTTTCAAACTTTCCTCACCCTCAACGTTTTTTCTCGTTACAAACTTTGTGATCTTTCGAGAGACAATTCTATATGCTTTCTTGAATGACCTCAACCATGTTTGACTTGCTTTGAAGGTTGGAAGATTCTCTATTTCTTTTGCTTGTAAAGCCCATCGTTTAAGGTCTACATCATGTACTATTATTTTCGATCTACTAGCTTCTACAAATTTATCAAAAGCATATTTCGCTATGCGTATTAATTTATCATTTTGAGTACCCCCCTGTCCTACTTGCGCAGCCCATCTTCGTAATTGTCTATCAGATTTCACTTTTTTAAACTGATGTTGAACTGCTGCTACGGTTCGACGTCTTTTCTTCCCACTGTTCCAGTAATCTATGGCACTTTGTTTATATTCAAAGCTAACCGCTTCTTCATCGGGTGTACAGGGATATGGTTCTGGAGGTATAGAGGTTTCTACGTGAGGAACATCCTCGACATCCGATTCCAGCCAGTCAGTATTAACAGCGTGCATTTCACTATCCTCGATTGAATCTTCCAATTCCAATTTATTTTCATGTTCGACTCGAAATGATGAATCCTCCATGCTACGTATAATAATATTTTGTAATAAATCTTTCAATTGCACTTCTGCACTATTCATTGGAGTTTCTCTTCCATTTGGTACACTGAAAACGGCCACCAATAAAGTTAACACATTGATCGGATTTATAATTGCCATAATAATAATATGAACTGCTGTGCACCATAGAAACTGAATATTCAGACTAAAAAGCTTTCTCTTTCGCTTCCTTATATATAATGAAGTCACCTAACAAGAACGAAACAGACTGGAGAAGGTGGGAGGTCCGACTTCCCAAAAAGGGGCCATCATCCTCGGAGTCCGCGTACGAAACTCGAGAGCGCGTACGAAAATATTTTTACATGGGCACAGAGCCAACTAATAATAAAGCTTGTCCAAAGAACTAAACTCCCTCTTTCGCATCACCGGGGCCATATAAGGCAACCCTACAAATAACAGGAATGTTGTTTACGGCATTTTCGAGGAGTATATATACAGGGCCGAGAAGCAAAGAGCTTCAGTTTCATTGGCTGCGTCTATCATTCAAGTGATGGGTTCAAACGAGTTACCGACTTTTGAGAAGATCGTGGAGGATCTTAAAAATGGGCACATACCATTGCCGTCTCCCGGGAAATCGCTGGATCTGACATTCCGCACAACAGGACCATCCATGGCCGAAGTAGAACGAGAGCTGCAAGAATGTGAGGAGTACTGGAGGAAACAGTACGCGAAGAAGAAAAGTAAAGAAAAAAATGATTCCAACAAAAAACTATAAAAATTCAGACAATTTTATCTAACCTGTGAGTGAATTATTAGTTACTTACACACAAACAGAAAATAATATAAATAAATTAACGGTCGGATTTATTAATAAGATTTCTGAACAATTTTTGTCCATTTTATTTTGATAATATTCCGCTAGACGTATACGGCTTTCGAATGTGGAAGAATTTTGTAAGGAGGTTTTCAGATATTGTAACTCTTTTCAATTACGATATTAACCTTCATTCGAGAGATAATATTTTAAAACTTCAATCTCTTACTCATAATCAGTTTTCTTCACCACGGTTTACTAACTTTATTAAATATTCGTGGTTCAAGAGTGGATATATATTCAGGAGACCTCCTGAATTTGAACATCCTGTAGAATTTTGTTTTGCACAGGACTCGGAACCACGATGCCACATATGTGGCGATATTGCCGTTATTACGTGTGCTTGGTGTAAGAAACAACTTTGTATGAAACATTTTTTCACGGAATACCATTATTGTCATAATTATGAGCCATAGAAGTTGAACTTTATTAAATAAAAGAAAAGTGGCATTAAAATACATAGAAGTAATAACCCCCGACCTATACCGTCACTGCCATTGGTAGCCCGCTCATTATCAGACATAAAAGTTAGAAATTTGCAAAACTGTAGGAGGGAAATATATCATGTCATACATGGTTGAATTTGTAATAAAATTTCCTAAATTTTTGTCCACATGACTAAACCGAAATTTCGAAAAATTAGATAAAAAAATTTTTTTTTTTGAAAAATAATGCTTTTTTTCAAAATCTGTTTAGGGGATTTTATTATACTAAAAAAACCAAACAAAACGTACATTGAAAGTTTTCATCTATCTCGCTTCGTTTCGGAGATAGCTCGAAGGGGGTGAAAATTCAGGGGTCCATTTCACCCCCTTAAACCAAAATTGGGCCGCTATAAAAAAATAGGGGTCTCTTATTTTTCGATAAACTTTAAATTTACGAAGTTTCATCAAGATCGGAAGCGGCGGCCTCGAAACGTTTCCTTGTAAGAGAGGACATAAACTGGCCCGCGCGCTCGCCGGATTTAGCACCATGTGATTATTTCCTCTGGGGTTATCTCAAATCCCGAGTTTATAACAATCGTCCACAGACCCTGGAAGACCTACAGAACAACATCCGAGCTGAAGTTGGCAATATATCGGACGACATGCTTGAAAGAGTGGACCGAAACTTTTGATTTTGCCTAAATCAGTGTATTGATAATGGAGGGCGACATTTGCAGGACATTCTGTTTAAAACAGCATAAAATGAGATCTCCCATTTCATTTTATAAGCAAATAATAAAAATACACAGTTTTGAAATCTGAGCACAGTTTTATATTTCATCTCCAAAAAAGGAAGTTCCCACGCCCCACCCTGTATTATTGATCGGCTCCCGATGAGTTTAGACCGCGTGAGCAATGGCTGACCGCGTGGTCAGCCCGTGAGAACTTTCGAAAAACCGAGCACACCTCGTACAAGAAACCGAGCGCACGAGCCTCGAGCACAGAGCGGACCGGTTGAGATTAAATGCGAGTACAGATGAGAATTCCCGTTATATTAGTAATGAATTGAACGAATTCTACGAGATATCACTTGAGAAATAACCGCGCGTTCCGAGAGCCGTTAGACAAGATGCGAGAAGAACTTGAGAAGAACCGAGCAGAACTGGAAACGGAAGAGCTGATAGGAACCAGAAGAGACGAGAGGCACACATGACCGCGCAACGTGGCATTGATCGATGATCGACGAGCGTTGCTGCGAGGTGATGCCGCGCGACGCACAGTGGGCTAGATCTGGAAAAATGTGGACAAAAATATAATGGGTCATTCTTTACATTTCAAATCTTACAGACAGCTATTATTTACGTTCCTGATGACGAATCCGTTTCCGCATTTGTTTAAAAACAAAATGGCGTGGGCTAAATCTCGAAAAATTTGGACAAAAATAAAAAAACTGATGTCGAACTATGACGGAGTTTTTGCTTATTTCTCAAAGAGGGAGCCTCAATACATGCTTTATCAAAAGGTAAGATAGGTAGCGGTCAATCCTGCGCGTATCTGACGTGTGTGTGGCATTAATTTCGCTCAATGGAAGGTGTTCCTGAAGGTAAGTAGTATGTTTGCATGTATTTTGACATTTTAAAATAATGACCTTTTCTCATTAAACAAAACGATTAAATACTGCGATTTACAGCATTTTTTAAAATAACTTATTGGTACAAAGCATTAAAAATAGTTTATCGCCCGCTACCGCCCAATCTAGTTTTATATTCATTGTATAGTTAATACCTTATAAAAAAGGAATTTTGGAGAAGTGTGTGCCAAAACTTGCCTATACGAATTCGGCACAGCCTGAATCACTACCATGTGCATTTTAGAGTCTGTGAGAAGTTATGCGAAAAAGAGCGCTGAGCGTATAATCGGTCCTCTTCACACCGGTATCGCGGGACTTTACCTAATTACTTTTTACAAACAAAAACGGATTTATAATCAGCGACCCAAAAAACCTTAACATTCTCAGTTTTGGGAAAAACTTAAAATTTTTTTAAGGAGTTCCGCCATATTGGATTCGCCATTTTGTTTTCAAAACATACGAAAATGAATTCGAAATTAGCAACCCAAGAAAACCCAGAATCTGCAGTTTTTAAAAAATCTGATACGTTTTTCACGTTTTCATTGATTTATGATCAATGACCCAAAGAAACCCATACTCCTCATTTTCGGACAAAATTGATAATTGTTTACAAGAGGGTTTGCCATATATTGGATATATTGGACAGCCATTTTGTTTTTAAAAAAATGCGGAAACGGATTCGTCATCAGGGATGTAAATAATAACTGTCTGCAAAATTTTAAATGTAAAGAATGACCCATTATATTTTTGCCCACATTTTTCCAGATCTAGCCCACCGTGCGACGGTCGAAACCCTAATCAGTCGACACAGTTGCAGACGCACCATTATTCAACATTTTGTTTTTATCGAAATGTTTGTGTTTGTTCGGACTATAGCAGGAACTCTATACCTACTTCAAAAATCGACTTGAATTTCTGCTTTCAGAAATTTCAAAGTCGAGATATCATGTCAACCAGATATAAACAGGAGTATGTTTAGGCGACTTTACCAAGAATGAAAATCATCGAAGAACCAAAAAAAAATGTTTTCTTTCAGTCAAAGCCCTCTAACAGGTAGTATGTGCGAAAAAAAGATTTAAACTCTTAGAAAATATTTACTGTGAAAAAAAAGTTCTTAGAAAAAGACCTCGTTTCAGGAAACTACCCCTTTAAGAAAGGATTTTACGAAATTCTTCCCCTAAGGTGGTAAAATAGCAGATGTATATTTGTATAAAAATCCGTCATTTTTAAAGTTAAATCCATGAAAAGTGGCATTTGGCCTTTCGGTTAGAAACGAAGAGAAACGTTTTTCAGGATCTTTGGAAAATTATCCCTTAAGGGGGTAAAATAGAAGATGAAAAGGGTATAGCCGGATAACCATATGAAAACTGGCCCCGCTTGAATTTTTTTCCAATTCAGGTATATTTTGTGTTTATATATAAGTAAACTCTCGTAAATTTTTAGATCAAAATATTGATTTATAAGGATGTTTGGGATGATTTCGAAAATCGTGCTATCGCCATGAAATTTCGAGAAAATGTTCTTTAGTGTACATCAAGACTCCATGATTTTTTAAAGATTTTTTTGCTTGCCCGTTTGCTAATTATAAATTATTTTAAAACTGCGTTTTAACATGGGTTCTTATGGAGCTACATGGAGATACACGAAAGTTCAACTAGAAGTTAATTTGAAACAATTTACGTAATTGTTTATTTTTTTACGTATTCTTCAAACGTAACAGAATTTTTCAGTAAAAATCTTGCGATGATTTGCTTGCTAGTTAACGAGTAATTATTTAAAGAACGGAATCATATTTGGTTTTTATGAAACAACTCTGATAATCGTGGCAACATTGCGCTTAACCTCTACTGTCTCTGCGCACGCGCGAAACTGAAAGATACGATATTTATATATAGAATAATACGCCAGGCAAGTAACTCTAGTGGCGCCACGAGGTGGTCGCAGTTCGTCACTCTAGGGTGACTGTCAACTCCAATTCGTGTGTAATGGAGCCCGTGAATCAGTCAGTAAAACCCGTTAATTATTATGAGACTCATAATTAATTAGTATTAATTTAAAACTCTCAAAACTAAGCTGGTTCAACTGTCACTTATCCCCCTAGAGTTGCGTGGAATGTCCACGAGGTCTCGTGCGCGTCGGTGATTTGAAGTAGGTACTTGCCTAGCGTATAGTCCAGTCAAATGGTAGAAAATAGGAGAACGTTTTGGTGTAGTTTTGCCATTTCGTTTGTATATGTTTTTTGTATTGCTTTACAGGAATATCAAATTTGCCAACACGAATTTTGACCGGAAAAGTGTATTTTTTTAAAAACACCCCAAAAACCGTTTTTTAGATCTTATAAAATAACTGGAAAACTATACATTTTGATAAATATTTGTTATACAGGGTGTCCATAAATATCATGTACAAACGGAAGGAGGTAATTCTTAGGCTTACATATTTCATGACTAAAAGTTCATATAAACATAGGCCCGTTAAAGGTTCGTTACTGATCGTTCGGGTGTTGAAATTTCAAAATTTGTTTAGTTTTTCTTTTATAGCTCATGCAGTATTTAAGATATTTAGCTCAAATTTGAAATGTAGGTTATGCTGTAGGGCTTATATTATTGGGCATGTCAAATGGTTGTGAGAATCTACAGGGGGTTATTTTTTCAGGGGTCGTGCCCCCGTTTCTCCCCCTGAACTTTTTTGCGGTGCGCCTCTGGTAGATTCTAAAATATAAAATAAATTTTTTGTTTTGTTTACAAAGTTTTTGGTCTCGTGTAGTTTTTTCGTATCTGCCACCGTTGTCGAGAAAAAAAATAAAAAACGATTTTCTGTAATTCGCTAGATGAAATTAAAATTAAAAAAAAATTAAAGCTGGGATAACGCGGTTTTTGTAGCAATGATTTATTACAATAAGAAAAACCTAAATAATAAACAACAAAACAATGTTACAAAAACTGCTGAAAGTGACCTCCTCCAACCCTTACACATGCCTCCGCCCTTCTCATTGATTCTCGTCCTCTTTGGAACACTCCCGGAGTATTTCTTACGGGTTTTCCTCGATAACGGTGGCAGATATGAAAAAAACTACAAGAGACCAAAAAGTTTGTAAACAAAACAGAACATTTATTTTGTATTTTAGAATGTACCAGAGGCGCACCGCAAAAAAGTTCAGGGGGAGATAAGGGGGCACGACCCCTGAAAAAATAACCCCCTGTAGATTTTCACAACCATTTGACATGTCCAATGATATAAGCCCTACAGCATAATATAAATTCCTAATTTGAGCTATATATCTTAAACACTGCATGAGCTATAAAAAAAACTAAAAAAATTTTGAAATTTCAACACCCTGTAGATCAGTAACGAAACTTTTACGGGCCTATGTTTATATAAACTTTTAGTCATGAAATAAGCCAAAGAATTACCTCCTTCCGTTTGTATATAATATTTAGGGACACCCTGTTTATGAAATATGTATATGTTTGTATATGTTTTTTAGGCCACTATACATGAATTTTAGGTTTGCCAATACGAATTTTGACCAGAAACACCTTTTTTAAGCTAAAAAATTAAACAAAACTTTTTAAATTTTTTAAAATAACTGTCCAATTGACTGCCGGTCGTTCCGCGCGGTGAGAAGTGTCACTCTATTGGCTACTTAAGAGCCCCTTCTCTTCTAGGAAGCCTGTTAATTGAATTTCGGACGTCTGCGTCTATCTGTTGGTACTTACAATTAGTACCTACGTTACCTACCGGAGCGCCCGTTTTCTGTTCGTGTGCGCGAAGTTCGTGAGAGCTGTTGTGGACCATGAATCAATCATTTTCTTTTATTTGTGACAATTACGTGGAATATGTCAAATCCAAATATGTCACATGCAGTAGTTGTTTTTGATGGGTACCCTGAAGGCGTAGACGGGGGTACAAAGAGTGTAGAGCGAATGAACCAATCAAGAAAACTAGCTTCAGCTGACACACTATTTGATGAGACAATGATGCCAATGATGTCAAAAGAGAGATTCCTTGCTAACATGAAAAACAAAAGTCGGTTCATATCAATGCTAATTACGAGGTTCTCTTCGGCAGAAATTACTTGTAAGCAGGCGAAAGAATACGCTGACACCCTAATAGTGAACACAGCTTTGGAATTGGCTCCAACCAATGAAACTGTGATTATAGTTGGTGAGGATAGAGCTCTTAGCAATTTTGATAGGTCTATGCAAACACGCAAATGTTTTCTTTTCGAAACCTGGGAAGGACAAAGTCTCTGCAGTTACATTTTCTCCTACTGACGCTGTAAGTGAAACAATAATCGCTGATAATATTCTATTCTTGCACGCAATGAGTGTTTGTGATACAATATCGGCATTATACACAATCAAGGGAAACTTAAGTTCCTTCATACCCTGAGAAAAAACCCTGATCTTGCTGCCACAATCAAAGTATTCAAAGACTTTGATGCTACTCAGGATATGGTTGCTGATGCTGGTGAATATTTCTTGGTTTCACTATACGGGTATACTGGTAAAACTGTGTCTTCACTCAATCACTTGAGATATTGTATCTCCTACATTAAATCTGCTTTCAAGTACAAGGCAAACATTGCTTTACTACCACCATCTGCAGCTGCAGCACGACAACACTCACTAAGAGTCTACCATCCTGTCCAGCAATGATTAGGTGTCGAAAAAAAACCAGAAGAGTGAGGATGGAAAAGATTACAAACTGGTCTCTCACCTGTGACAAACTTGTTACCACCTGCTCCCCAAGATTTATTGAAGCTTGCCTCGTGCAAATGCACTACAAATTGTAGAAAAAGTTGTGGCTGTAAGAAAGCAGGGCTTAACTGCTATAATTTGTGCTTGAACTGCGAAAACAGTTGCGGCAATACGGCAGTCATTCTTGAAGACTCTGAAGATGAAGTGGAAATGACGAGCGAGCTGGAGTTGGATTTCTTAATTACTGAACTTGCCAACCCAATGAAAGAAGACGAAGAAATTATACAAGGTATCAATTTAAAATAATCAGCAACAAACAACGAAATTCTAATTCATTTTTTTTCTCTTTTTATATTATAGATTACGACGAAAAGCCGGGGCCCTCAATGAGGAATGAACTGGGGTTGGATTTCTCAGTTACTGAACCTGCCAAGCAAATGAAAGAAGACGAGGAAATTCTACAAGGTATAAATCAGCTAATCATATCCAGACAACAAATTTCTAATTCCATTTGTCTCTTTTTATATTGTAGATGCCGATGAAAAGCCGGGGCGTTCAAGGAAAAGGATATGTCGGTGAAGATGCACTTAATTTTGCGGCCCCCTCGCAGCTGAAGTGTTGATCCTCAAAAGAAAACTTAAATAGATAAAATATAGGAAATTTTATGCTCTTTAATCTCAGATGTAATCAATATTTACCAAAATGTATGGTTTTCCAGTTATTTTATAAAAACTAAAAAAAACTTTTTTGGGGGGTTTTCCTTAAAAAAATGCTTTTCCAGTCAAAATTCGTGTTGGCAAATTTGATATTCCTGTAAAGCAATGCAAAAAACATATACAAACGAAATTTCAAAACTACACCAAAACTTTCCCCTATTTGGCTTTTTCGAGCACCATTTGATTAGACTATAAGGCATTTGTGACAACGCACCATCAACATTGAACCAAATAATTCCCTCGTTTCCTGTTCAATGAAATCCAAAGACAGGCATTCCTTGCATTCAGTGCACCAAAACCTTTTCCGAGAACTAAGTAGGTATTTAACAAGCCGTCTTCCTTCCCCAGGATTTTCCTGCGTGGTTTCACTTGATGTTTCGGTTCTAACCTCTGTTTGCTCACTTTCAATGTTTTTGGCCGGTGCCAACTACTGAAAAAATTATCCCACGGATTCCAATGTTGACACGTTTCGCGCCAAAAAATATTAATTATTGTAATTTTTTAAATAGAAAAAAAACATTTAATCGCAAAATCCACACTTAAAACATTTTTGTTGCAGAAAAAAGGCATTTTAATGTAGTTGAAACTATATCAACAATTAGTTGAAATAATTATATTTTATTGTTTTGCAGTTGGATTTGAGGTAACAACCGCGTCAAAAATTTACGATGTAGAGTTTTTGAAAGTGAAAAAAAAAGTATGTAGAGATAAAATTTTAGGAAACTAACTACAGTAGACTTCCAATAGTCCGGCATCCAACGGTTCGGAATGCCCGATGGTCCGGCACCAGTATCGATTTTCAAACGATCGCGCTTCCGAACGGTATCGGCAGGCGGAAAAAGAAGAGAAGAAACAAATCAGTTAGGGGGAAGCGGCAGATGCATTAAATAAATTCATAACATTTGCTGGAACAAACTCACGTTATAATTGTGCAGAAATCATTAATTTGCATATTCTAAGAAATAACTTTTTTAAAAAGAGAGCTGAATCTACAAAACAAAAAGACATTAGAGATTTTTTAAAATAAATGTCTCATCAGTACATATTATGTACATACGTGTAAATTTGTAACATATTTCACTGGTTTAATTTGTTGTTAAGACATTTCATTGTTATGTTATTCAAAATGCAGGAATAAAGGTATGTTTTGGTTTGTATTCGAGTTTAAATGATTATCTCAGCATTTCTGGTAAACAACGCTTGCTGTCAAACATCATATTGCAGCTGCATTCATTCTACGACTTATCATTTAATAATCGCGGAACACATCTCCTGATAATCCGGCATTTTCGGTAATCCGGCACCGGCCGAGTCCCGAACGTGCCGGATTATCGGTAGTCTACTGTACTTTGAACGATGAGAAATGTCTTAATACATAATTCGTATGCCTTTTTCAGCTGGGAAATTTTTGGAAACGTTGGTTATATCCAATTTTTCATTTCGCTTATTTTTGACTAACTTTTGGATTGGCTTATCTGTCCCAAACATCCTTAATCAAAAGTTATTATCTAAAAGTCAAAAACGAAAATATTTTTTACCTCGAGAACTACTCGACTGATTTTGCACAGCAAAATATATGTTACGCACCATCATGTAGGTATATTATAAAAAAAGTATTGGATTATTTCGCCCATAAATAAAGTAAAACAACAGGTTTGATTTTTTCAATATTTTTTGCTTATTAAAAATAACCCCCGCCGTTTTTTAAATATAGATTCAAACATAATTAAACTATGACATCTATAATTCTTACAAGATGATTGGTATAGTGCAACAAGTCGAAATAAATTAACCCCTTCATGCGTGATTTTTGTAAATTCCATGAAAAAAATATATATGACAGCTTTGCCCCTATTATTCATCAAAAAAAAATAAAAACAATATTTATGAAAAAATAAACATTTATTTAAACAAATTATGTATGCCATATATGGTACTCCATACACAGGGACAATAACGTACGTACAATTGGCTACTAATGCATATAACTTTTTTATACATATATATATTGCAGTCGAGAAGATTTACAATGATTTATGACAGATACATAGACATATCAGGTCTATCAGTGTATGTGCCACATAGTTACCTGTAGCAATGTAGCAGTACTGCTAATGTATGTTTACATTTTTCTTCCAGTCCTGCTTTGCACGAACATGACACTGATGCAATTACCTCATTTCTTTTTATTTCTCCTTTGATTTCATGTGGTTTTCCCTTCAAATTCGACGTTTGTAAACAGAGAGCAGATAACTTCACTGTATCACTTTCCTTCGTTTCTTCATTTTTTCCATAGAATATAAAATGGCTCGCATTGAGGGTTCTTTCTCCTTCTACGAAATTTCGGCTGGAAGGATTGCATTTTGCCCACTGACAAATATTTTTTAATTTTAAAGCCATTCTGTCATTGTACTGATATACATTTTGCGACGCCATATTGCTACGTCACAAGCAAGCTCCGCCTACATGTCAGTTCCCTATATGAAGGGTCCAGTGGAAAAACGATGAGGTTCCATATTTCTAAAAGTTGAGAAACGTGACATTCAAAGTGAAAACGGACGGGAGTCCACTGTGCCGCCTATTTTCAACCATAGTTTTTAGTAGAATCTCATTATTTGTCCCCTGTAAGGTTTGGTATGTTGACACTTCATGTTACAAGCTAATGCCGCTAAAATATCGATTTCGAAAAAAATGGAATCTCATCGTTTTTCCACTGGACCCTTCATATGGTACAAGATGCAGGAAGGGGTTAACACGTTGAGTGCCGTGTATGGCGTATACGACCCCCGCTGAACTTTCCGTTCAGGCCACTTGGAATTCTCATTGAAAAACGAAGAATTCTTTAAAAATTTATTGTAGTCAAATATAGGTATCTTACATCATGTATACCTACCGCGATTATCGTAGCGTGGCAGTCATTTGTTTTCACTGTCTTCTATTCAAACACCAGAGATCGACCATGTATTAATAATAATAACAATAAAAAATTTAATTTATTGCTTTGTTGTCTATGCATATTAAAATGTATACCCTTTTCTTGCTAATTATGGCTTTGTACTATTGAAAAATTGTAAGGCGTACGTCAAAAACGAGCTTATTTAATCGTAAAGGGGGGTTCTGACTGGGTCGTGAACTGGGCGAAAGCACTACCTGTACTGTGCATGTGTGTCTCGTCATTGACGAAACTCATGCACAATACAGGTAGTGCTTTCGCCCAGTTCACGACCAAATCAGAACCTCGCTTAAAAGTATGGGTCGTATACGCCCCACACGGCCTGAACGGAATCTTCAAAAATCGGTCCGGCACTCAACGTGTTAATGAAAATGAAACCAATTATTTTTTGCTATATTAACAAATTCATGTCTTTTGGTAAAATATGTCATTTTTATCCCCATTTATTTGCACCCTGATTACGCAATACGAACGTAAATTCGAATTTGTTATTATATTTCATTAGATGTACAACTTTGATTCCGCCGTTTTCCTAACGTAATGTGGATTTGGCCCTTGCTAAATTTACACTAGTAGACATAATACGAAAATGAGTTGTTATACGTCAAAAACGATTTGTCTGAAAAATATTCAATGGGAAGTTGTTAGATTTGTCTCGATCTGCTCTACAACTATCGTTAAAAAAAAAAAGATTCTACTTGAAAAACGATGCTCTCACGTTTCTTTAAAGTTATGTTATCCAGTATTAAAAATCTGAAGTGCATCTTCTTTGACAAATAAAAAGTGCTGTCCAACATATTTTATTTCATTTATTTTTTGAGATGCACGATTGTATTAGTTAAAATGAGACACTTTATACGTTCGTTTTTCCTTTTTTCATTCGTGCGCATTTTCACAATACGTTTATAAACACTACTGACATTAAAAATACCACCCCTGGTGAAAACATTTTATCTTAAATCGTCTGAAATTTATAAAAACATATTCTTTTAGACCTTTTCTGGTATTTTCAGAGCAATGAAGACATTTTCAGAGGAAAAATCGAAACTGTCCATTCAAATCTGTGATTTCTTCCATCTAAAAAATTTGAATATTTAAATTCTCGAAATAACTGAATTTATCTGAAAAAATGTATGAATTTTAAAGTCGCCGGCAGTGGTCGAGTGGTTAAAGTATTGGCCTCTCGAAGACTACTTGTAGTCCAGGCAATGGGGGATTTCTATTCGCAAAAGGTCGGAAAGAAATGAAATTTGGTGGGATGGTAGACATAGGTAGGTCCCCTGATAGTACACCTGAGTTTGCGACCTCAAGGGGTTGCCGCTCAAGGGGTGGGGGGATGAAAACTCTGCGTCTCGACGCTTTTCGGGGAGTAGCGCCGTTATGGTAAGTGCTATCGAAAAAAAGTTCAAATGAAATATGTAGAGAACAAAATTGTGCACAATTTTTGTCTGTGCATTTTTCGTCTGCGACCAATAGTTTCTGCTCCACAGCGCGTCAAAGTTAGGGGTTGATCTGCAATTTTCAACAACATCAGAATTTCATCGCGGATTAAGGCGAAGATCGCTACCAAACAATAAATTCTGTAAGATTTTTTTTTTCTGAAAGTGTAATGTTTTCTGAGTCTATAGATGCCCGATTTCATGCATTTGGTCGTATATAAAAAACATGATTTTTTGAAGGGCGCCCCTACATACTCCGATATGAGCATTTTTTAATTATCATTGTCTACGGTAAATATTTCCTTACTATTGTTGACCTAGGCGTCAAATTTATGCTTTTTGTGCATCATACATGATACAAGAAAATATCATTTTCAACTCGTTTCCACACCACCCTTGAGGTAGAGTTGATCGGTGCGTTTTTTTTAATGTGGTATCCCGAAGAGGCCAAATCCATGGTCGATATCGGGGTTTATTTCACTTTGAGTCGGATGCGACGTTTTAAAGCTGACTCGCCTTCGTTGCCATCATTCTCAGACATCAATTCTGAGCCATGGAAGTCGGCCTAGAGCCGTTGAGGAGAACAGACGTGTTTATCAATCACTCGTCAACTTTTCTCCTATACAGTTATTAGTGTAAGTTTCGCAAGTGTTAAGTGGGTTTTCCGTGCCAGCCTTTATTGTGTGAAAACCTTTTGAGCTTGGGGGAGGGTGCATTGCATATCGCACCTCCCCAAGATGTCCTCAACCCCTTCGCAGTCTTCTGCGAGCACCTCGACGTCTGTAGCACTAAACAATGCTCTCTCCAGCAACCATAAAACACCTCACGCATCCTCCAGTAAAAACTCAATGACCAGTGGTGCACAGTATGCACAAGTGATTAGCTCTGGACAACATAAAATTACTAAGGAACACGGCATCGTATTGAAAGCAATTGACCACATTCCGATTCACGAATTTACTGTTGCTTTATCCAAAGTTATCGACCCATCTAATATCACGCATCAAAACAAGTCCTTGGGACGCATTTGTTATTTCTTGTCTAGCAAGGCCTTGGTCAGCAAACTCACAGACACGTGCACTACGATTACGGTTCGTACTCACACAATCGAAATCAGGCCATATCTCATGAACACAGTGAAAATCACAATATCGAATGCTAACTCGGTTATCCCCGACGACGAAATTTTGAGAGAAATTACTTCCTTGGGCATTAAAACCACCTCTGAAATTATGGCAATTAGATCAGGTATGAGAATTCCGGGTTTGGAGCACATTTTGACTTGGAGGAAGTATTTTTATATACCTGAGGAACAGAAGGAGCTCATACCACCTAGGATGCAAGTGGTTCACGAAGGAACCTCTTACTGGATATATTTTTCTATGAAGCAAGTTACATGCTTCCTCTGCAAAGAAGAGGGTTACATCGTCCAACACTGTAAGAGCGTGGACATCACTCAGAATGACGTCACTCCAAATCCGGATTAGTCACTATCTATTCCTTCAAACATTAGCAACACAGGGAGTGATGCTCATTCCCCGGTGGGTCTCGCTCCACTCCATGAGCATTTTTCCCCTTCTGAAGAGAAGCAATGGAAGCCCCACTGCCCCGCTCTGCCCCTACCCCCCCCCTGCCCAGCCCTGCTTTCCCCCTTGGAAGCAATGGTTGACAATGCAACGATCGATATAATTGAAAACCGTGACGAAGGGAGGGGGGATAATGATCAGGGGTACCAGTCGACACCACACAAACAGGATGCGATGACTCGTGTAATCCAATGGAGATAGTGGAAGGAAGAACGGAGGGTCTAAAGAGGCCCAGATCTACTACTACAGATTTCTCTGCTGCTCAATCCCAACAAACGGACGCTGGACCCATTGGTGGAACTACTGACTCCTTCACAGTGGTCAAATCCTCAAAGAAAAAAAGGAAGACTTCCGTCAGCAAGTCACGTATGCCAGTGAACTCCAAAACTATACAAATTAAATCACTGGTCACGGCAGCAGCTGGGTACTTCTCGTCTAATAGTGACAAATACCCTATTTCTTTTGATAAATTGGTCGACTTTCTGGTGGACACTCAGGGGAAAAAAATTACCCTGACCTCTGTCAGCAAGTCACGCATGACAGTGAACTCCAAAACGATAGAAATTAAATCACTGGTCATGGTAGCAGCTGGGTACTTCTCGTCTAATAGTGACAAATACCCTATTTCTTTTGATAAATTGGTCGACTTTCTGGTGGACACTCAGGGGAAAAAAATTACCCTGACCTCTGTGAAAGAATACACATACGATTCCAAAGGATTTTTGCAAATGATTCGCATGGCCCAACAACAGATGACTGATCCAGGGATGAAGCAATACATCCAGGCAATTCGGTACAAGCTCTTCAAGGTCCTTCCGGCTGGCGTCGATTTCTCCGAATCGTCGTCGTCGGGAGACGAAGATTAGACAAACCAACGGCTCTTCTATTCTACAACTACACCCATGGCTTCTAATAATGATCAACTCCATAACCACAACGGCCTCAAGATCCTTTATTGAAATGCTCGCAGTCTCTTGCTTGGTCTCCCAGAACTCAATCAGGTCGTAAAAAATATAGATATTCTCGTAATTGTAGAGACAAACTTAAGACCAGAATCAACTCGCGAAATTAAATTGACAGGGTTTAAAATAGTTCGGCAGGACAGAGATTAAGATCCTGGGGGAGGTATTCTAGTAGCGTTCAGGAAAAGTATTGCATATTGTACTCTGGATGACACCAAGGTTGTGTCAGGAAAAGTATTGCATATTGTACTCTGGATGACACCTATGTTGCTGAAATCGCCCGCTTTAAAATAACTAACTCAAATCCCTCTTTTATACTATCAGTTATTTATAGACCTCCTGGAGTCAACTTGACACAAAGTGAATGGAATAACATTATCTCCGTACTTAATCCTTCACAAAGCTCATTGGTGGTTGGCGATTTTAATGCACACAATCAGGCTTGGAACTGTATTCAGACAGATACAAATGGCGATCATCTTATTAACTCAATTCTAGGTCAGGATATAATCTTACATAATACAGATACCATCACGCGACAGGACCAAAGAACCCAATCAAATATTGATTTAGTTTTAACTTCAACTTTATTAGCAGATAAGGTGAAAATTAATGTTCATGACGAAACCTGGGGCTCAGATCACTTTCCCATTTACATATATACATCGATTGAAAAGCATATTTATATCAAAAAGTCGTTTAATTTAACTTCTGTAAGAACAAACTGGGAATCTCTTCTAAAATCACTCGATGAGGCATACACCATGTTTCTCGAACCTGTGTTTGACTCTCTATTGCCTACGGAAAAATACGGATTCTCTATATTAACATTCTTACGGAAAATGTTAAGGGGGTCACTCCAGTGAGAAGAACTGTTCCCTCCTTCAGGCACAGGAACCCTGTTCGTTGGTGGGACGAGGAATGCGATAAGGTCAAGCGACTCCGTAGAGCCGCCTTTAAAAAATGGAGGTTCACCGGGTTGGAAAAGGATTATTTCCTGTACAAAAAAGCGTGCGCACATGCGCGCAGAACCTTCAAACAAAAAAAGAGAGAATGTTTCAAAGACTTTGCAAGCTCAATTGACATTAGAAATAATCTAAATTATGTTTGGAACCAAAGTAAAGTTTTCAAAAACGCCTGGGTGAATAACAGTCCTGTTAGCAACTCGGAGAATTTACAAGTTGAGGAAAAAATTGAGGAATATTTATGCTCCATCAGTTCTGCTGGGGACCAATCAGGTACCTTCCAGACTCCTCTATACCCACGCAATGAATTCCTTGAAGCCCAATTTAGTTTTTTGGAGTTTAACCTTGCGTTGGACTCTCGCTCTCCTGGGTCAGCACCGGGTCCGGATGGAGTCGATTACGGTCTTCTCCAAAAGCTACCTCCCAAATGGAAGTTAATATTATTGGACATTTATAATGAAATGTACACGAGTGGGAGATTTCCAGCCTCCTGGTCGGTACAGAGTACATACATTTCATACCAAAGGGGGGCAGCTCTGGAGTTCGCCCTATTGCTCTTTCCTCCTGTCTGGCGAAATTAATCGAGACAATATGGTGAAAAATAGACTACAATGGTGGATTGAATCGCAGGAAATCCTCACCCGTCTCAGAGTGGGTTTCGGAAGGGGCGATCCTGTAACAATCTGACCCATCTTTTGGTACATGCCGACCTTAACCTAG
The DNA here is from genome assembly GCA_963678675.1 of Xiphydria camelus. Classification (NCBI taxonomy): domain Eukaryota; kingdom Metazoa; phylum Arthropoda; class Insecta; order Hymenoptera; family Xiphydriidae; genus Xiphydria; species Xiphydria camelus. The sequence continues at coordinate 18,119,188 of OY783201.1, forward strand.
CCAAGAATAAAAAAACCCTGGTAGTATTTTTGGACGTTAAGTCTGCGTTTGATAATGTTAACATTCAAACGCTGACTCATAAATGAGCTTCGATTGGCTGTCCCAGTAATTTGATCAGCCTCGTTAAATCCCTAACCCTCGAACGTACAGTAATCTCCTCCTATAACTCAACACCTCTCAGGGTCTCCAAGGGAGTTCCCCAAGGCGGGGTGTTATCCCCTTTGTTGTACAGTATCTACGTGTCCGGATATAGTCAAAGATATACCAGCTGAGGTGACCGCTAACCAATTTGCAGACGATATATCTATTCTGCAGTTTTAAAAAACTACCCAAAGGACTTAGTAACATCACCGCAGCGTTAATAAGGTAAAAAACAATCTTCAGCAGCTTGACTTGGAGCTTTCTCCTACCAAAACCGAGCTACTTCATATAAACAAGAGAAGGAACCCCCCTGTTGACACTGCGATTTGTTTAAACGGGGTTAGGATTCAGTCTACTTAGGTCGCTCGGTTCTTGGGAGTTCTTATTGATCATAAATTAACCTTTAAATCCCACCTAGACAAGGTACAAGTCTGCTCTCAAAGCTTTAAACATTGTGAAATTTTTTAGAGGGACCTGGTGTGGATCTGACCCAGAGACCTTGATTCTCCTCTACAAAACTTTTGTCCGATCAATTCTCGAGTATGCCATCTATGTCTACTTTCCCACCACAAAAACTCGAGTATTAAAACTCGAACGTTTCCAATACAGCGCAATCAGACTATGCCTTGGATATCGCGCATCAACCCCATTGAACATACTTCTTGCTGAAAGCAAGCTTTGTACTCTCATGGAACGAGCTTTATATTTGGGCAACTCATACCTTATTAAAATACTATCTAACAATGAACTCCAGGTTTCGTCATACATAAACCAAATGTTTAATAACCTTTCATCCCCTCACCATAAATGACGACTTATCTTTAAGTGTATCAGGGAGGTGAAGGATTGCTTTAACCGACTACACTCGTTTAATAAGTACCCTATGTATTTACACGACTACTCAACCGGAATGGTATCAATTCCTATTGATATTGAGGCAGGAAAAAATGTAAAAACGTTGCTCAATGTTCTGCCCAATCCCAATATCTCTTACGTGTCCTGTCTCCCCGATAGTATAAAAATATTCACCGATGGTAGCAAGACCATGGATGGGATATCAGTTGGCGTCGCGTGGTATTGTCACGACCTCGAAATAGCCCAATCCCTAAGTATCAGTCCCTCCTCTTCCGTATTTAATGCAGAGTGCTTGGCTATAAGTAGAGCTATGGACATCCCCATATCTCACTTTGACAAAAGCTTCGTCATTGTTAGCGACTCCCTTAGTGCGCTTCAGTGTTTACAGTACCCAAGCATCAACATAAAAGTAAATAAACACATTTTGGATACTAAAGAAAAAATCAATAAGTTTGAAACCATCCGGAACCCCTCCGTTTCCTTGAAATTTTATTGGGTGCCATCGCATATGGGAATTGCGTGCAATGAGGAGGCTGACCATCTGGCCAGGGAGGCCACCACCGTGGGGCCTGATCTTTCTCAACTCCTCCCATTTACAGACTTCAGAGAACAGTTTAAAAGACGATCATTTGACAACACCACAGAGCTCGTAAAAGGGATGGGCGAAGAAAAAGGCAAAGAGTATTTCGATTTATACTATAGGGGTGGTAGGAGGCCATGTTATAAGGGGCTTAAGCTCTCGCGTAACGCCATCGTGTGGATCAATAGAGCTCGTTCCAATCATTATCATCTCGTTCACTCACTAGCGCGCATAACAGTGGTTGAATCTGCCTCATGCAGATGTGGTTATGAGTGCGAGGACCTGAACCATGTCTTCTGGAACTGTTCCCTCTACGACTGCCACAGAGAATTGTTAGTTCGCTCCGTTTGCGACAGTGGTTACTTTCCACCAGATCAAATCCAATATTTTTTATCGGAACTCCAACCAGATGCCCTGAAGGCGCTAAATAAATTTGTAGCCGATAGTCACCTCAGAATATAGAAACGCATCATAAGGACTAAAATGATAAAACCGATATAAACTATATACACGAGTTAAGATAGTGTAAAAATGAGTAATTATATTTTCCTATTTAAGTAACTATATAGCGGAATAAACTGTAAAAGTTTCTAAGCTTAAATAATAAAAAAAAAAATTCTGAGCCATAATCGGTAAACTCGGCGTTGTCTGTTTGGTCCTCATCGTTCTGTATCTGATCGGGCACGTCTTCGTCATCTTTTGCATTGTCGTCGTCGTCGTCGTCGTCTAATGCAATCTGGTCGGGAATGTTTTCGCAGGACGCGTTCCAGTACAGTATAAACACAGAACCGAACATTTTAATCCTGCTTTACGGCAACCACAAGCAGATCCACAACTTTTCTGGCATCTGCACGAGATGCTCTTAAGTAAAACCTCTGGAGCTGGTTCCTTTGCGATCCGTATTGCGTCCAGTCCTGTGGTTGTTCTTCGCCATCCATGATCTTCTTGAGGTTTCTCAACTCCCCGCCAGCTCTGTACTTGACAATAGTACGCAATGAATGATGATGGCACGCATCGGATGTTGGTGACAGCGCCGCGAGATTGAATGAATTTTTGGAGACGGCCCGTACAAAATTCGTATACCGCAAAGAGTCCAACTCACGATGTTCGCTTCCTGCACCATACTGCCTCAACATAAACAGTTCGCCAGCAGCAACGATTTCCGTTAATTCTGCATTGGGGTCATCAAATACCTGAATCGCGTCTGTTAATATTGGATTTTTTTTCTAAAGTTTTGAGGAATCGAATCCTGCCTTGATTGAATAACGCAGATGTAGTATTACACCCACTGAAGGCATGCAGGAATAAAATATTTTTCGCAACAGCATCACTATAGGGGAGAGGAGGGTTGTACCGCCTAGTAGGTAGGACCGCCCATCTGCATTTCTTTACAACGAATTTAAAAACGAATTTAAATTCAACAAACATTTCCCATTTTTTTCACTCAAATTTTAAAAAACTAACATAAAAGATTATCGGTGGAATTCTTATAAGATTTCCCAAGTCCCATTTAAGGTTTTTCATCGTTCTAACTATTTATCAATTATATCAAATAATGAAATATCAATTCGTCATAGATTTTTGTATTAAAAATACACATCTAAATAATTAAAAAAGCTTTTTATTAATTAATATTAATGTTTTTCGTGATGCGCGCATTTGCAAGTTGCACCGCCCAGTGTGTAGATCGAATACCGACCGGGCCATTTGCTGGATCGCTCAGTTGCGAGTGAGGTTAGGTACCTATTGTGTTGGCGTTTGCCAGTCAGTGAATAAAATTCACGTAAGTAAATTGGTTTAATCAGTAACAAAATACAGAAAAAATGAAATTAAAATGGTTATTGCAAATAATGAAACCATGATATTTAATTGTAATATTTAATTTTTATATGTTGGGCGGTATTTGAAGCAAGCTACGCGGTCATACATGCATCTGTGCAATGTATCGCTCATTTGCCGATTGTATAAAATATGCTCATATCATATTTTGTATAAATAAAAACTTTATACAGCATGTCTGACGGCAAGCGCAACACCACTTCGGCAGTTTTTACCGACGGTGGTGTTGCGCTTGCCGTTAGACATACGGTATATGTATGAAAAAATTGAAATAGACACTACACAAGACCCCTTGAAAACGGTTTCGTGCATTAAATTTTATTCTAATGCAATCAAAGTCTCCTAGTTTTCTTAGGTGGGCAGTACATCCATCACCTCCCCTATTGCAAACTCTGAGGCGAATAGAATACATCCTCCTTGTTTCCTCTACCCGGTTTGCGCAAATAAACATTCGGGATCTCTCTCGCTTTAGCAGTCAACAATACAACCGAATCTACGTCTTCTCCAATAACGAATACTAAGGATAAGGAGGGAGCAACTTCGAAGGCAGTCTGCACAATTAATGAATCCGCGTCTTCGACCGCCTGCTTAACCGTGTAATTATGTGCTTCCAACTTTGTGTGCAGCAATACGACGAGGCGCCTTTTGTTGAAGCTATTCGATAAAAATTTTTCTTGCCACACAGTTGGAATCATGGATTCATCGAAGAGTACATCCTGAATTCCGACCATCGGTTGTCGGAACACTACAGGAATAATAAATAGTAAAAAATATATAATATTATACACTATATAATAAATAATATACAGGGTGAACCAGGTTAAACGCCATTTATTTTGATATGTTATAGAACAACAAAAATAAAGTAGACTTTCATAAGAAAATTTTTTTCAAAAATGTTTACTAACAAACATAAAGGGTGTCAAGTTATGGGAAAAAAAAGGTTCTCTCATCATAACTTCTAAACTACTGGATCGATTTCCATGAAATTTCGCACACAGACTAATGTAATACAGCTCTAAGTAATGATCAAATAATTTAAAGGAATTCTCCAGTGGCGTAGATACTGGGAGCCGGTACCCCGCTTTCCCCCTCCCGATCTTCGGCGCCACTGGATATTTTGCAAAGAAAATTTAATTATTGGATTCCCCGTTTAATTTAGAGGAAAAAATCACCCTTGCAAATTTTTGATTTATGGCTTCGTTTTTGAGATATTTATTTTAATTTATAGGGTTGCGAGCAGGCCAAAACTAGGTTGAACGTCTTTAATTATGAGGTGATAGAACAACAAGAAAAAAGTAGACTTTCATAAGAAAATTTTGTTCAAAAATGTTTCTTAACAAACATACAGAGTGTCAAAGTTTCGAACAAAAATGGTTTTCTCATCATAACTTTGACACCCTGTATCTTTGTTAGGAAATATTTTTGAAACAAATTTTCTTATGAAAGTCTACTTTTTTCTTGTTGTTCTATCACATACCATAATTAATGACGTTCAACCTAGTTTTGGCCTGCTCGCAACCCTATAAATTAAAATAAATATCTCAAAAACGAAGCCATAAATAAACAATTAGCAAGGGTGATTTGTTTCTCTAAATTAAACGGGGAATCCAATAATTACATTTTCTTTGCAAAATATCCAGTGGCGCCGAAGATTGGGAGGGGAAAGGGAGGTACCGGCCCCCAGTATCTACGCCACTGGAGAATTTCTTTAAATTATTTGATCATTACTTAGAGCTGTATTACATTAGTCTGTGTTCGAAATTTCATGAAAATCGATCCAGTAGTTTAGAAGTTATGATGAAAAAATCATTTTTTTCCACAACTTTGACACCCTGTATCTTTGTTGGTAAACACTTTTGAAAAAAATGTTCTGATGAAAGTCTACTTTATTTTTGTTGTTCTATAACATATCAAAATTAATGACGTTTAACCTGGTTCACCCTGTATAATAAATAATAATAAATAGTAAGTTGAGGCTGAACAGGGGGCACATATCTTATACCTCAATCATGATATTTAATAATAATTTAAAAATGCCATATCGGAGTATGTAGGGGCGCGCTTCAAAAAATCATGTTTTATTATATACGACCAAATGTATCAAATCGGGCATCTACAGACTCAGAAAACATTACTCTTTCAGAAAAAAAAATGTTACAGAATTATTTGATAGCGATCTTCGCCTCATATTAATCCGCGATGAAATTCTGATTTTGTTGAAAATTGCAAATCAACCCCTAATTTTGGCGCCCCGTAGAGCGGAAACTATTGGTCGCAGACGAAGAATGTGAAGACAAAAATTGTGCACAATTTTGTTCTCTACATATTTCATTTGAACTTTTTTTCGATAGCACTTACCATAATGGCGCTATTCTCCGAAAAGCGTCGCGATGCAGAGTTTTCATCCACCCACCCCTCGAGCGGCAACTCCCCGAGGTCGCAAACTCAGGTGTACTATTAAGAGACTTATATTACTTATGTCTACCATCCCACCAAATTTCATTTCTTTCCGACCTTTTGCGAATAGAACCCGTTTTTGTCTACCCATTGCCTGAACTATTGGGCGATAGGTCTAGGGTTCGAATCCCGGCTTACGGGGAAATAATTTTTCCGGGGTCCGGGAATCGAGCTAAGACCGGCTGAACTCGGAGTGGGGAGGGGGGCTTCTGCATGGAGGACCCCCTTCCCCAGTGATTGAGGACAGAGAGAAACCCCCCCCCCCCCCTCCTCTGGTTGAAACACCTGGGAAGGCTAAAGGTCCCCATACACGTTCAGTCGGCCGGGCGGCCGTGGCCTGCAGGCCGACTGTCAGTCGGCCGTCAATCCTGGCCGACCGGCCGCACACACAAAGTTAAGGTACCTATGTATATTCAGTCGGCCGGTCGCTTTCCGCTATGCACACAAATTTAAATGAGACTCGCTACCTGCCGGGGGCCTGGTGATTAATAAAATTAAACGCGTGTTGGAGTTCACCGACAGGGATTCGTCCGGCGACGGACTAACGGAAAAATTTTACTACAGTCTGAAATTGTATGACCTTGCAACCACGGCCTTTCCCAGAAAGGTTAATTACCAGACGGGTCGAAATAATCCGTCTCCCGCATTACCTATAACTGTATACCTATTGTAATATATATCGCTCTTTTTTTATTCTTATTTTATTAATAAATTTTAAATATTACTTTTATTATTAGATCCTAGGTATCAGTTTAATGTTCATTAATTTTGGAATAAAATACTTAAATATATTTCTATACATTTCTACATTTTACCTTTAAATATTCCTCCTTCAAGGTCAAATATATACATATATTTGCAAGTCTCTGGGATAATTTCTCCCAGAGCTTGTGGCGAAATAATTGCGCTGAATTTTAAATCCTCCATACTGCGCCCTGTTGCCAAATACCGTGTGTCCGATACCAAACCGCTCAAGCGCCGATACCTATGGCCGATAACTTGAAATTTGTCTTCGGCAGTGTTTGCCGACGGTTGAAAATTTGATAGTTAGAGATGGCTTGAGAAGAGTGCGCTGTGTGTACTGCGTGAGAGCGAAAAGTGTAAAACGTCTGATTTCTCGATAGCTGTCAATTCGAGAGATCGAAGTATTGAATAATAGACGAAACACTTCGATCTCCCGAATTGACAGCTATCGGGAAATCAAACGTTTGACACTTTTCGCTCTCACACAGCGCACTCTTCTCAAGCCATCTCTAACTATCAAATTTTCAACCGTCGGCAAACACTGCCGAAGACAAATTTCAAGTTATCGGCCATAGGTATCGGCGCTTGAGCGATTTCGGCTCGGACACACGGTATCTCAGGGTCACCAAAAGCCGTTCTTCTGCGGTAATTGCTTGCCGTATTACGGTGTCCTTTTTCGTAATATTTATTTAATTAATTATATTCGTATAAATTTATATTCGTATTAATAGTAACCAAATTTAGCAAGTACTGGAAACAATTCTCGTCCATCCTCAGGAAATTTTTCAAATCACTTGCACTGGATTGACGAAGTTCACGTATGAGCCCCACGTGAGATAAAGTGCGTTTCTTCAACCACTCTTTCATCCAAATTTGTCTCTTTTTTCGTTTCCTCTGCTGGTTTGTCAAAATAACAAGTGCAGCTGCGTATTCTTTTTGCGACATATTTATACTCTCAATGTAAAATCGTTATGCTACTCTCGAAGCCAGCAGAGAACTGACGGACGCATTCGGTGAACAAAATTGTAGGTGTAGTTTGAGTAGAGTAAACGATAGCCATATGCCATGCGATAGTGATTGGCCCCCTCTCATAACAAATGCATTCGATAGAAAGAGGAAACGATAAGCCAATTACTGTATAATTCCGTCTGTTTAAAAGGCCAATCACTGGGGGCCCTATCGATAACCCGCGGCCGGCCAGGACTGACGGTCGATTGATGGTCGGACTGACAGTCCACGGCCGGCCGGCCGACTGAACATTAATGGGGCCCTTAAGGAGCTTCTGCTTGGAAGCCCTGGGCCCACCGGGGGTTGAAGGCGGAGGAGGGGATCCCTCTGTCTGAGTTGCCCCAGGTGTGGCTCGGGTACAATGGTCCAAAAAGGACTGAGTGCCCGGTAAACGCCAAATACAGAACAGAATGAATTTTAAACATTTCTTGTGGATTTTAGAAAGTCAGTTATGTAATAATGTTTCATGCACTTCTTAAACATTTTTTCAACATTAAATATCTCTAAAAATATCTAAACTATTAATTATTAATTACAATTTTTCTTGCTAATAAGAATCTTAGAGAATGTCCGCGTAATCACCCTACTGAAAATAATTGTTTGAAAATTTCTTTGAATAACTGAAAGCCATAAAAGGAATTTGGAACTTTACGAATTCATTAATCAGTTTCTCAGGCAAGGTTTTCCCAATTTTAGAGATTTTCAAAGAATTCAATGATCGCTCTGTTGTACATTTTCTATACCAATTTCTCTAAAAAAACGGAAAGTGTAAAAATAATTTTTGGCATTTATCATAATTTATCAGACTTTTTTAGAATATTTCACAGAAAATAATCGAAATATGAGGATCTTAGACAAAATGATAATATCCGAATTTCTTCAATTTTTCTCCTGAATTACACCTCGTACGTTGAATGTTCTAGACTTTTAGAATTCTTTAGAGAGACTTAGAAACTTCCAGACATAATCAGAGAAAAAAAAAATTATCAGAGAAAGCTCCTATAATATTATTTCTTAAAATTTTCGAACTTCCTACACTTTTCTGATTTTCTCTGATAGTATTTTAAGTCTTTGAATTTTTCAGATATATCCAGTTTTTCAGGATTATTTTCACGGATTTTCAGAAATTTTGGGACTTTATTTTAAAGTTTCTCAGAGAAATATTTTCACCAGAGATGTGTTCACGGATCTGCTATGGACCTAGGTGGGGACTCCACCGACGGCGTGAGTCAATAGCAGATTGGCTAAGATCTCGTGCTTATTCTCACTAGCGAGTCCGATGTTATGAGATCTATTTTAGTTTGATTTATAATTGAAGGGCTCATTAGTTGACGGGGTTTAAGCAGGGAACTCACAATCAGCCAAGCCGCTATTGGTTAGCACGTTCAACAGAGTCCACGTCCAATCTCGTAGCAGATCCGTAGACGCCCGGTATAACAATGCAATCGGGATGCTAAATATCACAAGCAGCTCGAATCGAGAGAGATTATATTTAAAATGCCTTTATGATGAATGAAAATATGCTTAAAACGTAATAAGATTTTTGCAAATTATAACTATACGCATTTTAGGGATCATCGCAATAAAATGTCAAATGTTAAGCACTTCTAAACGTGCAATGATATCAACGCTTTCTGTGTCGTTATCTTATACTTGCACTAAAACATACATAGAATCAGTGGCTCCTTTCGGAACTCGGGTTGAATGTATTTAATTAACGATATAATTAGAAATCACATTCAAAATAAATCGTACTTCGAATGGGTATGGCATGGTCTCCAAATAAAAGAGACACTGCATGCAAAAGCTAATTAAAATGTATTCTTTAAGTATATTATGGCACTGACTATGCGTCAACTAAATATGACAAATGAATGCAGTCTATCGAATGACCCTATAGGTGGCCCTGGGACTCACCCAGTTGTTGCCAAATTAGGTCCGATTCGCCCTCCTTGTTTATGGAAGTTGCGTGGGAGACTCATGCTTCGAAATCTGACAAACCCATTACAATCATGAAGTAAAGAAGAAAAATGTATCGGCTTTCGTAATTACGATCTATTCCGTGACTGATGTAAAAAGTAAGCATATTAGGATATTTTCTTCGCCAGACATGAAAACATTCATTATCGACAAAATCATCCTATTAACAAAATTTAGATGTCTCTCTCCTACTTTTGTAGGTAGAATTTTATGCCCTCCACAAACTGAAGATATAACCCGTAGGACAGTCTTAAGTGCAGTTTCGTTACTTAATTTTTTACCATGAAACGCTTAAATTGATTCTTAATTATCATAATCTAATACGATAATTAAAATTCATTACTTATAAGTGTATTTCTCTGCACTCTATTTTTTCCCACTGTAAATTTAAGTATTTACCGCGTTATTTTAAATTCTCGCGGTTTATCGGGTATTCTTCCTTCGAGATATTTTCGAATCATCTCCAGATTCTTCTAATTGTTTGAAGCTTTAGTATCGCGTACCTGTTTGTTTCGAATTTCCTATTAGATATTATAATAATATACCCCATATTATTCATATTAAATCTCAGCAATATGTGTTTCTGCAAATTTCCGAATCATTCAAAGTCGTTAGAAATCGGAAACGATATATATATATATATACATGTATATATATATATATATATATATATATATATATATATATGGGGCATTCCATGCCGTCACCGAGTTTTTGACTCGACCCTCTACGATTTCGCTCATTTTTTGATATGTTTTAGTACTTATTAAAAGCAACGTGTACACCAGTTTTTAGCCTTTTATTCCAAACCGTTATTGAGTAATCGATTTTTTAAATTTTGAAGTAAAAAATGTTCAATTAACGATAGACTAGTAATAAATATCGATATCTATAAAAAGTAGGGTATCATTTTTTTCGTCTTTAAATGTAGTTTCAGAAAATAAATAAAAGAAAATTATTCGAAGTAATTATCACTTAGTTATTAACGTTTAAAAATTTTAATCGACATTTTCAAAAAGTCCGACCCCTTCGATTTTTTTTGAAAAATTTTCCCAAAATTCTATTCCATATTACGCAACTTTAGGCCGCAGTTTGAGATGTGATCACAATTTTTTCTATTTTTTCTCGAATACTGATAATTTAATTTTTTTCCTTTTTGGATTAAATTATCTATAATTTTACTCTCTTGATTAAATATCGTTCAAAAACATTAAAAACAATTTTATTGAAAGCGATCAAATTATTTTAATCAATTTAAAATATTTTATTTGGTCATATCATTTTACACTTCATATAATCTTTTTTATTATTTTTCTCACTTAACGATTGCTTTTTATATATTTTTTATATTTTTTAAAATTGCTTTTGTGAAAAACTTAAGGTTTTATTGCCACATAATTTTATTGCAAAAGAGCAAGCAGCTTATTTGAGAGTTCTTAAAGAATCTTTGAAAGAGCATGAATTCATAGTAATTGTTGATTTTACTGAAAATGATGCGTTCGTTCAGGATGCTGCACCGGGATTCCACTGGAATAACGATCAAGCGACGGTATACACTGTAGTTATTTATTATAAGATAGATAATGAACTTACTCATTAAAGTATGGTTATTATTTCTGATTGCTTAAATCATGATGCTATTGCTGTTCATGTTTACTCTGGGGTTACTATCAATTTTATTAAATCTCTGTCATCTGAAGTTCACAAAATTTTTTTCTTTTCGGATGGTGCACCTCAACAATATAACAATTATAAGCATTCCATTAATTTATCTTATTATAAAAAAGACTATGGAATAAATGCGGAGTGGAATTTTTTTGCAACGGCAAAGGACCTTGTGATGGAATAGGCGGGACAGTTAAAAGAATGGCCGCACGAGTTAGTCTGCAGTTGCCACCTCATCTACAAATATTAACACCGATACAATTGTTTGAGTGGTCGTCGAAAAATTTACCAAATATAAATATCCGGTTCTCAAAAATTCAAGAATATAGTGCAATGAAAGAAAAATTCGAAGAGATCACTTCAGAAATGCAAAACTGATACCAGCGACACAGAAAATCCATAAAAATACACGTTTACTAAATCCTATTGTGGAAGTAAAGTTGTTTTCCCTTTCAGACAAGTTTACACATCACAGTACAATTAAGAAATATAATAAGCAATCGTTAAGTGAGAAAAAATAATAATAAAAAAGATTATATGAAGTGTAAAATTATATGATCAAATAAAATATTTTAAATTGATTAAAATAATTTGATCGCTTTCAATAAAATTGTTTTTAATGTTTTTGGATGATATTTAGTCAAGAGAGTGAAATTATAGATATTTCAATCCTAAAAGAAACAAAATTAAATTTTCAATATTCGATAAAAAGTAGAAAAAATTGTGATCACATCTCAAACTTCGGCTTAAAAGTTGCGTAATATGGAGTAGAATTTTTGAAAAATTTTTCAAAAAAATCGAAGGGGTCGGACTTTTTGAAAATAACGATTTTAATTTTTGAACGTTAATAACTAAGTTATAATTACTTCGAATAATTTTCTTTTATTTATTTTCTGAAACTACATTTAGACGAAAAAAATAATACCCTACTTTTTATAGGTATCGATATTTATTACTAGTCTATCATTAATTGAACATTTTTTGCTTCAAAATTTAAAAAATTGATTACTCAATAACAGTTTGGAATAAAAGGCTAAAAATTGGTGTACAAGTTGCTTTTAAAATGACTAAAACATATCAAAAAATGAGCGAAATCGAAGAGGGTCGAGTCAAAAACTCGGTGACGGCATGGAATGCCCCATATATATGTATATCTGTAGTTGAGAGGTAAACAATCGTATGTCCGTAAAAGAAAATTTTCAGTAGTGAGCAAAACAACTTTACCTTTACCCCACTGATACATGGAGATACTACCTTTTCAGAACTAAAAATATTGGCGACCAATAAAACGGGACTTCCGATTTTTTTACCACAATAGCAATCTGAAAGAGTGTAGTTTGAAAATGATATTAACTCAATATTGAGTAAAATTGGAGTTACGACTATTTAACGGCAGCTACAGATATTATGTATATGCATCTACAGGGTGGTCCAGGTTTAACGTCATTAATTTTGATGTGTGATAGAACAACAAAAATAAAGTACTCATAAGAAAATTAAAAACAAAATGTTTACTAACAAAGATACAGGGTGTCAAAGTTGTGGGAAAAAAATGGTTTTCTCATCATAACTTTTAAACCACTGTACCGATTTCCATGAAATTTCGCACACAGACTAATGTAGTACACCTCTAAGTAATGATTAAAATCATTTAAAAAATTCTCCAGTGGCGAAGGTACTGGGGGCCGGTACCCCCCTTTCCCCCTCCCAATTTTCGGCGCCACTGGATATTTTAATTTAGAAAAAGAAATTACCCTTGCAAATTTTTGATTTATGACTTCGTTTTTGAGATATTTGAATTTATAGGGTTGCAGACAGGTCAAAACTTATGATTGAACTACCAAGAAAATACGATATGAGAGGCCAAAACTGTTTTCAACATTTTATTACTGACTAGACATACATCAAAGATACGAAAAAAACAAAAATAAATAAATAAAATAAACAAATAAATTATTTTTTAGTTATTTATTTTTTTTAAATAAATTCATTTTTTAATTTCATTTATTTTTTTTCCGTATCTGATGTATGTCTAGTCAGTAATAAAATGTTGAAAACAGTTTTGACCTCTCATATCATATTTTCTTGGTAGTTCAATCATAAGTTTTGGCCTGTCTGCAACCCCATAAATTAAAATATTTCAAAAACGAAGCCATAAATCAAAAATTTGCAAGGATAATTTCTTTTTCTAAATTAAATAGGGAATCCAAAAATTCAATTTTCTTTGTAAAATATCCAGTGGTGCCGAAAATTTGGAGGGGGAAAGGGGGGTACCGGCCCCCAGTATCTACGCCACTGGAGAATTTTTAAAATGATTTTAATCATTACTTATAGAGGTGTACTACATTAGTCTGTGTGCGAAATTTCATGGCAATCGGTCCAGTGGTTTAAAAGTTATGATGAGAAAACCATTTTTTGTCCACAACTTTAACACCCTGTATCTTTGTTAGTAAACATTTTTAAAAAATTCTTATGAAAGTCTACTTTACTTTTGTTGATCTATCACATATCAAAATTAATGACGTTAAACCTGGACCACCCTGTATATTCATAATTTCATACGTTCAGACATTTATAAAATTCACCCTTGGATAGAAATATATTAATGTGCTATACATTATATATAATAATACATTTTGTGCTACCTTCCAATGAAATCAAATTAAACAACCCTGGCAACAGTCCCCTGTACCATAACAAGACAGGGGATTGTTTTCCTCACGAGAGAAATATTGTACACCTGTTCAGTGCAATAAAGAAACTAAAAAGAACACTGACAGAAGAAGATGCTCTCATTCATATGGACTTTTCTGAAAAGTATTCCACTAAATATGGGCAAGAAATTCAGGCTTTTCATTTTGGCGGGTCGCGTCACAAATTAGTCTACACACGGTCGTGGTGTATTTGAAAGATACGGTTAAATCTTACTGCACGGTCTCTACGAATGTTTCTCATTCTCCACCTGCTATTTGGGCTCATCTGTAACCAATTTGCAATGCTTTGCCACCTTAGATCAAAAACCTACATTTCTTGAGCGATGGACCCGTCACTCAATATAGAAACAAAACCATATTTTATATTATGGCGACAAAATTACCAAAACGGCTTCCGTAAATACATAAATTACTATACGGAGAGTGGCCATGGTAAAGGTGCACCAGGCGGCGTTGGAGCTGCGTGCAAGATAACTGCAGATGCCGTGGTTTCTTTTGGAGGCGATATCGATAACCTAGGGAAGTTTGAAGAGGCAATTCAACAGAGATGTCCTGCCATTACTTTGAGCATTGTTCATCATGATGAGATCAAACAAATGAGTGCTGAAATCGAACGAGAAGTAACCAAGGTAAAACAATTTGTTGGCACTCTTAAAGTTCATCAAGTCGCTGGAAAATTCTATAATCCTTTGGGTGTGAAATCAAGTTCTATCGAGATAGTGATGAAACATCTAAGCTGCTTTTGTGACAATGATTGTAGCCTGCACTTTAGCATCGGAAAAATACTTTATGAAGATAAGCCGAAACCTATTACGGAAGATCTGTTGACTTCTTCAGAATCTGAGAATGAACCTGGACCTAGCCCTACTACAGTAAAAGCTTTTAACAATGGTGATTTCATCTTATTGTTAATCAAATTGCTTGCCAACAATATGGAATATAGATATGTAGGCATAATTGACAAGATTGACGAAGATGGTGAAATCCGAACATTTCTAAAGCTCTATGATAATAAAGGCCTAACATTTACATTCAATCAAAACGCTGTAGCAGATGTTACAATGGATCAAGTGATAGAGAAGCTGCCTAATCCAAATATACTTCTAAAACGGAATAGAGTATTCTACAAATTTAATTCACCTGTAAATGTTTTTGAAAAACGATAAGTTCCTTTTGATTAATATTTATTCTTTACCTATTTAGGCCTAATTTTCTTTAATTACAATGAGACTGGTTCCATAATGTAGGACTTAAAGTACATAAACACTCTTCAATGTACCTCTATGTGATTTAGTTTGATAATGATAAATCATTAAGGTAGAATATTATAAAATAGAATATTATAAAAAAAATTGTTGATTAGTCTTGTTACTTTATTGTTCATTAACTTAATTCTTAAAGTCCAGTTTGTGAAATTAAAAAAAAATACTTAATTTTGCTACTAAAATTGCATGTATAATTTCAATGAACAGTCCCCCGACATAGGCAACAGTCCCCTGTATCGATTTTTCAGAAAATTCTCAATATTTGTTCAAATAATGGGAATATTTTTGGTTCATCTACTATTTATTATTAATTAGGTATATAGCTATTACCTTAATAAGATTTTTTAATATATAAGAAAGAAAGTTGCCTAGACAACTTTCACAAACGACTTGCCCAGTTTACAGAGAAACGCCCTATTATATTAATATTCTTATCTTGACAACTCCGGCCACCGCACTCGACATTAAAATTGAAAATTTAAGATACTGTTCGAGGGTAGAAAATAACACCTAACACAGTTGATTTTACAAGGGTGTATCAAATATAAACAGGACTGATTTTTTTTAATTATGGAAGGGTCCGTGACCTTGAAGGAGTTGATGCACAGATAGCTTGTACCCACTGTTAGGGAGAGGGGAGAACTGACCGCAATTCGATCGAGTCCCTCTAATACGAAAAGAAACCATGAGCGAGACAGAAGTGCATGTCTCCGTGGAGCAACAAATTATAACCAAGTTTTTGGCTAAGAAGGGGGTGAATCCAACCGAAATTTTGCGATGATTACAGGCACAGTTCGGAGACAACACCCTGTCAAGAACCCGTGTGTTTGCATGGCATACAGAATTTTCTGGAAAGGACAGGGCGTGAAAAGGTCGAGAACAAGAGCCACGCTCGCCGCCCAAGAACGAGTGTGACCGAAGCCAGCATTGAGGCGGTCCGAAATCTCATGGCTTTCTCCACGATCGACGCACGATTAATGCGCAATATTATTGTGAATTACTGGATATCGCGAAATTGTCATTTCGAAGAAAAAGGAAGAAGCAATCGGTCAGAAGTGTCATTCTTCAGCATGACAACGCCAGGCCTCATGCGGCTAATGCCACAAGGCAAAAATTGGATACATTTTAGGCTGGAAAATGCTGGAACATCCGCCATATAGTCCCGACTTGTCCTCTTATGACTTTCATCTTTTTGGACCCCTCAAAGAAGCGCTTGGGGGCCAACGTTCCGACGATAACAACGCGGTGGAAGCATTTGTGCTCCAATGGCTACAAAACGTCCGAAGAGTTTCTACGATGATGAAATAAAAAAACTCCCAATCCGATAGGAAAAAATGTATTTCTAGTACGGGAGACTATGTAGACGAATAATATATGTTTCTAAGCTTTATTAAATAGATACAGTTAGAATTTTTTAGAAAATGAATCCCGCTTATATTTGATACACCCTCGTATAATAAAGTTTCCTTCATTTTGGTTATTATGTCAATCGTAAGCCATCTATATACAGGGTGAACCAGGTTAAACGTCATTAATTATGATATGTGATAGAAGAAGAAAAAAGTAGACTTTTTCATAAGAAAATTCTTTTCAAAAATGTTTCCTAACAAACATAAAAGGTGTCAGTTTCGAAAAAAATGGTTTTCTCATCATAACTTCTAAACCCTGTATCTTTGTTAGGAAACATTTTTGAAAAAAATTTTCTTATGAAAGTCTACTTTTTTCTTGTTGCTCTCACATATCATAATTAATGACGTTCAACCTAGTTTTGGCCTGCTCGCAGCCCTATAAATTAAAATAAATATCTCAAAAACGAAGCCATAAATCAAAAATTTGCAAGGGTGATTTTTTTCTCTAAATTAAACGGGGAATCCAATAATTAAATTTTTTTTGCAAAATATCCGGTGGCGCCGAAGATTGGGCGGGGGAAAGGGGGGTACCGGCCCCCAGTATCTACGCCACTGGAGAATTTCTTTAAATTATTTGATCATTACTTAGAGCTGTATTACATTAGTCTGTGTGCGAAATTTCATGGAAATCGATCCAGTAGTTTAGAACTTATGATGAGAAAACCATTTTTTTCCCACAACTTTGACACCCTATATCTTTGTTAGTAAGCATTTTTGAAAAAAATTTTCATATGAAAGTTTACTTTATTTTTGTTGTTCTATAAAATATCAAAATTAATGACGTTTAACCTGGTTTACCCTGTATATAAAAATGAATGTTTGTCTGTCTGTCTGCCTGGTTTGTCTGTCTTATGCCTTCCTAAACCGTTCATCCGATTGCGATGAAACTTTGGAGAATGGTTGGAGCATGCCCGCGAAGGTTTCTGAGTTAAGGGGTAAGGCCACCATGCAACTTTTAAAAAATCGATTTTTTTTATTAGCTTAAAACCTTCCTTAAACCCACAAAAATAAGAAAAAAAGGTCTCGTGGTCAGAAAATATCTCGAACCGGTCGTTTACGTCAGTTTGCCGAGGCGCCTCGGGGCGCGTCAAATGCATGTTGGGACGTATTCTCAATAAATCAAGTACTTTTTCACACAAGCCGGCTCTGTCGAAAACAGTTTTCGAAGCAATCAAGCCTATCTATGAAAAGTTGAGCAGCGACGACCTTCTAAATCGATCCTTAGGTGGTTTCACTCAAAATATTAATGAAAGTTTAAACGCAACGGTGTGGTCAATGGCCCCAAAATCTACGTCAAGTGGAAAAACTATTAATATTGCTGCCAATCTTGCTGTATGCACTTTCAACGATGGAATTTGCAGTGTAATGCAAGTTATACGACAGTTGGACGT
The DNA here is from genome assembly GCA_963678675.1 of Xiphydria camelus. Taxonomy (NCBI): domain Eukaryota; kingdom Metazoa; phylum Arthropoda; class Insecta; order Hymenoptera; family Xiphydriidae; genus Xiphydria; species Xiphydria camelus. The sequence goes on from OY783201.1 coordinate 18,137,239, forward strand.
GACAGTTGGACGCAATTGTTACAATTTCTGCGTTGAGGCGGACGAACTCCGTATCGATTTTTCAAACCGATCGCTGACTGAGGCTGCAAAAACAGCTCGAATTGCCTCAAAAGCGGCCAGAAAAGAAGAAGAAGAATGCAACGTCAATACAGAAGGCCAACTATACGGTGCAGGCATCGCGGATTAAAGGTATACTACAATTTTCGATCATAAAATGTTACTTCAAACTTTAAACGCGGTTTTCTCAGCAGACCATTTTCAAAATAGGGCGAACCGCTAGCGGCTACAAATCTTTATCGATTGCCTTCAAATTTTGGGAGTATCTTTATACATATATAATCTAATAGACCACGTAGGGATTTTTCGATATGTTGTAAAAACTTTTTGTTTCATAAACGATTAAATATGAAATTCTTACGTGAAAACGTGAACTTTTCCTTCATATGCTCATCATTTCTTGAAACATCGATATTTCTAAAATCCCCTACGTGGTCTATTAGTTTATGATATGTATTAAAGAAAAATTTTTGGATTTTTGTTCTAGGTTCACGTTTGGAGGTGCAAGCGGTTCGCCCGTTTTGGACCTCCAGAAAAACTCGTCGCAGAAACCGGATCCTAGAGCGGCCATTTCTTAACCAAAAATTAAAAAAAAATGTTTTTTGTATCTCTAAAGAAACTTGATAAAGTACTGTATAAGGAAATTCTACAGCTTTTATACTATACTCCTAAAAAAAATTCCTAAAATCGTCCTTCTTTCTTGACGCGCATGGTGGCCTTACTCCTTAATAAATCTTATACAGGGTGTTCAAAAAGTCCCGGTACGGCTGATTATCTCCGCGGGAAATCATTTTAGAGAAAAATGTTTAATACAAAACTTTTAGGATTTTTCCATGGCTACCCAATGGTCATATTGGATTTGACCTTGAACATGACCTTCAAAGTCTCTCTGTCCGTATGTCTCTTATGCCTTCCTAAACCGTTCATCCGATTGCGATGAAACTTTTGGAAATGGTTGGACGTATGCCCGCGAAAGTTTCTGAGTTAGTAAATTTTATACAGGGTGTTCAAAAAGTCCCGGTACGGCTGATTATCTCAGCGGGAAATCATTTTAGAGAAAAGTGTTTAATACAAAACTTTTAGGATTTTTCCCTGGCTACCCAACGATCATGCTGGATTTGATCTTGACCATGACCTTCAAGGTCATGTCAAGGTCAAATTGTTTTTTTAAATGGGAACCCCTATTTTTAATACCGGAAATAAAAAGAGCGGGAAATTTTACGTTCAAATGTGTCCTTGACCATTTTTTTAATATGACCTCTATGGTCAGCGGAGGTAAAATTGAGATCAACTACAGTTCGGCTTCGTACCATGAAAGCTATGGGCCCTATAAAAATTATTTTGATAGTAGGGTTTAGGATTTTTCCGTGGCTATACAATGGTGATATTGGATTTGACCTTGACCATGACCTTCATTTGGAATTCCTTACATCTGACATAATATTCCAAATCAGTTACACGAAAAACCCCTTAGTGCCAACCAAATTTAACCATTAGAGGACGAGGGTGATCCCTTTAGGGACACCCTGGGAACACAAACTATTTTTAAAAAAATCCCCGTCCTCTAAAGGTTAATCGAGGCAACAATCATCACTGGCAAATTCAAAGGCGAAGACGTACTCATTCACGCATACCTATGATTTCCAACGATTTAACATTCGAATTCAAGCGGCTCCAGTTCCCTTTGCGTTTTGCTTTTGCTATTACCATCAACAAAGCACAAGGTCAATCGTTGACTATTGCTGACTTGAATTTGGAAAATTCATGTTTTTCACACGGCCAATTGTATGTGGCTTGCTCCAGAGTTGGCACACCCAATAATGTACACGTTTTTACTCCAAATAAAAAAATAAAAAGCGTATCTATCCGCTGGCGCTTTAAGATAAATTAATAAAAGAAATATACTTTCCAATTTAAATTAAATACATGTGTTTTTTTAGCGTAGCATGGCTCGCTACCTATAGATATCTGCTAAAAATTCGTCAAATGGCCAAAATCAATCCACAATATACCCATGCGAAGCCGGACGTGTCGCTAGTTTCTTATAAAAATGCGTCAATATCGTTTTATTGTACATAAAAAGTCATATATAAATTTTATGTAATACAATTGTAGCGTTGCCGTTCCAAAGGGGGTAAGTGCCGAAAACGCGTATTTGTACATCAATAGGTTGTAATTACCATCGCCGTGTTCCTGTAAAGGGGGCAAGTGCCATGCATTTATTCTAGTAATGTTTAGTAAACATAAAAGATGGTACTGGGTGTACCTCCAGACTAATTTAATATTTAATATTAATTTTTTTGCCAATATCTCTGAGACATGGTTTTGGCACTTACCTCTTTTGGGACGGCAACGCTACAATTATCTAAACCTCTCTCCATTTGTGAGATATAATAGCGGCCATAAGTTTAAGTAAGTCACTAAATTAATTCCCATTTTTAACCGACTTCAAAAAAAGAAGGATATTACTTTATATAATATTTTTGTCAAATCTGAACCGATTTTGATGTTTCTTTTTATTTTAAAAGGGTGTACCATCAGGGTGGTTCCATATAGATTTGATAAAGATCTTCGGAGACGGAGAACGGACCTTCTCAACGGCCAACAGCAAACCACTCGCAATCAATGCAATAGTTAAGAACAGTATACATTTCAACCAGAAACTATCAGATAAACAAGTTAAAAACACTAATGGCATGTCACCCATTCAGCTTTTGACCTTGGCGAATGATATACGTCATGATACTTCATATTTCCGTCATATCTAGATCGATTTAGATCATTTTTTGTTTTACAGCAATATAACCCTTCTTACCCGCCCCCCAAAAATGGTGAAATAAGTAAATTTTAAGAAAGAAGAAAAACCGACTGCAAAAAATAACAAACACTTAAAAAGCGATAAGTAGGTAATTAAAAAAAATAAAAACCGTCTTTAAAGAAACAACAAAGACTAAAAAGGTAAAAGCAATTTAATTTTTTACACATGTACTTGAATAAGTGTGAGGCATCTATTAAATTACTAATATAAAATAAATCAGGCGTCCTTTGTATTCGAGGTATGTAAGTACTATAGGGTAAACAACCCAGTCGTTGGACACCTTGGAGTTATTGGACAGTCTGATTTAAATAAATAAAAACAAGATTCCTAGTTTTTACTTTAATAAATATCATCAAAAACCGTACCTGGCTTATTGATTCTTGACTGTCCAATTACTGGATTGAGTATTTCCAAGAAATAAGAACACTGTCCAATAACTAAGTTTTTTGACTTTGTCCCAGCTTTTTATTACTGAAAATTATATTCTTTCCAACTTAAAATTATAAGTTACTAGAATGTAAAGCCAATATATTTTCAATAAAAACAAGCCACCACTCATATCTCTAGGTAGAAAAATATTTTTTTAACACGGTCTCAAATCTTGTAAAATGTTTAAGTGTCCAACAACTGGGTGGTTCACCCCATAGTATTTTTTGGAGCCAGTACCAAGCCGAACGTCAAGTCTAAAAAAAAAGGTTAAGTCTATTTTAGTAGACTACACATGACGTGCGGCTTGGCACCAACTCCAAAAAAAATACTATTATAGCATTTACATATCTTGAATATAAAGGACATCTGAGTCCCTATCGAGGGACTCTAAGGTCATCATCTCATCTGATTTATTTTATGTTGGTAATTTAATATTATAGACGCCTAACACTTATTCAAGTACGTATGTAAAAAATTTAATTATTTTTGCCTTTTTATGTGTTGCACTTTAAAGTCGGTTTTTATTTTTTTAAATCCGTTCTCAAACTTGAGGAAACTCTATTGATTTAAAGTTTTTCGAAAAATACAAAACCTAATTTTTATGGAATTAATTTATTACAACTATTATTTAAATTAATATATTATAACTATTATTTGTAAATGAGCCCCCCAAAGTCTACCGTTCGAAACAAACTTTTAAGCGAAGCGGGAAACGATAAAAGCTCTAATACAAAAATTGTTTAGTCTCTTAAACCGAACAACTTTTATTCTAAAGTTTTTCTTACATCTCGCTTCGCTCGTAAGATAATTTGGATGAAGCGATCCCTAAAATTCAATCATTTTCTAAACGAAGCGGAATATGATAACAATTTTTAGATAAAAATTTCTTGATTTTAAAAACTAAACAATTTTTGTCTAAAAGACTTCATCGCCTCTCGCTTACGAGCGAAGCGAAATATAAGAAAAACTTTCAAATAAAAGTTGTTTGGTTCAAGAGACTTTTGTACTTGAGCTTTTATCGTATCTCGCTTCACTTAACAGTTTGTTTCGAGCGGTAGACTTTAGAAAGCTGATTTCCCACCTTAAATAGTAGGTAATTAAATTAATTTTACAAAAAGAGATTTCATACTTTTCGATAACTTTAAATCTACCGAGTTTCGTCAAGTTCAACAACGGATTTAAAAAATGGGAACTAATTTAGTGATCATTTTAAACTTAGGCTACTGTAGCTTAAAGGGCTTCAACTTTGAGGAGCTACTTCTCTCTTTCAAATCGAGTTAACGCATATACAAAAAAATATGATCCGCTTATTTTTCAACAATTTTCAAATTTTTTGGGTCTCATTACAATCAAAAGGTATCAGCGAGGTAACATTCCTCGTTAGTGCCACATTAAAAGCAAGAAGAAACTGAAGAATCTGTCGTATTATGTACATATTAGCAGAAGTCATCGTAATCTCAGCCGAACCCCTGTGAACTAGGCTTTCGGTTTAGAAAAAAAAAAACATGAGTTTTACAAATGAAGAGTAGAAATTGGAAGACATACTCACTTAGTTCCAAGACTCCTACATTTGCGGTGACCAGGAACAAATTTATTAGCAGCAGAAGCGGCGTGTAAGCGTAGCGATCCAGCGCATCCTCTAGCTGGTGATAAGGAGAGCGCCGCCACACCGGTCGCCACATCGCCTATCGATTCCTTACTACTACTGGACGAGGCCACGGGAGAATTCGGTTCGAGTTTAACGGATAATCTGCGACAATTCAAAAAGATTATAATACTTCGAACTTATTTCAGGCTTCACAGAATTTATATATTTTACATTAGGGGAAGTAGAGGAAATAATGCCCCAAAAAATGGGGATTTTGATTAAAAAAAAGATATTCTACAAATTACAAAAATTCAATGTTTCAAAAAATAACAATTTTTAAGATATACAATGAAACGCCAATATTTATTAGGTGATGAAGGATTTTTTGTGACTGAAACATTTATATCTTACGTTATGCAACTAAATCTGAGTATCGCAATCTGATTTAAGGGACTATTTGTCAAAACTAGTTTTTGATAAGAAACATTAATTCAACAAATTTATTATATCTTAAATGGAAATAATGTTGATGCAGGTAGAGAGATAAAGTAGATGTTAAAATACCATTTTATAAAAAAGATAACCCTTGTGATCCTTTTCACGTAATCCGAAACGATGAAAAGACACACTCAATTTAGAAGCTTAACAATAAATGGTTTTAGAGGAAAAATATCGAGTTATAAGGAAAGATAGGGAAAATCGCGAATTTTAGGGTGAAAAGGGGGAAATAAAAAAAATAGAGGAGTAAAGCGGAATAGGGGGCACACTGTGAAGCCTTTTATTTAAAAATATCGTCATCCGCTTTCTTCTCACGCAAAAATTTCGATGTAAGAGAACATACTTGAAATGGTCGTCCTCTAAAAACTTCTGTAATTCCTCGATGTAGCGCACACTGTTCAGGTATCGTTGGACGTCGGATAATGGAATAATACCTGGATATTCGCTTGCTTGAAACGTAACTACTCTAGTCAATACGCTATTCATTTTTAGAGTTCTTTGATGATTGTCATTATTCTGAAAAAAAAAAGTAAATTTTGTTTACGCAAACGGTCGAACATCGAAATGCCGTAAAATCCACAGTGAGTCACATTTTCCTGTATTGTAACGAATGACGGAGTTGAAGTAGATTCTAGAGGGTAGCAATTTTTAAACTGATGGTTGTAAATCGTTAGATGATTTATGATTCAAAATAAATTAATCTATTATACAGGGTGAGTCACCAGTTATTGCCACCTAGAATAACTCCGAAAGTATAATAGTAGTAGAAAAGTTTTGGAAACAAAAGTTGCATGGGACAACGGGGGCTATTATGATGTTAGTTTTTTGTTGCTAGGTTTTTGTCGCTTCAGAGATTTGAAGGTCAACTTTGTTTTTTTACTTAGGATGCTATATTTTGGTACTTATTTTCTGATAGCGACTATCGAGACGAATCCAATGATATGCAACATTAAGGTCTTTGAAGGTCAACGAAGGTCAAAAAGTTAAAATGAACTTACATTTACGGAAGGTGTTCGAAGTGATACCAATGGTCATCACTTCGAACACCTTCCGTAAATGTAAGTTCATTTTAACTTTTTGACCTTCGTTGACATTCAAAGACCTTAATGTTGCATATCATTGGATTCGTCTCGATAGCCGCTATCAGAAAAAAGTACCAAAATGTAGCATCCTAAGTAAAAAAAAACAAAGTTGACCTTCAAATCTCTGAAGCGACAAAAACCTAGCAACAAAAAATTAACATCATAATAGCCCACGTTGTCCCATGCAATTTTTGTTTCAAAAAATTTTCTACTACTATTATACTTTCGGAGTTATTCTAGGTGGCAATAACTGGTGACTCACCCTGTATATCGATGAGGCATATACACCTAATACACCTAGGTTGATAAAAAAAATCGATTTTTCTTTTTTTACATTTTCAAAAAGTACCGTAAACCGGGGCTACTTTACTCCGTTTTATTTAACAAATACGAGAACTAATCAAAGAAAGACTTTAAAAAAAAAATACAGTGTACGTTAATATCCCACCAGAAATAAAAGAGAGATTACTGAGCATTGCTTTATGGTCAATTATGCAAAAAGTTACTTATCGCTATTAATTTTTTTATTAAAAAGTGGCGTAAAGTCTACCAATGGAGGGGGTTACTTTACCTCAGTTTGAAAATTACACTTTAATGTGGGCTATACGTTATATGGAGTAAAGTTATCCCGCGTATTTGATTGACTTTGTTCCAAATAATATTTTTGTATGATTAAAACAGTCAAAAAGTCGTCTTTAAATATGTTTTATTTTAGAAAATGTAACAATACATCCTCCAATTTGCAAAAAATAACTAAATAAAATAAGATAATTATTAATTTGCATTCAAAAGTAATGTATTTTAGTACAAATAAATTCATAGGAGAGTAGAAAAAGCCTTTTTTTTTCTATTTTTACCTTAGTAACACCTAAAGTGGGGTTACTACGCTTCATTTTTCGTACAGAATACGGAAAACGTTATTAAATAAATTGATAGTGGGTACATACAAACTTCATATATTGAATATCCTTACAAAATAACTTAAAAAAGCTTCTGATACTAATAGCTGGCCAAAAAATATTGAGTAACTATTTAATTTCTTTTCTTTGGTAGGTTCTAGGCATTGCTTTAACAAGTAAATCGTGTTTAGTATGGCCGTTGGAATAATTTAAGTCGTGGGGTTACTTTGCTCCGCCAAAAACTCATGAAGCAAAGTAACCCCACAATTGCCAGAAATATGAGTCGTTTCACAATTACCCAAATTTGTTTTTTTCTGATACAAAATTAACAAAAATTTGACTAGTAATGGGAAAAGAGAATATTAGAAATTCAGTATGCACATATTTACCTGTTTATGTTTGATAATAACTTTTGGACGCAGAGATTTTTACGAGCAAAAATTTGATCAAGTTCTACTATTAAGATTTAATTTGAGGTTACGTGCAACTATTGGTGTGGAAACTACAATCTGGTGGCGTATATTAACGCCATTTAGGCCACCTTCAATACACTGATCTCAATTTGATGGAAGATAACTACATCTTGAAGGTACAATTAATTTAAACTTTTTCTACGCGTGACGCATAGTAACCCCGCAAGGGGAGCAAAGTAACCCCATTTTACGGTACATCATTCTAAGAATATTCTCTGAAAATTCCTATCCATATTCATTAAAACGACTAAGATATAGCGCTTTGAACAAAGCGACGCAGGTAAGCCTGGGCAAAAAACTTTCAACGCGATTATTTCGAAACCACGTTTTCGAAATCGGTGGTCAAACTATCTTGGAAACGGCTGAATCGATTGCCGTTCAATTTATACAGCATATTTTTGATAAAATTACGCGGTCTTTATCCTACAGATTTCTTCCGAGCACTAATTTTTTTTTAATAATATCAAAATCAGTAAATTTTTCACGAAAAATCGATATCTCAAGCTCAGATTGCAGTCGCTTTCTTCTAAATCAATATTTTTTAATCGGGGTATGACAAAGATTAGAGATTTTAATATACTTTACAAATCTCTTTGGTATTTTGTTTTTGAATAAGTCCAGTGAAAACTACAGTGACCACCGCGAACCGCTGCACTTGTTTTATTTCTATAAAAAAAAATTCGTAAATGACTATAAATATTTTTAATCCTAGGTGTATTTGTCTCCTTAATTTGAGAAAAAAAATTGAATTATTTTGTCATGGATAATCCAGTTTTCCATAAATTTTTATTCAAAAAAAGCTAAAAATATCACTCTCTTCTCACATAGACACAAATTCTTTGCCGTACGAGACATAAAATAAAAGTAAGAAATAAATGACATGTTACTGTGTTTTAACGCCCTTCACATTTAATATGTATGGCTTTACGGATCTATCTATCTTCCTTACTGAAAATCTATATCTGGTATTCAATTCCCTTCTTAAAAGTTATTAACTAAAATTTGATTATCCCATTCAGAATTATAAAGTAATTTTGGAAAATGGTGAAAAAATTTATTAATTTAAAAATATGACAGTATTTTAAGATATGATATATTAAAAAAGAGATTAAGAACAGCTGTTTTAGAGAATATTATTTTTAAGGAGGTTAATGTAGTTTAACCTTTATTGTTGCTGTATTAATAAAACTGAAATAATCGATGGAAAATGAAATTGAAAGAAAAACACCAATAAATGAAAAAATAGCTGAAACTTATTCGTATTCATCCGCCTTGGTTACTGTGTGACCGAGTTTTATTGAAATAAAATTAATAAATAAATAAACACTTCAGCTTTAATAAGCGCGCTTACCTTTGAGGCGGGATGGGCCATATCAATATACACGAGATCGGTGAGAAATAGGCCTAAATAAGGAATGCATGGCAGTTTTAGGGAGTCCATATGTTCACGGAGATTCATCCAGTTATTTTTATCACTAAATACTTCGGCGAGCTTATCAAACGTTCCTTTATCCTTTTTCGATAGGCATGTCCAAGTTTTTTTCAACCTATAATAGAATTTCCAAACAACCTCAGCAAACAGTTCGGATAAAATTTCCAGCAACCGACGCATAAGTTGCGAACGATGCGATGAAAACAATTGATCGTACATTCGGTAGGATATTTATTGAGCCAAAATTCCCAGAAACGATAAGACGCTATTCTCGGAATGCAACGGTATGACGCTTTGCAAACAGTGGCGTGCCTTCACAATTTCGGGAATTAAATTCCTTCCTTTTCCTTTTCGCCTCCATTGATTTCTTTTAATAAGAAATTAAACTGAAAATTCACACTTTGTGAGTGTATACTCACAAAGAAACACGCTACATATAAATCGACTGCAAAGCACGGTATGCAAATAATGATAACTACAATCTGCTACGGTAAACGCTGCAATGTCTCCAACTCGGGTGCCGAATGGGGATAATTCCAACAAAATGACGCAGCAGTCTTCTAGGAATTCTGGTTCAATAAATATCGTACCAACTGTAGTAAAATGAACTAATTCAAACATTAGCCTCTCATTAAATGCACGGTAACGGGATTAAATCATGCGCTTTACCGCCCTTCTGGTAGAACAAAATTTTTCGCGTAAACTATACAGAATTACAAATTTTTATGACTTATAACCGACGATGGAAAAGTGTAAAAAATCGTAGTCACTCATAGAATTCTACAGATTTACATAAAAATTTGGAATGATGACATTCAATGTATAGGTATTTGTATGTCTATCTGCATAAAATTATCGATATCTTAAACAGCGCCGTTATATATTTGACGTATTTTCCCATGAAACGTATAAATTCCCATGGATATCTACAACAAACTAATGAAAAATAAAATATACACGTACGTATAAAAATATTATTTCGCATAGTTTTAATAAATTAGATACCTTTTCTAGGCATATCTACTTGTAACTTCTATTTCTTCATTGAAACGATATAATTTTTCGTAATTTACCATTAATATCAAGAATCTTGCGTCGATCTACGGCATAGATAGATTGAGTCTACAAAGACAAAGGAGTTTTTCCTTATTTCTCACCGTTTAATATATTGTCTATATAATGTAATGCATAATCACGTAGGGGAAGGGGGGCACATTCAACCATGGGGCACAATCAACCACTGCCCGTATCTTTTATGCTGTTTGAATTTACCGCCGGTAAAAATTTGAACGTACTCTTTATTACCGATCCTCGGTTTCTGTGTAGTATGGGCGTCATCGGTGGTTCGTTGACAGATATGAAAAATAAAGTGCTGTAACTGGGCATTTAAGGTAAGTTCTTGATCCGTTTCCTTTTGTTATTGGTAGGAGTATGTGTAATATAATTGGACTGGTACATATGACATTAGTTTTCGAGCTTATTACAGATTACTAAGCCGAATATGACATAACCTCAAAGTGTAATGTCTGTGTGGATAATTCACTAAATTTGTTTCATATTGACGTGGGGCACATTCAACCACCAATATATGAGGTACATTCGACCAGTGGTTGAAACTGCCCCACGATAATTTCAGGGAAAGTTTCAAATCCAAATTGTAAATTTCTGGTTTTTAGATGGTGCGGAAATATAAAACTAAGACGAACAGAGCAGATATCGACGAAAATAATATGAAAATTGCAATTCAGGCAGTTTTGTGCGAAAACATATCAGAGAGAATAGCGGCCAGAAATTTTGATGTTAAGCGTGGAACGTTACATTCAAGAATACAGAAATTGAAACTGAAATATTCCCCGGAAAGGTTAAAAACTCTATTTAATGACGACTCTGACAACGAAAGTGATGGAAACAATAACGAACCTACTTATTCCAGCAAGTATACTGTGAACCAAGTTTTTACAAATGATCAAGAAACCGAACTGGTAGAATATATCAAAACATGTTCGGATATGAACTATGGGTTAACATACAAACAGATTAGGATTTTGGCTTATGATTACACAGGCACACAAAAAAAAAGGTCTTGTTCCCAGAACCAGACCAGCATATCTCTATGTTTTTGGGGTCGCTGAATCCGAATCCGGTGTCCGTTTGTCTCCATCACGTCACATTTTTTTTTAATCTCAAAAAACCATCAATAGATCATGATTTTCAAAAATTTAACGGACTTAAACCAAATTCGCTATAAGGGGTTTTTTGGGTCGCTGATCACGAATCTGAAATTTGATTTCAAAAATTCAAGATGGCGGATCCAATATGGCGGACGAGATTTTTGAAAATCGACAGATTCATGTCGAATTTGGTATAAGGAGGTTTTTTGGGTCGCTGATCATGAATCTGAAGTCAGATTTTAAAAATTCAAGATGGCGGATCCAATATGGAGGACAAGATTTTCGAAAATTTTGAATTTTTGTAAATATAACTTCATATTCGTCATTAGCGATCGAAAAAAAACCCTATACCAAATTTGGCATGAATCCGTCGATTTTCGAAAATCTCGTCCTCCATATTGGATCCGCCATGTTGAATTTTTAAAATCTGACTTCAGATTCATGATCAGCGACCCAAAAAACCCCCTTATACCAAATTCGGTATGAATCCGTCGATTTTCAAAAATCTCGTCCGCCATATTGGATCCGCCATTTTGCATTTTTGAAATCCTATTTCAGATTCATGATCAGCGACCCAAAAAACCCCTATAGCGAATTTGGTTTAAGTCCATTAACTTTTTGAAAATCATGATCTACTGATGGTTTTTTGAGTTTAAAAAAAAATGTGACGTGATGGAGACAAACGGACACCGGATTCGGATTCAGCGACCCTAAAAACATAAAGATATACTGGTCTGGTTCCGGGAACAAGGCCTTTTTTTTTGTGTGTGCCTGTGTTATGCAAGAAAGCAGGAATAGAGTGGTTAAAGTCTTTTATGAAAAGAAATAAAGACAGAATAGTGTTAAGGAAACCTGAAAATACTAGTTTGGCAAGGGCGACAGCTTTTAACAAAACATCTGTTTCGGAGTTTTTTGAAAATTATATTTCGGTGCTGAAGAAATACTGTTTAAGACCTGAACAAATATTCAATGTAGATGAGACTGGTGTAACAACTGTTTTAAAACCAGTTAAAATAGTTTCTACGAAAGGAAAAAACAAGTTAGTTTAGCCGCATCTGCAGAACGCGGTGAATTGACTACATTTGTTGGCATAATAAATGCTGTGGGAAATGCATTGCCTCCCGTGTATGTTTTCCCCAGAACACGCCATCCTGAGGAATACTTGACTAATGCACCTTCATCTAGCCTTGCGTTAGGAAATCGTAGTGGTTGGATGACTGGAGAACTGTTCGTTGGTGTTCTAAAACACATTCAGACACACACGTATTGCTCGAAAGATAACAGAATACTCCTTTTGCTAGACAGTCATGAATCTCATACAACGGTAAAAGCTATTAACTTCTGTCGGGAAAATGGTATAATTATACTATCATTTGAACCGCATACTTCGCACAAACTGCAGCTCCTGGACGTAGGGGTTTACGGACCTTTCAAAATGTATTGTTCTGTTGCTTTTAATGACTGGATGACAGGCAATCCCGGAAAACCCGTCACTATTGAAGAAATTGCTCAGTTGACGAAGACCGCATTTCAAACAGCCTTCACTCAAAAGAATATAACAAAGTCGTTTGAAAAACCTGGATTATGGCCCGTTGATAGGCTTGTTTTCAAAGAAGAAGAGTTTGCAGCAAGCTATGTCAACGTGGCTAATGGTGAAGAAGAAACTCAAACTAATAGTCCATATACACCCTCCACACATGCAGACACATCATCCACCAAGGAAGATACATCAACAATGCATACAGTCAGTCCATCATCCGTCCAAACTGTTACACCTTCAACCAGCCAAGCCTCACAGTCAACACCTCCCAGATCAGTTCCACCAACATGGTCTTTTAATAAAAGTAAATACTTAATTCCATATAATATTGTAAACAACAAAAGATGCAATCGTTTTTAAATGTTACTTCATTTTTCAGGTGAGCCTCCTATTATTATCACACCTCAGATGGTCAGACCCTATCCAAGACCGTGCGTAAAAAAGGCAACAAACAGAAGGGGCCGCAAGGGAAAATCTAGGATTTATACAGATACACCAGAGAAGAATCGTTTGGAGGAACTTGAACAAGACAGGGAAAACAGGAAAAAGAAGCAGGAAGAAAGAAATAGAAAAAGAGTGATGAAACAGGTTTCTCCAGACAATAGCAACAAGTCAAAATTGAAATGCAAAAAGACCAGGACCATAAGCACAAGTAGTTCCGACTCAAACCAGTCAGTAGTTCTAGAATCAGATGATAATAGTGACGAGTTTAGCAATGAAGAAAAGGCACTGGAACTACTAGACGATGAAATAATAAATGTTGACGATTTCCTGCTAGTCAAGTTTCCACTTAAGACGAGTGTCAAGTATTATGTCGACAAAGTTATACGCGTATTTAACCTAAATGAATATGAGATAAAGTTTATGCGTCGTAAGGAACCAGGTTATCAATTTATCTATCCAGTGGTTGTGATGATCTAGCAACTGTAGATCGATGCGATATAGTTTCAAAGTTACCAGCCCGTAACGTGGCAAAAACTGCCAGAACAACTACTCTATTTTCTTTTAGTGTTGATATTTCCACATACAATATCAATTAAGTCAGAGTTATATGTTGTTATAGTATTCAATAAATGTGGAAACACTTTCTTTTCCTCAATTTACATATGGTTGAAACTGCCCCACTGCATGGTTGAAAGTACCCCACTGGAGGGGCACATTCAGCCATTTATTGTATCTTTTGCAAACTGGAATACAACCGAATCAAAATAATTTAGCAATACCTGAGCAGGTCTAGTAACAGTACAATGGTGTATAGTTTACTATATATTGGTGACAAAGCAGTAGAATCATAATGGAAGTTAATTTTACACTATTATTTCAAAATTGGTCGAATGTGCCCCCCTTTCCAGGCATTGAATTAATGAACTTGAATGTAAACTATGGTAAATGATGGCAATATGTAAACTATTTGAAACATTAATCCATATAAAATTTCACGATATTCTATGGTTCGTATTCATAGTCAAAACTTATAAATAAGCACGACTCAAGTCGCCGTCTCGACCTATAAGTCACCTCCGATGCTGACTTAAGCCGATTTATCCAGCAGGTAGGTACTTTCTACCTGGAAAGTATTCCGAAGTTAATGATATTTTGGCATGTCGTTTGTGGGTAGTCTGTGGAGTAGAATCTGAGTTTTCGACCTTGAGGACCCTGTGCTAACATGGGGAGAACCGAAAAACCTCAAAATTTTCGGACTTTTTTCAGTTTTTCGCTTATAACTTCTAAACCATGTCCTTTTCGCGGAATACACCTATATTTACAAAGTTGAAGAATATTAAATTTTTTCAAATTTTATTGGTCGAAAGTATTTTTTGACTCGATAGTCACCGAAATACAGTGGTTCAAACATACAACAAATTTCTCCAATTATTTATCAACAATAGTAGAAAAATGCAAGTTTTGCCTTATAACTTTCATTTTTCAACATTTCTATGTAAATTATGTTAGGTGCTCCTAAATTTCAATACGTACAAACGTAAAAACATCAAGGAGCCCCCCTCCCGCATACGCGACCCACTCTTCCCCTCAAGATATACACATTTGCACCCTTTCTTCCCATTCCAAAAACATGTAAATTCTAGTCATAATTTGCATTTTATTCGTCGTTTAGCATTAACCTAATACATTAAAAATCATCATCTTAAAAATAAACGTCAGGCGTCTGTACGTCTTGACCTCTTTGGCGCTGATGGCATGTCGTCGTCGGTGTCGTCGTCACCTTCTCTTCCTCCCGAGCTATAATTTCGTCGAAGAGGTTGGCCTGTTATTCGCTTTCAGCGTCAGTGTCTTCTTCTTTGAAGTCTGTTTCTGGTGAATTTTCGCATGCAGTACCAACGCAATTCTTGCAGATGGCAGAACACCGGAGTCCTGTTTTTTTGCAGCTGCAGGCCCCCGTATAGTACATTTGTACACATCCTGTAGTACATTTGTAGTAAATGATATTGAGAAGGTTGTCTCGAGCAGCATCTATGATCGTAGTAATGGAGATCACACCTGTAAATAAACAAAATAAATAAATACGTTTATTTTGAGAAACTCTAGTATAATACTAACCTCGTTTGGTCAGACTCCAGCCCCAAGCAGATGATAACTTTCGTGGGCTCCCTTACACCCCCAGTCATGTTTGTACTTGCAGGTATGTCCTAAAGGAGTGGTACTTGGCGGCATCTCTTGTAGGTGGCAATCTGGCAAGTTGAAATTTCAATTTTGCCACAACGTTTGATGAGAATGCTTGGTACCGCAGATCCTCCAAATTATCTGCACCGGGAGACCGCGTGACAATTTCACCAGGAACTTCTCTCCTGCGTCAGAAATTTAGTGTGGTGTTGCCTCAGGGTCTTTGAAAACACCAACTATTTCTGAGAGTCAAGGGTTTTTCTGATAAATCTGTATTACCTTCTTCTTTCTAATTCCGAAGGGTGCTGAAGTGGGGTCACACCCACTCACTACGTGAAGGAAGAGAATATCCTGAGTGCTGTCTTTGCAGAAATGGGATGAATACAAAACACTGAGGGTGTTACCTCACCCACTCTTCTGGAAATAAATGTTATTTTTAGAAAAAACTAATGCTGTCAGCAAAACCAAAAGATCGATGTCTTCACCTGTTATGGTGACACTATCAAAGTCGCTAGCTTTTGATATAGGTAGCAGTTTCTACTATTATGACATCGGCATCTTCTGTTGCCTGCTTCACCTGAATTCCCTTGGATTCCACTTCAGTCATCAGCATTGTAATGAAGTTTTTCTTATTGGTATCGCGTTGGAGATAAATTTTCCTTGTGAAATTGTAATATCAGATATTATTTTGGAAAACACAAACTTTGAGGATGAGTGCAGCAAAGACCGTCAATATCGTTCTGCTGCTTTGATGCTCTGGTAACTTATGCCAACAGGATACCCATCAAAAACCACTATGGCATTGCTCCTAAAGTTCCTAAAGTGTATTTGAACATTATCTACGTAATTCTGGCAATTCAAATGTGAATTCTTTTGATTTGCTCCAAACAATCTTATGTAGCAGGCACCCACCATCAATAACTGCGCATTTGCTGTTGCCGAAGTCTACTGGTTCTTGTATAGGAGTGAATGCCGCATACAACATTGACTATAAGTCCTTGTGCATACCTTCCTCTGTGAAGACATCGGGAAGGGGACTAGTTCGTATTTCAACAAGTTCCTCAGGTCAGCATCTGATTGTTTAGTGATGCAAATCCATTGTAAGAGAGTCAGAGGGTCTATTGTGAACTTTTTGTCTTTAATTTTCACAGAACAGGAAACAGATGCTAGAGTAATATCCTTCCGCTTCAATTTCATATCCTCGAAATTCTTTTTTCCAAACAGGTCTTCATACAGATGATACCAAGAGTTCGAGCTAAGTGGCAGTTCACAATTTCAGGAGCAATAGCTCCTGTGCCTATTGACAATAGCTCTTATGTATCAAGGTGAATAGTCAGCCAACCAATCACTAAAGCTACGGTTTCCTAGGCTAACGGTGCCGTAAGAGAGCGGCCGCTATGTCGCGTTGTCCTTCTTTTTGACGCGTGCAAAAGAAGGACAACACGACATAGCGGCCGCTCTCTTACGGCACCGCTAGCCTAGGAAACCGTAGCTTTAGTTTCTTGATGTATAGATTATCCCTGGTAAAACGGGAAGGCTTCATTTCTACGTGCTCTTCAGTTATCTCTGAGCGTACTCCAGTGAACACTTCCATCTGCTTCTTGACACTTTGGAGGCATAGCATACCCACATGAGCTCGCATGGGAACCTGCACTATAGTTATGTCTGGCCAGATGCCTGACCAGAATTTGTCGGTTCTGCAAATAGTGAAGTAGCCCTTAGTAGTGAACTTTTCGTATTCTTGAGAATCCATTTTGTCTTGTAAGGTGATCATATCCTAGTAGTACAAGTGTGCACTCTTGGCGTAGTTTAAGTGGCCTGCAGCATGGAAGTAGGGGATCATTTCTCTGACTGACAACGAGTCGAGGTGGAGATTCCAGTTATCCGTACGTTCAACTCTGATGCAATTTTTCATTAGGGTACACAGACGAAAGTATTGAATCCATAGCGTAGCAGTTGGCCCTCTATCCTCAATTTACTTCAGCACACTTTCGAGAATTTAATTTTCACAGCATGCAATGGTAGATCCTCAGAATCTATCTTGGACTGGTAAGAAGAATCGATAACTGTATCCAGTGCAAACAACTCTTCTTCTTTCAACCCCAAGAGTTCAATTACACAGCTCAACAACAAAAATCGAAAAAATGCTTCCTCTGACCAGACCAGTTATCTTTATGTTTTTGGGGTCGCTGAATCCGAACTCGGTGTCCGTTTGTCTCTATCACATCACTTTTTTTTAATCTCAAAAAACCATCAATAGATCATGATTTTCAAAAAGTTAATGGACTTAAACCAAATTCGCTATAGGGGGTTTTTTGGGTTGCTGATCACGAATCTGAAATCGGATTTCAAAAATTCAAGATGGCGGATCCAATATGGCGGACGAGATTTTTGAAAATCGACGGATTCATGCCGAATTTGGTATGAGGGGATTTTTGGGTCGCTGATCATGAATCTGAGAAGTCAGATTTTAAAAATTCAAGATGGCGGATCCAATATGGAGGACGAGATTTTCGAAAATTTTGAATTTTTGTAAATATAACTTCATATTCGTCATCAGCGATCAAAAAAAAACCCTATACCAAAGGTTCTAGCGGAATAAGCATGTGAAATCTGCCCCCACGTGTATCAGCACCAAATTTATATGATCGATAGGCATCTATGAGAAACTAAATCTCCTAAATTTTTAGACCCCTAATCGCTATAGGGGGGAGTTATGAGGGGGGGAAGTAAAATCGAAAAACAGCTTTTTCTCCGGGAACGGCTCGACCGATTTTCATGAAAAAAATATATGTTACTCTTCCTGGACGGCTATTCTATAACTGAGTGAAAGCCTGTTCCCGTGAGAAGTGGGCGGAGTTCACCGGAAAAGTAAGGAGACTCCTAGTCGCTATTCTCTAACTGCGGGAGTACGAAAATCGGGTGAATGTAGTTCCCGGGAGAATCGGTCTGCTCGGTCGGTCTGGTCGGGACGGCGATTCTAACCTATAGGTATCTACTTCTGTGACAGTGTGCCGCAGTTTACAGTTTGTTAATTTGCGTGTTCCAACAAACGATACACAGTGGTCCGGCGATCTAAGCAAACGCGGTCATGAGTATATTAATGACTTACATAACTGATTTGTGCGATGTAAATTTGTGTCTGTTATAAAAAGATATACTTGTATATAAGAACTTTTTCCAGAGGTGGTAATAGGAAAAGTAGTTAGAAAAAATAATTTAACAAAAAGCACATTTCCCTAATGCTTACAATAAAAGTCAAAAGCAGCTTAATAATTAAAAAAGATATAGGTATTATACTGGTATTTAGTATTATTCAAAAATATGCATCCTTGAAAACGTACACTTATAAAACGTACCTGAAACCAAGCAAATTGTTTTAAATAGAGAAAACTGATTTCGTAACAATAAGACTGCGAAACCGTAAAAGTTCAATAAATTAAAATGGGACAAGAATGGCATGTAAAATGTTATATAATAATCAAGGGCATGTTTCAAACTATAACTTAAACCAAAAAATGTACGTATCTGAGCTTAGCATCATAGTAAGCAGTTATGAATATTATGGACTTTTGACCTATTTCGGAACCAGTGTGCGATGTTCGGAATTCTGATTAACGATCCTTAGTAATTAGTATCACCGCGATATACAAGGTGTAACAGAGTAAGTGTTACAACGTGAAACTGTAGATTCCTTATGAAAGAAGAAAAAGATTTTTCCTCTTACAAAAATTTTCTGCAGGCTGTTGTTTTCGATACAAGGTAAAATAGGGTGAGTTGGCGAATGAAGTTGGCCCCTCGTTTCTATGGAAAGTAATGGAAACGAGGGGCCGACTCCATTCGCTAACTCACCCCGTTTTACCCTACAGATGTCAAAGTTTTGAATTGCAATTAATTTTGTTCATGCGAAAATAACTGAAAAATCAAAAAAAATCTGTTAACATTTACGACTCCCAAATGTACTTATCCATTCGCGCCACTCATGCCAATTTCTTTTCGGGCTATTGACGATGTACGTTTCCATACTTCCAATAGGCATGTGTGGGAAAATCACTCAAAATCTCGATTATTTCTTACAAGATTACGCCCTTATTTCAACCCTTTAGCCACCTGCAACACTCATGCCTTTGGTTTTCCGAAGCCAATTTCTATTAATTAATCATTTAGGGAACAAGGCATGCGTGCGAAAATGGGCAACAAACACCCTTTTATTTATGTTAAGAAAAATCGAATTTTCCATATGTTATCCCCAGGGGCCATTCGCAAATTTCGCTTTATTCTACTCAGCCTCGAAGTACTTTTCAACCCTCTTCGAGGCATGTATGCGAAAATGGGGCACCAGAATCTGTCACTATCTGACGGTCTTTAAGCCTGACAAGTTTATATGAGCTCAAGTTCGACCATACACGTAGCGGCAAACCTGTGATAGTCTCTCAGTTAACCATGGCATCGGTACACGACGATTCGATAGCACTAGCAGGTCTTCTTCTCATCCTAGGAAAGAAGAAAAGAAAACCGCGATAAAAGTGGTGTAAAGAGTGGTCCTTGAAAAGAAACCAATACAGTAACGTAAATTTGATAAAGGAATTAAATGTAGAGCCCCAAGATTATCGAAATTATTACTACTATCAATAGTTACTCCTTTAATTAAGAAGAAGGATACTTTAATGAGAGAAAAGCTATATCGCCAGATGAGCGACTAACAGTTAGTTCCTTCAATTTCGCATTTTTAACTGCGGTAAACATTCTGTAGCATGACGTATGGTAACAATCGTGACTACTTACAGAAATCGGAAAATTAAAGTCTGTATACAACATATCAAATTTTCTTCCAGCGGATAGAATCTTGCGACATTTTGTCAATGCAGACTCAGAAAAATTTGGTTAAGATTTGATTCTGAATTTTTCTCGCCATCGCGCGCGATATGTATGCAACACCTAGGAATAGTTGAAATAACCAGCTGTGGTATGTCCATAGCAGTATTTGAGGTACTTTCATCCATATTCTGGAAAAGCACACGATCGCTCGTGCTGGAAACTCCTTTGACGCGGCTCAGCTACCGACAGAAGCCCGATATTTTATCTTCAATAAAATATATATAATTTGAAAGGTGACACTACAAGCTATATTTTGATGCCAATATAGATATTAATTTATTTCAATTATTTGCAAGTGAATCATAGTTCAACGGTACCTCAACGTGGTGTATGAATACTTTTTCCCCCACTGTATTTTTCGAGTGGGCAAGGATGCCGTTGCTCGTCCCTGGCCATAAAAGGAGTCATGTTGCATCGAATGACGGTTCACTTCTTTGTACCTGGATAAGCCAGGTATTAAGTTAATCCGACCGGCCATCTATTAGAGATTCGTCTTGTCTTTCCTTTACAAAGCTGATTTATTAATCTAAGTATAGCGGTATCTATTACAATAGGTATTGTGGGAAATGGCTTCTTCCGATGCGGTCGGTAATTACCCCTTCTCGAGAATGGTGCGAGACTGCGAGCGCACGTGCAGCCTAGATTCGCCGAAAAATACCCCGTGCCGTTTCGCAGATTCCGAGAGTAGCTATGGATTTGCGAGGTATTTCTGACTGTGATACTATTAAACGGTTCGAAGCATTGTGTCGAATTCCGTTTACCACGAGACGGAACAGCGACCGATAGCAGAGTTGAGAGAGAATAAACTAAATGTGTGTGTGGGGCATAATTTCTGAAGTGTACCACCCTCGAAAATGAAAGTTGTCCGATCGGGCTAAAAATTGGCCCAATTGTAGTCCTATTAGATAGTACTCCTCACACCAAAAATTAATTTATTTTGATAATTATTTATCAAAGTGGAGGGGGTACAATTTTTGGGTTATTTAAGCAAAGCCTTACTTTTAAACATCTGTAACTTTTACCCAGTGCCTTAAACAAAATTTCACTACAAATGTTTTTCATAGATTTTTCCACAAACTTTCTGGTGGCCATAATAATTTTTTTTTAATTAAAAATGTGACCCTAATTTTTGAAAATCAGAAATAAATTTGATTTTCTTTAATTTGGACAATTTTCTTATTTTTAAAATAATTTTAGAAGAAAGCTGAGATTTTTTCCTATAAGACCTCCAAGTTTCAGAGTGGCAAATTAATTTTTCTCTGAGTAATAGAACGATACGTAAAGCTGGTGTGAGATGTGAGATTTGGATTCTTCCAAATTTTATTCATATTTTTAGAGGACATCGTAAAAAAAGTACTTTTTTCAGATAAGAATGACCAGTCACGATATTTTCAAATATCCCGCCAATAGGGGACTTGCACATATTTTTTTAACATCATAAATGGATTGAACATGTAAAAAAATGTGGGACGTGTTTTTTTATTTTTTTTTCTGACGCGAAATTAAGCCGTAAGAAATTAATAAAGTTTGCGATAAATCCCGCCCACTTGAAACAGCCGGTCGAGCGGCACGCCGTGCCGTGACGTCACTATCCTAGATATAGATATACTAGAAGGCCTGCAGGCGGACCGTTACCATGTACAGTGACGTCACTATACATGGTAACTAGTGCCGCCCATAACGCGGAGTTTCACTGGGGAGACGTGGCCATGCTACTTTTAAAGTAATGTTTTTGGGGTAGAAGTTTTTTTTATCAAGTTTTTACTATTGGTACTGTGTTTTGAATAACTTTAACTATTATGTTTGCTGTGTTTCATACAAAATAAAATTTTATGCAAGTTCCCTATTTACTCACCGGTCCCTTCGATGTAGCAGTTGTAGCACAGGATAGCACGCGGCTACGGAATTGCGTTCAGCTCGACCTCCCACCACTTCATTTGCAGAGATCTACGAATACGCGCGCGTTACATCTCCCACCAGCTTTACGTATCGTTCTATTACTCAGAAAAGAATTAATTTGCCACTCTGAAACTTGAAGGTCTTATAGGAAAAAATCTCAGCTTTCTTCTAAAATTATTTTAAAAAGTGAGAAAATTGTCCAAATTAAAGAAAATCAAATTTACTTTTGATTTTCAAAAATTAGGGTCAAATTTTTAATTTTTAAAAAAATTGTTATGGCCACCAGAAAGTTTGTGGAAAAATCTACGAAAAACATTTCTAGTGAAATTTTGTTTAAGGCAATAGGAAAAAAAGTTACAGATGTTTAAAAGTAAGGCTTTGCTTAAATAACCCAAAAATTGTACCCCCTCCACTTTGATAAATAATTATCAAAATGAATTAATTTTTGGTGTGAGGAGTACTATCTAATAGGACTACAATTGGGCCAATTTTTAGCCCGATCGGACAACTTTCATTTTGGAGGGTGGTACACTTCAGAAATTATGCCCCATATAAAGGTACATATTTTTAAGATTTAGATTGACTTTTAAAAATTTGGCGAAGTTTGGCCGGGAAATTGTTGTTATGAGTACACTCCCTCTTTATCTGTGATTACTCTGTGTACAAAGTGTATTTTTCGTGCGAATATTTGCGATCCTATGAAAAAAATTCGCTTTTTGAAGTTTCCGACAAACGATATCACAGTAGGCCAAACGCCGAAAATCTGGCCAAAAGTCGAAAAGTTAACGGATTGACTTGAATTCGGGTACTCAGGGGTTTTCGGGATCGCTGATTACGAATCTGAGGCCAGAATTACAAAATTCCTAGATGGTGCCACAATACGGCGCATGCGCGGATCAAATATCGACGTAAAATTGAGTAATTGCTCTGAATTCGGGTACCCGGGAGTTTTTGGGGTCGCTGATTACGAAACCGAGACCAGAATTGCAAAATTCCTAGATGGCGCCACAATACAGCGTATGCCTGAATCAAATTTTGACGTAAAATTGAGTACTTGCCCTGAATTCGGGTACCCGGAGGTTTTCGGGGTCGCGGTATGCTTTTTAGGAAGGGATTTTTTTGCCAAAAGTCTAAACAAGGTTTTAAAAAATATATAAGCTTAACTGTTTCTTGTGGAGTATATTAACGCTAAAAAAACATTTGATGTCTTTTACAAGTAACTTTAAATTTATAAACACAGCCAAGGACGAGCAACGGTACCTGATCATTTGGACTAACTGGAAAGAGATATGGAAAATTAATGTTTTGTTCAATTTAGTAAATACGTTTCAACAAATCCATGTTTATAAGTTTAAAGTTACTTGTAAAAGACATCAATGTTTTTTTAACGTTAATATACTCCACAAAAAAACAGTTAAGCATAAGCTTAAATAAAAATAAAAAAGCTTTAATATAAATTTTTTAAAACCTTGTTTAGACTTTTGGCCAAAAAATCACTTCTTAGAAACCATAGCGCGACCCCGAAAACCCCCGGGGGTATCCGAATTCAGTGCAATTACTCAATTTTACGTCGAGATTTGATTCGTGCATGCGCCGTATTGTGGCGCCATCTACGAATTTTGCAATTCTGGCCTCGGATTTGTAATCAGCGACGCCGCAAACCCCCGGGTACCTGAATTCAGGTCAATCCGTTAACTTTTCGACTTTTTGCCAGATTCTCGGCGTTTCCGCCCATAATGCATCGACCGGAAAGATCATGGCATCGATTTTTTAGGGTGCGAAAGGGATAATCTTTATTGAATTTTTGGAGAAAGGAAGCACGATCACGGGGAAATACTACAGTGCATTATTGGACAGATTCGATGCGGAATTGAAGAAGGCACGGCCTCATTTGGCAAAAAATTGCTATTTCACCACAATAACGCACCAGCTCACTCAGTCTGAATTACCGCGACCAAACTGTATGAATTAGGCTGCAAATTGTTGTCGCACTCACCGTACTTACCCGACCTAGCTCATTACGACTACTTTCTATTCCCCAACTTGAAAAAATGGCTTGCGGGAAAAAAGTTTAGCTCAAATGAGAAGGCTATCATCGAGACAACAGCCTATTATGAAGAGTTAAGGGCCTCATACACGTTCAGTCTGCCGGCCGGCCGTGGACTGTCAGTCGACCGTCAGTCCTGGCCGGCCGCGGGTTATCGATAGGGTAAAACCCCCAGTAATTGGCCTTTTAAATAGACGAAATTATACAATAATTGGCTTATCGTTTCCTCTTTCTATCGAATGTATTTATTATAAGAGGGGGCCAATCACTATCGCATGGCCAATGACTGTATCGTTTACCTTACTCAAACTACACCTACAATTTTGTTCACCGAATACGTCCGTCAGTTCTCTGCCGGCTTCGAGAGTAGCATAACGATTTTACGTTAAGAGTATAAATATGTCGCAAAAAGAATACGCAGCTGCACTTGTTATTTTGACAAACCAGCAGAGGAAACGAAAAAAGAGACAAATTTGGATGAAAGAGTGGTTGAAGAAACGCACTTTATCTCACGTGGGGCTCATACGTGAACTTCGTCAATCCAGTGCAAGTGATTTGAAAAATTTCCTGAGGATGGACGAGAATTGTTTCCAGTACTTGCTAAATTTGGTAAAGCCACATATTACGAAAAAGGACACCGTAATGCGGCAAGCAATTACCGCAGAAGAACGGCTTTTGGCGACCCTGAGATATTTGGAAACAGGGCGCAGTATGGAGGATTTAAAATTCAGCGCAATTATTTCGCCACAAGCTCTGGGAAAAATTATCCCAGAGACTTGCAAATATATATATTTGACCTTGAAGGAGGAATATTTAAAGGTAAAGTGTAAAAATATATAGAAATATATTTAAGTATTTTATTCCAAAATTAATGAACATTAAACTGATACCTAGGATCTATTAATAAAAGTAATATTTAAAATTTATTAAATTAAGAATTAGAATTAGAAAGTAGAATTTATTTATTTATTAAAATAAGAATTCTATGAATGAAATCAATATTTAAAATCTATTAATGAAATGAATATCTATAGTTACATAAAGAAAATAGTAATTATAGAATATTTTATGAACAAAAGTAACATTTAAAATGTATTACTACAATTAAAGCCCTATACATTTTAATGTTGCATTGCTTGTGAATTGGAACGCGTATAAAACTGAGAATTGGGCTCTATTTGTGGTGGAGTATGTGGTTGAGAGTGTGACCGACAAGGAAACCGTCCGAGGTGCACCTCGCCGATTTCGTTCATTCTGATATATGTTGTGTTACATCAAAATCTAAGAGATACGTATTTTTTTTATGTGCGGAAAAACATTTCCAGGTGGTGAAATTAACCCTCAAGGTTGACAACTCCTAGGATCTTTTGAAATGAAACCAAGTGGATAGTAATCTATATAAGAAATGATGAAAAATCCAATTTACTACATTTCGTTACGGTAATTAATTAAAAAATTATGAGGGTTAGAAATTCACCAAATTACTGTAATATTTCAACCATTATAATTTTTTAATTAATTACCCTAACGAAATGTAGTATATTGGAATTTTCATCATTTCTTATGTACATTATTATCCACTTGGTTTCATTTCAAAAGATCAATTGCAAGTATTGTCGCCGGACGAATCCCTGTCGGTGAACTCCAACACGCGTTTAATTTTATTAATCAACAGGCCCCCGGCCGGTAGCGACTTCTCATTTAAATTTGTGTGCGTAGTGGAAAGCGGCCGGCCGACTGAACGTGCATAGGTACCTTAACTTTGTGTGTGCGGCCGGTCGGCCAAGCCTGACGGCCGACTGAACGTGTATGGGGATCTTTAGACGAATCATATCTTTTGGAAGGGTTAAAGAAATGACAGGAACGTTAGGAAAAGTGTATTGCACTAAAAGGGGATTACGTTGAAAAATAGAAAATAAAAATTATAAGAAACTTGCGTCTTCATTGTTAACACTGTTACGCATAGCGCAACTACGCTTGCCTCCACGTTACCGATTACGGGTCACCCACGGTATACACAGGTACGCCTTAAGCATTTCGATCCAAAGCCTTTCCTCGAATAGAAGTTTAGAGCTGGTGCTTGTATAGTGAGTATCATGATTCGGTATAAAAAAGAAAAAGAGAAGTGAGGTATTTTAGTACCGTACTATTGACATGGAGCTGTACGATGTGGAGTTAAGGAAACCGAGTAGTTGCTGAGTTAAGGTGGAGAGGTCAGCCATTCTGATACATTTACGATATTTTTGTTTTATAAAGTTTAAAAAAGAGGCGCATCTCTTTTCCGAAAGTTCAAGCGTAACGTCTTCGTAAGCAATTTTTACGAGACTTTACATCTGTAATATATTGAATATAGTCGAAAACGTGCACATTTCTTGTACTCCTAGAGACACAAAGGATACTACAAGAATGATCACATTGTTTTGTAGTCTAGCGAGCTCTTATATCAATTATATGATCTGTTGCGGATGATCAGCTTGAAAAATTTGAATCAACTGTCTGATCGTGCATGCAGAGATAATCAAGGAGTAATATATAAAAAATCGTTGTGTTTATAACAAGCTAAAATATAATTAAGTGACAAAGATGAAATCGATATTATTCGAAAATAAATCGAAACGCGCCTGATTAATGAGAGCATTCAGACTAATGTCTACTTATAATGGGGCATGCAGAGAGAACTCGATATTTCAATAATATTTTTCTACAACTGAAATGTCATCGGTATTTTAATATATAGTTTTATTGATACTCTTCTTAAAATTTAAGAAACGCTTTATACGCCTCAGACAGATTTTTTCAATATAAATTTATTTATTAAACGCGTGTATACAATCGCATGGCAGTTGTGCCAGCATCCAAGAAATAACAGCTCTCTCTCTCTCTCTCTCTCTCTCTCTCTCTCTCTCTCTCTCTCCTCATACTCTCTCTCTCTCTCTCTCTCTCCTCATACTCTCTCCTCATACACATACGCGTATGCACACATAAATATAAACCTGTGAAATCAGATTATGTTACATTACACTCCCCTTGATTACAACCTTTACAGCTCGGCTCAATTAACCTATATGCCGAAAGAAATAATTGAGAGGAAAAACTCGCAGCGCTTAACGGTTCCTCGAAATCTAAAGGTGTGTATCGACTTTGCGAGGATAACTCGGGAAGCTGCCTCGCAAAGTCGATACCTGCGATCCCTACGAGGCGAGGCTGTCTCTACCCGAGCAGCCTGGGTGCGATCCGGCGTGCTGTTGGTTTTTGGCGATGCTCAAAGGCGCCTCGTCCCAAACTGCACGCTTCCTGTAGACACTAAATTATCTCGGATCATACTCGACAAACGGTATATTTCGGCGAAAGCGGCAAACGCGCTTGGAGTCCCGCACCTTTCCCGGAAATTTTAATCGATACCGCTATACGTGGAATACTAAATCCGTCTTGTAAATTAGAGAATGACGAATTCAATAGATGACCGATCGGGGAGACCTGATCCCTGACTCATAAAGCGATCCGTTGAATACCTGGCCTTATTGTTCGAGGTCCGCTCGAGCATTGTCCGAGGTCCGCCCGATCGTCTTTAGATAATCTGCTCGAGCGTCGATCGAGCTCAGCTCGAGCGTCGATCGGGCTCAGCTCGAGCGGTCGATCCGCATTCGGAGCTAGACCGAGCTATACCGATCTAGACCGATCGACACCGATCTAGACCGATCTATTTTTACTTAATTCAATTGGACTATCGATTTTGAGACAGAGCGTGAGATTTCGTGAATTAATTGTAGCACAGGCATTTAGACCGTCAGCAGATAGTGACAGATTCTGGTGCCCCATTTTCGCATACATGCCTCGAAGGGGGTTGAAAGGTACTTCGATGCTGAGTTGAATAAAGCGAAATTTACGAATGGACCCTGGGGATAACATATCAAAAATTCGATTTTTCTTAACAGAAATAAAAGGGTGCCTGTTGCCCATTTTCGCACGCATGCCTTGTTCACTAAATGATTAATTGATAGAACTTGGCTTCGGAAAACCAAAGGCATGAGTGTTGCAGGTGGCTAAAGGGTTGAAATTAGGGCGTAATCTTGTTAAAAAAATTGAGATTTCGAGTGATTTTCCCACGCATGCCTATTGGAAGTATGGAAACGTACATCGTCAATAACTCGAAAAAAATATTGGCATGAGTGTCGCGAATGGATAAGTATATTTTGGAGTCGTAAATGTTAACAGATTTTTTTTCGATTTTTCAGTTATTTTCGCATGCACTTCACGTTCTGCCAAACTTTCTTTGCATATGAAACACCGTTCTAACACTATTGAAAATGCCATATCAACTCAGCACCACCACGAAAATAATTCGAATTACAGCAAGTTCAAGAAAATCGCGTTGCAATATCACTCAAAAAAGAAGTGATCAAAGAACATTCACTTGGAACAGCTACAACGAAACTAAACTGAGAAAAACGGAACGTAAAAGAAGGATCGGTAAGAGGGGATTAAGAACGAAGGAAGGGGTTACGAGGGGCCGGGCTTTCACTCTTATTACGCCTGACGATTGGTCGACTACACTCTGTCATGACGTAGAAGCCGGTGCTATGTTGCCAGTTGTTGGTCTCGTGTGTGTAGCCGCCTGCTTGTATTTTCCGAGCGGTTTGCATGGCTTTATGGCCCAAGGCAATTGTTTTCAACAGCTATAGTGCAGTAGTCATGCACTGTGCTTGCGATGCAGGCGGCACGGATTCGATTCCTATCGGTGACAAAACTTTTTTATATTTTTTAAGGTTACGTTTGTTCATTTTTTCAGTTAGTTAAAAAAAAGAGAGTTGAGGTTTGGCTCCGGGTTAAGTTTAGTTGTCTTTTAAGAAAAAAAAAAACATAACATTGGAAGAGGCCGCGCTACGGAAATTTTATACCAGTTGGTAACATAGGATCTGATCGCTATAAATTGGGTGGAAAGTTTTGCACCTAACATAATGTACATATTATAGAAACGGTGAAAAATGAAAGTTATAAGGTAAAAACCTGCATTTTTCTGCTATTTTTGATAATTTCAGAAATTTGTTGTATATTTGAACCACTATATCTCGGTAACTATTGGGTCAAAAAATACTTTTGACCCGTGAAATTTGAAGGAAATTTAATATTCTGCAAATTTGATTACGACCTATTAAGGTTTACACCTGGTGCAGTCCGCTAAAAACGCATGGTTTAGAAATTATAAGCGAAAAACTGAAAAATGTCCGAAAATTTTGAGGTTTTTCGGCTCCCCCCAAGTTAGCACAGGCTCCTCGAGGTCGAAAACTCAGATTCTACTCCACAGACTACCCACAAACGACATGCCAAAATATCATTAACCTCGGAATACTCTTTCCAGGTAGAAAATACCTGCCTGCTGGACTAGATGCTTATTTATATAATAAGATTTGACTATAAATACGGGCCTATATATGGATGAATATTTCAAACAGTTTACGTATTGCCGTAATTTATCACAGTTTACGTGACGTAGAGCCTACTTTTATATTATTCACAAACCATGCAAATTTATTTATAATTATGTAAAACTAAAAAGATGTCTTAAATTCCACACTTTCCCATAGAATCAGTGTATACTGACGTAGATTTTTGACTTATAATTCAAGATACTTTTCCATAGATTAACGTACAATTTTTTTACACCAGGGCCTTACTCTATGCATAGACCTTATCAGACGTATCCACATATCTTATACAAAGGTAGGAGAGAATTCCAGCAACAAAAACGCCGCGTTTTTTGACCTTCCTTAACCCTCACACGCTCCTCGGGGGATATTTCACCCATTTTCAATTTCGAACAGTCCTCTTTTGGGCGTAAATTGAGCAATTTGCAAACTATAGAATTGATTTTTAATAAATTCGTTCAAAACGTAATCTTACGGTAGAAAAATACATCATTTGTGTGTGGTAGCCTAATTGAAATATATAAAACAAATTAATATGTTACATGAACAATCTTTGGGTGATATTTCACCCATACACGTCATTAATTTTGGTCGCTATCTATTTCTTTACGTGCACCTTTGTTGTTGAAGCCGCTGATGCTTGTCGACGTAAATTCGCGATATACAGGGTGGTCCAAAGAGTTGTTAACTTTTTGAAATTAAAAAAAAAAACAAATAAGCTGATCAATTTTACCAACTTTACATTTAATTTGAGGTTACATTTTTGTTCGAAACTTTTGTTCATACATTTTAACACATTGTAGGCCCTTTACAGAATGTTTACAGGAAGCAAAGAAAATCTTCATACAAAAAAGGACTGACCATGTGTTATGTGCGCATTTTCGGCGCGGCACCCCGTACAGCGGAAATGTCATGGCGGACAGTGCGCTCGTACCGAACGGGTTAATAAGGAAATTGTAAGATATTAGTTATAAGAACGTCCATCTATGAATTGGAGTAAAAATAAAACGAAACATACAAGACAATTTCACAATGAAAGTGAATTAAATATTTCCCTAGTAACCCTCCTACACAAGTACACTGCGAAGAGGAAGCAGAATACTAGTTAGTTTTCGGAAGCTTCCTGAAAGATTTTGACGCAAGTCACAGCTGCAAGTCTTACCCCAGATATATTTCAGCAGTCTTCGTTAGCAAATCTTATAAGCGTTTTCCATTAGAATGTTGAAATTCTGTCACATAGAAGTTTGTGCAAAGAAAAATTGCAATTTTTTGGAAGAGGGCTTTGTGCAGATAACTTGCAGCAGATTCTGGTTACTAGGGTTTTTATTGATGTTTAGTATAATTATCTAATATTTAATGACTTGCTAGTTCACGAAATGAAAATGGTCAATCTATCGCTTTTGTTAAAAAATTCCCATTTCACAAGTGAAATTTACGCAGTTTTCACAGTCTTTTTCCGGCATTCGGAATTCACGTATAACTCCTGATTTTCACGAATTTCCCAATGAGCAGCCAGTCTGATTTATTAATATAGTATCGCTAGTTATACAGGGTCAAAACGAGAAAACACGAGAAATCGTACGAGAGCATAAAGTGCACAATTTTTACGTCGCATCGTCTTGAGACTCCGTGTACTAAGCCATATCGTAGAAAAGAAAAAGACTCACCTATATATCGAGGCACTCTGCATTCCAGATATAACTGCGAATAAAGAATGGAGGTTGTTAAGATCGTACAACTTTTTTGCAACACGAATAAAGTGCGCCAAAGTTTCTGCCCGCTGCTTTGGAGTCGGGGCATTCAATATCTCTTGAACCGTCCAGAAACTAACCTGGAAACAATAAACTTTAATTAATATCATGCTATACCGTTTTGTAGGCTAATATCTCTAGTGTTCCTTAAGCAATTTTGATTAAAACATTTGTTGTCTATTCTGTAGCCAATTGAAAACACATTCTCAACCACTTATAGCAATGGGACAGGGTCATTAAAATATACATTTTTGAAATTTAAGTATTCTGCTCTAGTTACATTTTAGGTCAATTCTCATTTCCAGATAAAGAATGTTTTCCTGATGAACCACGGCTTTTCCGATAAAGGAGACTTTCAAATTGTTACATATGTTCTTAGTTTTGTCAATAAATGTTTCCTCGACTAAAACATAACTTCACAAAAAGTTCCTAGCACTCTTCAGAATGAACGAATCATTAACTACTGGACTACAGTAGTTTACCGTGAAAATAGAGACCACGTGTAACAATTTGATTGTCTCCTTTACCGGAAACACTATATAGTTCGTCAGTGAAATCATTCTTATTTGGAAATGAGAATGTATCTAAATTCTCACTAACACCACCTGATGTTCATTATCCAGATAGACTCTGCATATAAGAGTGTATGTGAAACGTGACAGCTTCACCAACTAGGATAGGATCCTTAACCCGTAACCGGTGATGTACCTTTTTTGTTTCATAAACACCGATGTGGAGTCTCAGAGACTCCTCTTGCAAAAGTGGACTGTCAAACTCGACTTTCTTTTTTTTAGTAAATAGCACTGTAATTATCTTTTTATGTATATATTTAGAAGATGTTTTAGCATATTTCACTCAGGAATACTAACTGTTGCCTTTACAGAACATCATATTAAAAAATTGAGCCATTCTATTACAAGTGAAATACTGGTATATATAATATATTTTTATTTTAGAAATATTACAAAATATTAAAAATGCACATTAGTCATTGATTACAGTAGTAAATAAGTAACTTATTTTTAGAAAAAAGAAAACAAATATTTCAGTTACAAATAAAACTGCAGCATATGTAGTTGAATAAAATTTCATTCCCTTTTAGCAGCACACTCTTTACAAATCTTGTGACTACAAGTCAAACATATAGGTTTCTTGCAATCAAAGCACAAATAAAAGGTCTTCCTGTGTAACCTAGCTGGACATAAATAACAATATTTGCGAACTTCAAGTTTTTCTTGGACCGCAGGAGTAACTGTCTCAATACGGAGAATACGTTTGATAGAATCTCTGATTTCAGCAGGAATTTGAGGGTTTTCACATCTTCTCCTCATATGTGGACTTGTTAGACTTTCGGCTAGTTTCTTCATGAAATCTTTTCTTTTTAATGTTGTTTTCTTATCCCTGTAACATTTAAACATGACGTACGCGTTTACTGTGCTCATGTCTAATATTTTATAAAACACTGCCTTGGGCCAGCGTTGTGTTTTTCTGGACGAACTATATATAGTGCATTTTTCATCGAGGGCATCGACACCCCCTTTTGTCATATTGTAAAAGTTTATTATCTCAGGTTTATTATTTGTTGGGTCTGTGGCACTGGTATAATGCATTGTTGATATTAGAATTACAGCTTTATTTCTTTTAGGAACAAATGATAGAAGAGTCATATGTTTTCTAAAACCATAAATGGATGACTCCACCGCTCTGCCCCTCTTTGGGGGGAATTCAGGAGGAATGTGCCTTTTTGTCTTCCTCATAGTTCCAACGTAAGTTAGGCCATGTGACTTTAGTAATTCCACTAATTCGACAGACGTGAACCAGTTGTCTGCAGTCACATTTCTGTTGGTCCCAAAGAGTGGTCTGGCCAAACGAATCACAGATTGTGTAGGTTTAGGCAATTTTTTTTCATCTGCAGAAAGCCCATATCCATCCGAGTCCTTTCCCGTGTATACGTATGCATTATAAACATAGTTATTTCTGGCATCTGTCAGGACCATTATTTTTATTCCGTATTTTCGAGGCTTACTAGGTATATACATTCGGAAGCTGCATCTTCCTCGAACACCTAGCAACATTTCATCGATACATATATATTCACCAACAGTGAACTCGTTCTGGCAATTTTGAATAAATAGGTCGAAAATTTCTTGCACAGGTGCCAGCCTATTTACTTCCCTTCGTTATTCCCTTGTGAGAGGATCGTCGAAACGCAGACAATTTAGCAAGACAGCAAATCTCTTTCCACTCATTACCGCTCTAAAAATGTCTCTGCCTGTACCATCGGTTGCAAATAAACACTCAATATCCTCATCATTTGACTTAAATACTACAGAATAAATCAATAAGCCCAACAATGCTTTTATTTCAACTTGGTCAGTATTCTTTAGATCGGCTCGATTTTCATTTTTGTATTTTGCTCTTACAATTGCTAGTTTTATATTAGTCCTCTTGACTATAATGTCTACCATTTCACCCGTGAATAAACAGTTCCATACTGCTTCGGGATCTGCCGAATGCCCTAAAGTTCGAGATTTTCCCCGTAAACCCGGTAATTTTAGTTTTATTTTATTTTGCTCTGAAACTCGAACATTTCTAGTGGGTTCATTAGCTGACCACTTATAGCCGTTTTTACCATAGAAATTTTTCTTAGGCCGCGTGATATTTGATTCTTCTTCATCGGATGATAATTCAGGGGCCTCGTTTTGTTCAGTCTCTTGGTTGTTTGCTTCATGTAAAATATCTTCATTTACAGATTGATCGGAAACACTGTCATGATCACTCTCTATTTCACAATCACAATCAACATTTTCCACATCACTATTGTCAGAGTCAATACTGGTATACCACTTAGTAACGGTCTCCTCAAAATCAGTATCCAAGGCACAAGCAGCGCGTGACGTACTAGCTCGATTATCCATCTAAAATTCACAAAATAATTAGAAAAATGCAAGATTCATGTTACGCGAATACTTACGTAGGCAGTGACGTGGAGTCTCACAGACTCCGACGAGTTATTTCCACAGAGACTGCTGATCACAAACTGACACTAATATAATACTAGTGTACCCCTTCCACTTTTAGGAAGGTACTGGAACATGCGCAACCACCGGCCTACTGGTTTAAAAGTTATACAAAGTATTAATTCTGAAGGAGTCTCTGAGACTCCACAACACCGGTTACGGGTTAACGATATTCACTCAGTGTACCACGGTAAAGGCTTTATGCAAAAATGCTGTATGAACCCATGGCGTAATTTGTAGTGTATTCATCGGATGCTCCTGGGAGCGCAGATTCGAATCCAGTTATATGTTTTACTTTTTTCGTTCTTTTCGTATTTTATAATACAATGTAGTTAACATTTTCATAACTACCGAACGGTCGCGTGTCCTAAGACGATCTTCCTGGCGAGTGATTATCTCGTTATCTACGGATTTTTTACCCATACTACTGTAGAACTTTCTTGCAGATCGAAATACTTTCTACAAAAAAGTATTCTACCAATTTCGACGAAAACCTCATGGGTTATGAGATAATTGAGATTGAATAGCATTCTGAATAAAACACCAGTCAAATTAACTATCTGCGATAGTTCTAATGTTTAAAGGATCAATTTGGAAGCATAAATTACATAACCAGGGCTCCCATCAAGTCGGAAGTTAAAAAATAGTGGATTTTAATGACGCCATAATTGAAAAAATGATCAAAAATGACCGATCTTTCCTTATATGAGCATTATGAAAGGATAAAAAAACCGGTCTAATGGCTTTTATATAATAATAAATTCGATAAAGTTTTTAGAAAATAATATTGAAAGAAGACAATTGAAGACATTGCAGCAAAAACGAGGTATCTGCCGTTTTTGGCCAAATGGAATTATCTGCACGAATCCGTAAAGTATATTAATGTTGTCGTTTGGGTAAAAAATGAGACATCTACCTTACTTGGTTTCGGTCATGCACCATTTTTTGTAGCTACTTCCTCTATTTACTACGAAACATTTGGTGCAATAACAAGGCAACTGGGCAGATTAAAACATATTATGCTAGATTTCCCGAGTCTGGGCACAGCTTCTTGCCTTGTGATAGGTGTTTTGGAGTTGTTGAGAAGTACATATATTAGAAAAGTGGATTGTGTCTTCCTGCCGATAGAATATATTCAACATTATCAAAAATCATCCAGAAAATGTAATATAATACCCGTCATTCAAGAAATGATTTTAACTTTGTACAGCATCTTCAGAATTACACTAAAGAAAATCAATAAATAATAAAGCAAAAGAAAAGTTTGCTATTTCAAAATACAGAACCTTTACATATGATTCAGAATCGAATATGATAACCTGTTCTAGAACTGCAAATATGATATTAACTGAACAGTATCAAATCACCGAACAGAATAACCGCATCCCTTTAAAACCTAACGAGTCGTTATATAGTTCACCCTTACCATTAAAAGCAAACAAACTTACAAATGTAATGGTATTAGCAAGGAAGTATGTATCACAGGTTGATAATTTAGTCTTTTACCAAAACCTAAAGTCAGATGCTGCTCCAGATGAAGGTGAGACTGATGTTACAGACGATGAAGATAAAGAGTAAAGAAAAAAAACGTGTACTAATATTAATATGTACTTTAATTATTTTGGTTTTCTTTAAACAAAATGTTTTCTCGTTTTATTCGGTGCAAAAATGAGGTAGCTTCCAAAATATTAAAAATATATAATAGAAGCAGTCAAGTTACATGTTACATTTAGTTATCGTATGTTCAGTGGACATCAAAGTTTGTTTTTAATTAAATAAACTTCATGTACATTACTATCATTAATGAAAAAAAACTTTCGATGGTAAAAACGAGGTAGCTGCAAAACTTTTTTTAGTTTTTCACAAAACTGCAGGTCTTCAAAATATTGTTTTATCTACCACTGTACTCCTACCCAACATGTTAACCACTCTTATAGTAACAACCAAAGAAAAAAAATTAATTTGAATTTTAAAACACGTTTTGTCCCTCCTGAAAAATTTCTAAAATGCAACTGCCTCGTTTTTGCTGCAATGTCCTCAATTGAGATTTGTAATCGAAATAATTTATTTTTGTCACTCAGTGCCAAATACTCGGTTTTACGGGCGTCCTCAACACATGTAAAATGACGTTTTACACACCAATATGTGAAAGGTTGCACAGTGCGTAAAATAACCTGTGCTATGCGTGAAATAACCTTACAGTGCGTAAAATAAAAGTGGCACACTCTCAAGAAATCACTGCATGCGATTATTACTAGAAGTTGGCACAGTCAGTGTGTCTAACGCCACGCATTCGCAGCACAACTCTACGCAGCTGACGCAAAGCCAGAACCTAACCTAACTTAACCCATTCACGCCGCTGTCGCTTATAAGCGTCAGCGAATGAGTTGCGCGGGTGCCGCTGTCGCTTATAAGCGTTCTATTCCATTCACAGGCTTGAACTGGGCACTGTAGTTACATGTGTATGTGTAAGCTGGCAATTGAGTAAAGGTTCTTTGACGTAAACGTGCACGTAGTTCGGAATTTTTACGATTTTTATATATTTTGTTATTGTTAGAATTATTAACTTGAAGTTGGCATGGGGCAAAATGTATCTAAATTAGAGCGGCAGTGAATGTGTTACAGTTCTTTGTTTGTTTATTTATTTATTTTTACTTTAAAAATATTTGTTTGTAATTTGAGGGGGGGGGGCTTCGCCCCCCAACCCCCCCGCCAACACCCTATCCCGAACCCTGTCAACCTCGTATTTGACACTTATTGTTAGTGACAAAAAATAGAATTCGTCATTCGGGCGTTCGCGCCCTCATAACGAAAATAACTATTTGATAAGAACATATCGAAATCGTAAGGTATGGGAGATAGCAAACTAAAATACTTTTTAACGAACAAACACTATAACAAACCTTTTTTCATACTACAAGAAACACGCGCAACGATATCGACTGCTTATTACGCATCATAACGAATTATAGCATCTGGATACTGATAACATAACTACCGCAACACTGAGAACTCATACGAATCGTTGCAGCATTTTAGCAATGGGAAGGTATCATCAAATTACACACACACAAAAAAAAAGTGGTATATACTTTTCATGCGATATATGTTATCCGTAGTAATTTTGACTCCTGATCATGAGTCCGGTGTCAAAATTTGACCATCACGTCACAATTTTTTTCTAACGCCAAAAAAACAGCCTGAAATCACGATTTTCAAAAAATTAATGGATTTAAACCAAATTTGGTATAGGAGGGTTTTTAGTCACTGATCACGAATCTGAAGTCAGATTTCAAAAATTCAAGATGACGGATCCAATATGGCGGACGAGATTTTCGAAAATTAACGAATTCAAGCCAAATTTTGTATAGTGGGGTTTTTTGGGTCGCTATACCCCTATACCAAATTTGGCATGAATCCATTGATTTTCGAAAATATCGTCCGCCATATTGGATCTGCCATCTTGAATTTTTGAAATCTGACTTCAGCTTCGTGATCAGCAATCAAAAAATCCTCCAATACCAAATTTAGTTTAAATCCATTAGTTTTTTGAAAATCATGATCACTGTCTGGTTTTTTGCAGTTAGAAAAAAATTGTGACATGATGGTCAAATTTTGACACCGGACTCGTGATCAGGAGGCGAAATTACTACAGATAACATATCGTAGGCTAAATATGTTAACCTGCTAACTCACATGAAGTCAAGTTTTCAGGAGAGAGAAAAAACTGTCTTGATCAATATAAAAAAGTGCTTTTGTCACCCAGTGTCAAAAACCTCGGTTTTTCATTCGTCCTCGACGCTTGTGAAATCGTGTTTCACGCACTGAAGCTGCTGAGTGTGTGAACAACCTGCGCAGTGCGTGAAAGTACCTGCACAGTGCGTGAACACTTTTTTCTGCACTGGAGAAATAGTTCTGAAGTTAGCAGTCAGTGAATCCAACCGAATGTCCTACACTGCGCATGCGCCGAGAGACTGCACAGTTGACAGAAAACCGGTACATATAACCTCAAAACGGTGAGACAGAAAGCCGGTACACATAACCACAAAACGGTGAATTGTAGTTTTATAGTGTGAAATAAATAAAAACTCGTGATAATGGATCCCGATTTTATTCAACAATGGAACCAGTGTTGGTTGACACGTTATTGCTTATCAGTGTCCAACTATGAATTTGTTGATTTTTTTTGTTGTCCAAAAAATGCATATAACATTTTTTTTATATTGATAAAAATTAATAATTTTACTCCAACTTTCAATGTGTTGATCTTTTTCTTTCTTTTCTTTAAAAAATATGTTTTATGATCTTTTTTTTTGGGGGGGTTGGGCTCCGCCCCCCAACCCCCCTCCGTACCACCACCCCGAACCCTGTCCGCGCCCACGCTCCAACCTCGGTTTTGACACTGGTGACAAAAAGTCAAATTCGATATTCGTGAGTTTCGCGCCGTTTTTAACTCGTGTGATTGCCGCACTCGTTTCGCTCGTGCGGCAAACTTCACACTCGTTAAAAGCATGCGCTTCACGCACTCGTATCGAAAATAACTATTATATGACAATGGATTTTAACACAATAGTTGCCAGTATTTGCCTAACCTTTTTTTAAATAAAATGTATATAAATTATTTTTAATTTAATTTCTACAGCCGTAAAATGGAGTTAGCAGTTTTGAAAATTCTATTAATGAATGCAAATCAGGAGATAGCAGTATTTCTATTAACTCAACCAGTAATGGCACTGAACAAAAACTCAAAATAACAAATTAAAAACAAAAGAAAAATTCTTAAAATAATTTCAATATTAACATTTTCAACTTGATAATTATTTAAGGTCACAATGTTTTTGTCATCTTCATTCGAGTTGTTATTACTTTCAGCTTGTTTGGTTACTAATTTTAAAATTTCCTTTGTTCGTTGTACATATGTTAAATAAAAAAAATGTTTAAACTATGCAAACATTAAACATTTTTTGTTTGCCATATTGCGCTTAAATTATATTTCCATGAAGATACAATTAGTTAGACCCCGATTTATATAAAGCAACCAAGTTCTAAAAATAGTTACCGAAACTACTTTTCGATAGACCCGTTACGAAAGATTTTTTTTAATCCTTTAAAAGTAAAGTAAAAGTTTCTTCACGATTTATAATAAAAGTAAAATAATGAAAACCTGCTATATCCAAACCTTTTCTTCTATGTATTTAAAGGGTACGAAAAGCCGCTAACCTCAAAATTACGTTAATTGGTTTATTTTGTCTCAAAATCTGATATTTAATTAATATAAATTATGATTTAATAGATTTAATATTACCTTTTCTTTTAGTAAAACAGCACAGAAAAACAAAAAAACTAACGGTACATAGGAAAAAACAAGGAACTTCGAGAGTCAAAATAACACGTGTGCATCTGTTGCCTACAATTAGCGGGAGATAGCAGCATTTCCTTGCGCATCGTACAATATGAAGTTAGCTGGCTTACGTGCGTTATAAAATAAGTCATTTCTACGCAGAATAGGAAGTTAAGTGGTTTACAGGCCGATGCAAGACGCCATCTAGTTGCCGAATATCAAAAAATCTCAAAATCGTAAAATATGGAGTTAGCAGGTTAACACATTAAGGGCCGGTTTTACCAACAGGTATAAACGCGGTATAGCGCTATACTGAGAATAACCATAAGGCTTATTGCTGGTTATTCTCAGTATAGCACTATACCGCGTTTATACCGTGTTGGTAAAACGCGGTATAGTGCTATACTGAGAATAACCAGCAATAAGCCTTATGGTTATTCTCAGTATAGCGCTATACCGCGTTTATACCGTGTTGGTAAAACCGGCCCTTAGCCGACGATATATCGCATGAAAAGTATATACCACTTTTTTTTTGTGTGACTGTGTCATTTGACGAAACCTTAAAAATAATTACTTTTTTAATGACTTCTAAAAATAAAAATGACATTCTACTGACTTGATTGAAAAAAATTACAAATTGAAAGCCATGCATAATGCATGATATTTCATTAATTTGATTTACTCTACCAAAATATTCACTATCGCTACTTAAAAGATCGATATGCACAAATACACACTCACGTGATTAAACCGTCTTGTGAAACAGACCACATTCGGTGCTACAATGAGCTTGTTCTTCTTGTTCCAAGAACAACTTGATAGCTCCTCAGGCCGGATCGATCTAAATGCGTTCAAATCTAGTAATGTTAATTGAGTTGCCAGGTCTTCCGCCTGTATATTCGTAGCAACAGTTGTGTTAGCAACGGGTGAATTATTGTTGCATCGGCCGGGAAGAGAATTTGATTTACACGCCACCGAACTTCTGTGAAGAAAAATAGAGCGATATTAGCCAGAGCAACGAAAATGCTACGTCACAATGCGTGCGGTAATCGTAAAGAGAAAACGATTAACCCTTACGTACACAATGAACGTTGCGCAACGCCTGTTCCTCCAGCCAGGGGAGATCTGTACAGATTGAATAAACATCCATACTCTCCATGAGTACGTATCATAAGAATCACGTACGTAAGGGCTTAACTGATCCCTTAATAATAATAACAATAAAAACTATTCTCGACACATAATAATATCAAACAATGTATATAATTTTTATATAATTTTTCATTATTTGTATTTATTGAACGAAAAAGCTACAAGATACTTAACATTACGGTTCTCCAGCAGCCTGATACATAATACTTATAAGGGTACGGCCAGGCTTGCGAGCGATTTATCGCGAGAGATAAATCGTGGACGACTATACGACAACAAAATATTTCAAACCCATTGAATTTTATTGGAGTGGCCTACCTAAAAAGTCGCTTAGCGGCTAAGCGAGTCGCTCTGTTTTCAATTCCGTTTGATTTCTTAACCTTTAGAGTCCGGGGAAATTTCAGTTAAAATCGATTATTTTTAAACTTAAAATTTATAAATAAAATCAATAAATTTCCTATTCTGAGGCCCCGACCTAACTGCTGGTCGATATATCGACCACCCCGGACGCAGGACAAAATCGACTTTGGATCCAATGGAAAAAATTTGGCAGGAAAGATTACCGCTCAAAACTTGTTACTCGGGTTTTTTTTTGGTCGCCCATTATGATGCTGATATCCAAATTGTTCTATTCTCAAATCCAAGACGGTGGATGATAGATTCCAGACATTTTTAGAATTTGAAGATTATGGCCCGAAACTTGTTACTCGGGGGTTTTTTGGGTCGCTCATTACGATGCTGAAGTCCAAATCGGTCTAGTCTTAAATCCAAGACGGCGGATCCAATATGGCGGATGATGAATTCCACAAGTTTATCAAAATTTGAAGATTATTGCCCAAAAGTTGTTACTCGGGGGTTTTTGGGGTCACTCATTACGATGCTGATGTCCAAATTGATCTATTCTCAAATTCAAGATTCCCAAATCCAAAGTGACTCTTTTGTTATTTTTACTATTTTGGCCTCCAAGTTGGTATGCTCACGTTTTTTGATGTGCAGAGTACGAAAAAAAAAAAAGTTATCCGCAAATCTCACTTTCAAGACCGATTTAGACATCAAAATCGTAATGAGCGATCCTGAAAACCCCCGAGTAACAAGCTTCGGGCCATAATCTTCAAATTCTAAAAATTTCTGGAATTCATCATCCGCCATATTGCATTCACCATCTTGAATTTGAGAATAGACCGATATTGACACCAGCATCGTAATGAGCGACCCCGAAAACCCCCGAGAAACAAGTTTCAGACCATAATCTTAAAATTTTGATAAATATCTGGAATTCATCATCCGCTGGTATATATCGACCACCCCGAGAGCTCTAAAGGTTAGGCGACTTTAGCTGCATTTTGCCTTGTGAACTGCACTGTTCCGTTGCACGATGGACGGAAAATGGAAGACCGTACATCGCTTAAGGTATTCCTAGCGCGAGATGAAATACCGTATGTCCGTCTTTGTACTGGCCTGCAGTTTGAAAGTTACCTTCGGATAGACTTGGTTGGTAATCGAGACATTTATACCGTAATTATAATTATTTTCGTAATTTCCATTATTCACAAATTCACAATTTCGAGGTTAGACGCTTCGATATCCCGAATTGACATCAACTCTAACTGCCGACTCGACTTCTACCGTATTAAATGACTCGAGTACCGACCAAGCCTATCCGAAGGTAACTTTCAAACTGGCCAGTACAGAGACGGACATACGGTATTACAGAGAATGCTAATTTTTTTGTAGAATGGAAATGAATATCGTAAGGTTATTTTTGAAAAGTTTCAGGTCCGGTTACCGGGCATTTAAGAAAGAATTTTGATTTTGAAATTAGAAAATTTAACATGTAGCCTTATGAAAGACTCCACTTTTCTACATTTTAATGCCGAAATCCTCATGTTTAAAATGTATACACATTAAATAAAACCATTTCCATATGTTCAGAAAATTGCATAGAATCTTTTTAGTTCATAAAAATATAAGGTCACTGAATGTTTGACAAAGATATTGATGTTCGTAAACAGCAAAACGTAGAGTTTTGACGATAGAATATAACCTGAAATAGAATTGGCAGCGTTGCATCGGTTGCATCAGGGTTCGTGCATGGCCGAGTGATGGCGCGACAGTAAGCAACGTTGAGCGCCACCGGTGGCCATCTGAGAAGTATTGTCGTTATGAATTGTAGGTACTAGCTCTAATGGTACAGAAGTGAATTTTATTATATTTTTTAAAAATGGGAGAAATTTCGATATTCAAATTCTTTTCGATGAGTAAAGATTTCGATGACTATGAGTTGGCGGCAATATTTGACCGCAGTACATTGAATTCGGTGATTTATAGAGGTTATGTTTCAGAGCTGCACGGATATACGATTATTCTACTCAGGGCCGTACTCCTGTCATTTCATAAAC
Source organism: Xiphydria camelus (assembly GCA_963678675.1). NCBI lineage: Eukaryota > Metazoa > Arthropoda > Insecta > Hymenoptera > Xiphydriidae > Xiphydria > Xiphydria camelus. The sequence goes on from OY783201.1 coordinate 18,180,761, forward strand.
CATGTGATGCGACGTTGCCAGATTTCAAATTTGAATATTTTTCCAAAATTTGAAAATGTAAATAATAAACTTGAATACTTATTGGCCTTATCTTATTTATTCATTATCAGTATTATAGGGAATATGAGTATATTATATGACGTAGAATTACTGATTTATGAGGGGTCCGCCTGTGGCACCCTTAAATATCGCTCCTACGCGTTAGGAGAATACCTTAATAATATCTTGATCATAAATTCCTCGATAGTCGCCTTTCTAAGTATTTTCGCAACTGTTTGTACCTATAGGTGATACAATTTTCCGTATGCTTTTCTATATCTATTGACGGGATGTACACCATATTTTCTTGTGCACTTTAATGAAAGGTCTATAAATGGATCACATCTTCGAAAAGAAGGGCAATCGACGCGTTCGTGTCAGAGGCACGACGAAAACTGATATTTGAATCGCTTTTCTGTGGACAGGTTTTCGCCTGTCGTCCGCTACATTGTCGTCAACGATTTTTTGAATCGCTTTTCTGTGGACAGGTTCTCGTCTGTCGCCCGCGACATTGTCGTGAACGATTTGTCTCTCGCGATAAATCACTCGCAAGCGTGGCCGAACCCTTAAGCGACTTTAGCTACATTTTGTCTTGTGAACTGCACATTCACGGTCGGCACTGTTCCGTCGCACGATGGACGGAAAACGGAAGACCGTTTTACATCGCTTTACAATTTTATTTAGTAACTAGACCATTTGCACGCGCAAGTGCGCGCCTAAAACGTATTTCATAACGACATTTACATTTACTTCAACACTAATTTTATCAAATTGAATTTCCCCGCTTTAACTATCGAATACTATATCGATATCGATTATCAACCAACCAATGGCGGTAGGTGATCACGACTTTCGATTATCGATATCGATTTTCAACCAACCAATGGGGATAGGTGACCACGACTTTCGATTATATCGCGTTGGATTTTATTAGATAGGATAAGTCAAATGTGTCTATGCTCATTCTAAGGTACTGGAAAAACCTTTCTGTGTATTTTCGCAACTGTGTATATCTATAGGTGATGAAATTCCTCGTACGCTTTTCTATATCTATTGATGGGATGTACACCATATTTCCTTGTGCACTTTAATAAAGGATCTATAAATGTCTATAATAAAGGTCTATAAATGGATCATCTTCGAAAAGAAGGGCAATTCGACGCGTTCGTGTGAGAGGCATGACGAAAACCGGTATTTGAATCGCTTTCTTAGCCTGTCGCCCGCGACATTGTCGTGAATGATTTGTCTGTCGCGATAAATCGCTCGCAAGCCTGGCCGCACCCTAAGGAAAAGTTACATCTGTTGAGTCATGGTTTCCTTAAATTTGTCGAATACTAATTGTTGTATACTACTTCTGAGCTCTAATTTATCAAAAAGCGATAGACGTTCCATATACCTATGGCAGCAAACTTCGGAAAAACTGTAAATCTGCACTTTCTGGTTCATCACCTCGGTTAACTTCTTTTTCCAACAAAGTAAGTTCCTTTTTCTATAAATCTAAGTATTGTTGGTTGGGATATTGGGCGTTTCATTTTTGAGGGATGCGACGTTGTACAAATTCGGAACCAACGGTAGCATTGCTGGAAGGGCGTGATGTTGATGCTTCGGACTGCCGCCGACGGGGAATACTGATTCTGCGTGTGATGACGGCGTTGGTGCTAGTGACGACGTATTTATTGTGACATCTTCATCACTTTCATCATTACTTGTACTATGTTCTATTTCATCATCGGTAATTTCACTATTATCTTGTGTTTCATAGACTTGCGAACGACTGGCATCATTTAAATTACTCTGAGTCGGTGCAGGTATGCTATAATCCCGTAAAAATTGCATGCTTTCAAAGTACTGCCATTTACTTTTAGTTGGTATTGCTTTTGATCCGGACGTTAAAACAGGAATTTTTTGGTTTTCGCGCCTGAACTGATCCTTAAGGTTCTTCCACTTTGATTTTGCCGTATTACCTAAAACAAGAAACCATTCTAGTTATACCGCTACTGGACTAGAGGGTTATAATAATAAAATAATATCTTATGTCATAAGAGGCGGTAATCCGAGGCTTTTTCAGACTGTGTTCAAGTCGTAGCACGAGGGATGGCGGGAGGACGGAGCTCGCCGAAGGCGAGCCCCATCCCCCCACCATACCTTGTTCTACGACATGAACACAGTCTGAAAAATCCAAGGATTAAAGCCGAATGACATATACTATTTTTCCTCACGAATGCCTATTGACGAAGAGTGCTGGGAGGAGGAGGAGGGGGGTTGGGGGCGGAGCCCCCCCATTGAAAAAATAGCAAAAATCTAAAGCAATTTTATAAACTCAGCCTCACGAGCTTCATTGAGGACATCCTGCGGGAAGTCGTCGTCAGCGAGGTTATTATCACTTTCTACATTCGCTTGATAACTCAACGAATGTAAATTTATCTCTACACTCGATGTCGAAGTACAATTTAGCTCGTTTCACGATATTTTGAAATTCGTCGCATTCTTCATCGCTATTCGGGATAATGACGCTTTTTCTCTCCATATTTTGATTTTACACTTATAGGTTTGGTATACTCTCGTGCGGCCTTCAGTCGACTCGAATGAATCGATTCGATGCGGTTAATTTCACGTTGCGATCATCAATTTGAAAAAGACCCACTTCGGACTAAGCAATCGCGTCAGAGTGCAACAGTGTCAGCTGACGAAGTGAGATAGCTATACTTTGCTCATTTCACGTTCCGTTCGTCAATTTAAAAGACGGACCCACCTCGACTAAGTATTCGCGTCAGTCCGAGTAAAGTGTTTTTAATAGTCTACGGACTCCCACGCGGTGTCACGCGGGAAAAACGCCATCTTACGGTCTAAAAGTAGACCAGAACAGGCCTCGAAATGGGCATGAGTGAGGAAAAATATATATACCTACATATTACTGAATCAAAAAAAAAAAGCTTTTTTAATTAATTCTCTTGACGGGCGCTTAAAAAACGTTAGTATTTAATCTCTTCAGGGACGATTTTTTTGTGGCGAGAAAAAGATTACTTAATGTTGGTTTTCTTTTGCGATTTATTCAAAATAATGGGAATTTTTGCTTCTCTGATTGGGGGATTCTGTAGTGAGTAAGTTGTTATCGGGTTTTTGTTCTATTTATTATTGACGGTGGCTATAATTGTGGAAAACTAAACGTCCACATATGTGGCCCAGGGCGTGAAGAGGTTAATGTAACTTTGAATATGTCGCCGGGTGCATATTCTCACTCAATATTTAGGGGTATCTCAATCGCTTTTTCTGATTTCCATTTGAATAACACGCTAAAATTTTTGAATCATTGATTTAGTTCTAATTCCTTCTACGGGTCATTCCATACCAAATCGGACACTTTTTGGAGCAACATTTCGGATTTTGCTCAAATTTGGATATATTGTAGTCTTTATCAATGTTTAAGCGTACCTCGAAGGATTTTTCATAATTTTGAAAATTGTTGATTTTACAGCCACTTGAAAAATAACGATTCTTTTTATTCATTAAATTATAACTGTCAAACCGGTTGTCGGCTGAGAATGATCTTTTGGGTACTAAAAGTGAAAGAGTTGAAAAATCAGAGAAAAATTGCGTAGATCAAAAAAAAATTATTTAGTAATTTTATTTGCACTTGATTTAAACAAATGTCGTATTTTCATAGCTGGCCAATTTTTAAAAATCTGAAAAAAAGCAAGCATATACGTCGATATCCTCTCTTTCGTGACAAACAAACAAAAATACTGACACTTTAAAATTGACGACATAAAAATTAATTGAGGTTGACGCCGCGTCGGCCTCGCCACGTCGGCCCCGCCGCTAGCGTGACAGTTGTAATTTCATGAATAAAAAGCAGCGTTATTTTTCAAGTGGCTGTAAAATCAGCAATTTTCAAAATTTTGAAAAATCCTTCGAGGTATGCTTAAACATCGACAAAGACTACAATATATCCAAATTTGAGCAAAATCCGAAATGTTACTCCAAAAAGTGTCCGATTTGGTATGGAATAACCCCTACGGTAAACAAATTTCCCCGTGAGAAATTAAAAAAATTGAGTTTTAGGTGTAATTGACGTAAAGAAATAATATTTCTAATTATTAAGTAGAATTAAATGATAATTATTGGGGGAATAAATTGCCAATCCAATCTTTAAACAAAAAATGTAGATATTGTCTGTGAAGTTTCATTAATAATGTCAAATTTATTATAAAACTTTCCGCCGTACCGTTTATTAATTACACAGTCACACAAAAAAAAAGTGGGGTATACATTTGATGCGATATATGTTATCCGTAGTAATTTTGCCTCCTGATCACGAATCCGGTGTCAAAATATCGCCATCACGTCACAATTTTTTTCTAACCTCAAAAAGCTATGCACAGTCACACACAAAAAAAAGTAGGGTAGGTATATACTCTTTTTGCGATATATGTTATTCGTAGTAATTTTGCCTCCTGATCACGAATCCGGTGTCGAAATTGGGCTATCACGTCACATTTTTTTTAATCTCAAAAAACCAGCCAGATCTTGATTTTCAAAAAGTTAATGGACTTAAACCAAATATGGTATAGGAGGCTTTTTAGGTCGCTGATCACGAATCTGAAGTCAGATTTCAAAAATTCAAGATGGCGGGTCCAATATGGCGGACGAGATTTTTGAAAATCGACAGATTCATGCCAAATTTGGTATAAGGGGGTTTTTTGAATCGCTGATCATGAATCTGAAGTCAGATTTTAAAAATTCAAGATGGCGGATCCAATATGGTGGACGAGATTTTCGAAAATTTTGAATTCTTGTAAATATAACATTATATTGGTCATCAGCGACTGAAAAAAAAACCCCTATATCAAATTTGGTATGAATCTGTCGACTTTCGAAAATCTCGTCCGCCATATTGAATCCGCCACCTTGAATTTTTGAAATCTGACTTCAGGTTCGTGATCAGCGACCCAAAAAACCCCCCTATACCGAATTTGGTTTAAGTCCATTAACTTTTTGAAAATCATGATCTCTGGCTGGTTCTTTTGAGATTAAAAAAACAAAACGAGTCTGCTAGTACTCGAGACACTGATGTGTAAACATCTCGTGAGCGGTAACTATGGAACGGAAATGTGATTGGGATTTGTGAATATTGGTATTTGTAATCGAAGTAATTTCAAACAATTTTAAATCTTATATAACTGTAGAAAAATATTTTTCATTTTCATTTTCATTTAATAATGCCGCGCTTGACACAATCGGCTTATGATAGCTAAAATAAATAAGTGAGTCGGAGTAACTCCTCGTCGATCGGCTCTACTCCGACTCACTTATTTATTTCAGCTATCATAAGCCGATTGTGTCAAGCGCGGCATTATTAAATGAAAATGAAAAATATTTTTCTACAGTTATAAGATTTAAAATTGTTTGAAATTACTTCGATTACAGATACCAATATTCACAAATCCCAATCACATTTCCGTTCCATAGTTACCGCTCACGAGATGTTTACACATCAGTGACTACGTCTCCACCGTACGTTAAATCCGTGATTTAGTAATCCTCGGATTATTTAATCTCAATATTTTACCGGTGGAGACGCCTCTCGGATTAATAAGTCTAATCCTGCCAAATTGCCAGCATTAGACTTATTAATCCGATATTATCCTATAGATATCTGCGATGGACAGAAAGAATAGGACGAAATGTGGACAAATATGAATTGTACGAACGGCAATAGGTATGTATGATAAATATTAAATATTTAATCTGATAATATTCTTGAAGGACATTTCAAGCGATGTAAATATAATATGAGAGAGAGAGAGAGAGAGAGAGAGAGATTTGTACATACAAAATTGAAGTTAGTTTAAGTTATGTTCAAAATTGTACACATGTTTATCATTAATTTCACAGTGTCTCGAAACGAGTTCGAGACTCCTGGGATAGAGAGGAAACGAGACATATGCTGCAATTAATAGACGACCACAAAGTGATGAAACTCTTAGATGGCAAGAAATTTCGCGTTGCTGAAATTTTTGATAAACTTTCATTGATCATGAATTCGGATGGATACAATAAAACTTCACAACAAATGCAAATACGGTTTAAGAATCTAAGACGTATGTACTTAAATTTATATTATTTTTACAGAATAAATACTGTCTCAGGAATGAAAATATAATATTTTGGTACCATTTCCAAAAGCATCCTATATTTTCGAAAATGAAACTATATTACACCTTCGATACAAGTGATTTATAAGCTGGTATTCATAGTCATTACTTATAAATAAGCATAGACTTAAGTCAGCATTGGAGGTTACTCATTGGTCGAGACGGCTACTTGAGTTTTGTTTATATATGTATAAATATTGACTATAAATACTTTATTCTGATATAGCCACGAATTAAAATCTTTTGAAACTGTAATGTAAAAGCACATCTTTATTCTCAGTATTGTTCATTATGTTTAGTAATATACAGGGTAGTTCACCTAATTCGGTGACATAGCAATCGTACGAGTACGAGAGAGAATACATGGTGAGTGCGTACGAGCCTCTGTTGCACAAAATCTAACTGGACAAGTCTAGGGAAATGTGTGATAGAGATTTTTATGCACTTATCATGTTTTCTCTCGCACGCGCACGATTGCTATGTCACCGAATTAAGTGAACCACCCTGTACTTCTTCACAGAACAATACTTGGTTTGCAAGCGCAATCTTAATGTAAGTGGGTCTGGCAAAAAATGTACGAATTAAGTTCGAATACTTCGAGGAACTTAATAATATATGTGGAGATCGTCCTGTTGTACAAATGAAAGGGATAGATTCAATTGTGCAGGAAGCAGAAGTTGACAATTCAAAGGGTATGTAATAAATACATTAATTAAATATTTAGAATAAAAAATGGAATTTATATCCTAAATAATACTGATTTTAAAAAAACACGTTTCAGATTTCCAATCCATTTACGAGGATGCTCCTGATCCTCGCGATGGCAGCATTCCCGGATGTTCGACTGATTCACCGATCGCTCAGCAAACAACGTCACCTTTTGTCGAACAAGTTCAGGAACAGGACAAGAAATACATAAAGAAAAGGGGAAGAGTTCTAGGGCAAAGGAGATGAAACGAACCTATGAAAATCATAATGATACTGATGATAGTTCGACATCTAGTCAATCAGCTCCAAAAAAGGCGAATATAAGAAGAAGAACTACCACTTCACAAATACAGAAAGAAACTCTCTTGCAATTGCAATTGCAGCAAACTGAGTTTCTCTCAAATTTATTTAAACAAGAAAGAGAATGGGAGGAAAAAATTCTTAATGAATTTATTAATAAGACAGTAATACCGATAAAGGAAGCAATCGTTGACAGTACAAAGATGTTATTACAAGGATTACAGCCTCAGGTATATCGTTCGACATATCAGGAAGTTTCTCCATTATCAGGAGATAGGCAGCATGCTCAGTCTCAAGTTTTCACTCCTGAAAGTACTCCTGCGAGAGAACCATCTTCTGCAATATCATCTATTCTATCTAACCAGGTCCTTTCTCAGCAACAGACGTCCTCTACGATAAGATTCAGTTCCGCTTGTAAGAAAACTGTTGCATCGCAAAGTGTTCCTGCAGCCTTAGAATCTCCGTTCGTACCTGCTGCATTGCAAGCCCAACTTCCAGTGATTACTAGTGATGAACTAATAGCATTGCCTAAGAATATATCTAGGAATGTGAAACCTATTCGCCTCCTACCATTATCACAAGTAGAGAGTGTCAAGCTTTTCCCAGGTAATAAAAAAGAATGATATATTCCATAAGAAAGTATAAGAGCTAAGTGAACGGGTTTTTACCACAGATAATACAGCGTTCTGTTTCTTACCGTTTGATATGTTAAAGTTTGTGTTCGTATCTTAGTTTCCAACTATAGTATGTACGTCGCTACACACGAAACACATTTAATACATAACTTTTCACTCTCAGATACAGTGTTATTCTCAGGATTCAGGTCATAGAACGAATAACCCGTATCCTGAAAATCACTGTATATACTACAGGTATACAGACAGATACAGATGTAATAAAATATTATCATCTTATAGTTATGTAAATGAGTAGTCTATAGAATATTAAATGTATGTTACATATAATGATGTGCAGCGACATACCGTGACCATACAGCGACATTGAGGAATGTTTTATTTTTGTTCATTTTTATTTTAAATCGTATGAAAGCACATTATTTTTATTTATCAACAATGGCACTACATTGATACTACACTTGTGATGAACAGACAGTCAGTCAGAATCGATCAAATATTTGATCATAGTGTATGTTACTTTTGATATAATTGTGCAATGAAAAAAGTAACAAATGTGATATTGTTTTTTTACTGTAATTATAAAAGCAAGACTGACTATGTACTTCAACACATACAATGTTAGTATGCAAGGGAAATAGCCCACAGGAGTTAAACGAATTTATTTCATTTTCAAGCCGGTATAATCCCGGCAGATGTTTAAGAGCGTCCTTGTTGTATATTTCATATCCTACACGGACTTCTTTATTTAATTTGTGTGAAATATAGGGACACTCTTGTACATTAACGAGGAAAATGTCCTCACTTGCACTCGTGGGACTTCTATGGGCTGCATCCTTGCAAACTGTCTATTTAGGAATAAGGTCAGACTGAATTTTAAGCAAGTTTTTGTAAGTACAAAAGTCTGTAATTAACGAGTCAATTGTGATACAATACATGGTTATTCATTTTCCAAACGTTTACCAAATGTGACTTCCTAATCATTAAAAATGAAACACCTACATGGATTTTATTCTAATAAAAACGTTCTCCGTAGGGGAAAATTAAGAGCCATATAATCTTTCAGCGTATTTCTAACCAGAGCAGCATTCATATTATCGTACATTCTACATTCCTGTCGTATGGGTTGACGTAATTCAACAGTTTCTTCTCTGGTCACATCGATCCATGCATTGGGACAAGCTTCTTTTGCATTTTCCGCTATATTGTGGAGTATGCAGCAAATCATCACTAGAGCAGGGACAAAAGAGTAGTGAACCTCTGTTTTTCTCAAAATGCATCTCCAGCATGCTTTTAATCTTCCAAACGCGATTTCAACACAACATCTTGCGCTATTGAGATATACATTAAAAGATTCTTCCTGGGCAGTTAATCGTGTTCCTGTATAACCTTTCATCAACCATGGTAGTAATGGATATGCTGGGTCTCCAATTATAAAATACGGTACGCATACATTGTTAATGGTCTCTGTTTTCTGAAAAAAATAAGTTTCTATCTTATAATATTGAAGTTTAAGGTTTCTGATTAACCTATAATGAAAATATTTCACTTAGTTATCTATTATATTCTTGAAGTGCATCTACGTACTTGTGGAATACAGTTCTCAGCGGTTCGAAACAAATTTGATTGCACGAAAACAGCAGCATCGTGAGATGATCCAGGCGTCCGGCAATTGATGTTACGAAATCTGCATATAATAATAAATAGTTAAATTGAAGAAATCACGCATAGAGTATTGAAGTCTGAGGACGGTATTCATAGTCGTTACTTATAAATAAGCATAGACTTAAATCGCTATAGGTCACTCATTGGTCGAGACAGCGACATAATTAAGTAAATTAATATTCCGTACCTGAACAGATCATCCACTACTGCTTGAAGAACAATAGATGTCCATCCTTTTCGATTCCGAAAATCTTTATGGCCATCAGTGGGTGGTTTTATAGGAACATGTGTTCCGTCAATCGCTCCAATTATTTGAGGTATGCCACACTTGTTTTCAAAATTAGCTGATATAATGGAGCATTCTTCAATACCAGGCATAGTTATATATCTTGGTCCAAGAATTGAATTTATTGCATTCACTACCTTGTGAACGCACCTCCAGACACTTGTTTTCTGCACACCGAATAACGCTCCGATAGTTCTATATTCTGCACTGCTCGCAAAGAAATAAATTGCAACGCCAACTTGCTTCTCAACTGAAATAGGCTCCCTCGGACTTAGAAAATTAGGTTCAGGAGCCAATTCCTTGCGTAAAGCATCACAGATTTCTGTGAATGTTGCCTTGCTCATTCGAAAATGCTCGAGCCAATCTTTTTGATTGAACTTTTCATTTACAATTATATCCCAGAAATGTAATGATCGTGATTTCATCCAAACTGACGGTGTCTTTCTTGGCTGAATAGTTAAGTAGATCATTCTTGACGCTGTTTGGCCAATAACATAAGCAAAAATGTGACGCATTCGTTGCCGATGCTTGCGAATTTTCTTTATTGCTCTATTAACTGCACCTTGTGTAACAGTCTGTAGAATATAAAGAGACTTTATATAAGATGTGTGTGCTATAACCTGCTCTTCCTTTGTAAGCATTTTATAATTTATTCTCCCCACTTTTTACAAAATTAAATTTTATCTCTGTAAATGAATAGTAAGGTTAAAATTTATTTTACTGTACGTTATAACAACTTGACAGCTGAAAGTACTAACGCGCATGCGCGAAGAGGGTTTACCGCGGGATTTATTAATTTTACTCGTTTAGTGTTACTTACCGGTAGGGACAGGATTATCTTCAATCCGAGGATTACTAAATCCCGGATTTAACGTACGGTGGAGACGTAGTCAGTGTCTCGAGTACTAGCAGACTCGTTTTGTTTTTTTGCTCTCGTACCTGGATAAGCCGGGTACTGCATTAGATGGCTCGCAACGACCCGTCTGATAATTGATTTCCAGGAAAGGTATAAACCGTGGTGTTCGCAGATTACATTCCCGGAATATGCCGTTTCGGAGAACTTAGGATTAGCTAAGGATTAGCGAGGTATTTTGGACTGTGATACTATTAAACGGGGCGAACCGTTGTGTCGAATTCCATTTATCCGCTCGTTATTTCTCGATAGAATAGCAATGCTAAATTAGTATAGAATATTTGAATTTTACCGCTATAAAATCTAGTAATCCTTGAAGATTGTACGGCCTTAGGATCTAATCTAGTTGCATATGCGACACTGCACAAATTTACATGTACAGTATGTCCGCGATCAATCAGACCATAGCAAAATTGCGAGTTTTGCTTGAGCACCCCCGTGGGTCTCCTCGTCCAATAGAATCACATGAGAAGCGTGAATGCGCATGCGTAGTCATCCGCGTTGGCGTCGTCAGCAAGTTCAGATCGGTTATTTCGATAACCGATGTCCATATGACCTTGAAATTTACCTTCGGCCGGGCTTGGTGGCCGGGGCGAATTCGAGCAATTTTTACCGGTAGAAGTCGAGTCATTAGTTAGAGTTGGTGTCAATTCGGGAGATCGAAGCGTCTAACCTCGAAATCATGAATTTGTGAATAATGGAAATTACTCACCATAATTCACAAATCCACAATTTCAAGGTTAGACGCTTCGATCTCCCGAATTGACACCAACTCTAACTACCGACTCGACTTCTACCGGTAAAAATTGCTCGAATACCGACCAAGGCCGGCCGAAGGTAAATTTCAAGGTCCCTGTAACTGTGCGGTTCTGGACGGGACATACGGTATGCGGTATACCGTATGTGCCACTCTGTATTGGCCAGTTTGAAATTACTTTCGGGCAGGCTTGGTCGGTACTCGAGTCATTTAATACCGGTAGAAGTCGAGTCGGTAGTTAGAGTTGGTGTCAATTCGAGAGTTCGAAGCGTCTAACCTCGAAATTATGAATTTGTGAATAATGGAAATTACTCACCATTATTCACAAATTCACAATTTCGAGGTTAGACGCTTCGAACTCTCGAATTGACACCAACTCTAACTACCGACTCGACTTCTACCGGTATTAAATGACTCGAGTACCGACCAAGCCTGCCCGAAGGTAATTTCAAACTGGCCAATATGTACAGAGTGGGACATACGGTACAGAGTGGGACATACAGTACAGAGTGGGACATACGGTACAGAGTGGGACATACAGTATCCCGTAAGAAACGCAACAAGCGACATTTACCTTCGGTAGTATTTGCCAACGGTGCACATGTAAAAGACTCAGACACCGTCGGCAAATACTGCCGAAGAAAAATGTCGCTTGTTGCGTTTCTTACGGGACGTGCGGTATACGGTATGACGGTATACAGTATGTCCCGTGGATATAAAATGCAAGTATTTGAATTTCCCTGACATTTGACTTTGGTAGTGCTTGGAACGGTGCTGTAGTTAGAGTTGGTTTCAGAAGAGTGCGCTGCGTTCTTACGAGCCGTGTTTCGAGAGCGAAAAGTGTAAAACGTCTGATTTCCCGGGAACTGTCAATTCGGGAGATCGAAGCGTCTAACCTCGAAATTAACTGAATTTGTAAATAATGGTAAATAATGTGTAGAAGTGATGAGAATAGATATTTTCGTTATAAGAGCGTGAAGCGCCGTTTTTAACGAATGTGAAGTTTTCCGCACGAGCGAAGTGAATGCGGCAGTCACACGAGTTAAAACGACGCGAAACGCCCTTATAACGAATTCTATTTTTGTCACTAACAATAAGTGTGAAATACGAGGTTGACGGGGTTGAGGACGCCCGTGAAACCGAGTTTTACGCACTGAGTGACGAAAATAATCATACAGGTTTCGGAAACACGGCTCGTAAGAACGCAGCGCACCCTTCTGAAGCCAACTCTAACTACAGCACCGTTCCAAGCACTACCAAAGTCAAATGTGGGGGAAATTCAAATACTCTTGCGTTATATCCACGGGACATACTGTATACCGTATGTCCAATGGCTAGTCGAGCAAGTGCAGCGACCTGAATTTTTCTGAAATTTGACTTCGCCAGTGTTTTAGTTAGAGTTGGCTTTGGAAGATGGCGCTACGTACGAGCGAAATATTTGAAATGGTAAAAGCGGGTGGTAGATAAATGCGGGAGAAGTGAAGTGTAACCTCAAAATTGTGAATGTTGGAATAATGGTGAGTAATTGTTTGAAACGATAAGACATAATAATTCGGGTTTCTTTTCGACGTTCAACCAAATAACACGACTGATATTTAATTGCAGAGAGAAGCTGATGCGACTGGTAGTCGTGGAGGAAGGGGCTACCGTCAACGTGGTCCTCACCAGAGTGGTCGAGCTCTGCCTCGTCGACGAAAGGTGCAATTGAAATGAAATTAAAGTCTGAGTCAAGGTGAAAATTGGAAGACATGGAAAGAAAACGCGGCAGAGTTGCCGACAGAAGGAGTGAGTAAAGTGCGAAAGAAAAGTGCAGTGACGCCGAAAAACCACGTGGAAAACAGTGACGAACAGCAGCAGCAGCTGGTCGACACTGCTCAACTCCGCACCAGCTCCTGAATGATATCTCGCCGATCGCGATACGTGGCCGCTCCGATGGACAACGATTCCAGACATTCGAGTCCTAGTAGCAGCAAGGACAGCAGCAGCAGCAGCAGCGTCAACGGCAGGGGCACTCTTTTAAAGCGAAGGCAGTCCAAGACCGACTCGAATAGCTGTAAGAGAAAGACGCATCGGCGGAAACATGAAATATCGAAGCAAGACTTGCAATGAGAGTGTGGTAAAAGGAAGAAAAAAATGACAGAGACGAAGCGACGAGACAGAGGAGGAAGTCGTCACCACGAAGGGTTCCTGAAACGGTACCAGTACTAGCAACGTGTGTGAAGAGTTCAAGAGAAAGGGCCATCTACACCCAGTCGCAAATCATGCAGAGTTCCAGTGACACCCGACAGCGGCATCACGTCAGGAGTATGAACGGTGGAGAAGAACGGGAGCCTCGCTGAAAAAGGAAGGAGCAGTGTTGGCGATGGCGGTGACAGCCCGGATCATGAGCAAAGGCTGAAGAACCTTGAGCGTTTTGGATAAAAAGTGGACGTGACTCGAAGCAGTTATCGTAATCGATTTACGCCGACACTGGTGCCGTAGCCAATCTCGATCACAATGGATTCTTCCAACTAGAGGCGGTTTCTATATCACTCGTCGCCGTTGATCCTTTCCCTCTTAATCCTTGTACATAATGCATCTGTTAACCCTCTGACGCTAAACTCTTAGCAATCCCTGTCGCGTGAGCTGGAGAAAGGGAACAGCCAATCGCGCGCGGTCGCTTTATGTGTTAGTGACTGACGTCACGGAAATGGCCCCCCACTCTCATTCAGCCAGGCTCGTAGTTAGGGGCCTGCTCACTCATATACCGTGCTCACTCGCACTCACGGGATTTCGCGCGACGGCACGGCAATGAAATAGGGGCCCCATACACGGTACGATTCGTTGCCTCGATCCGTCGTTTCAAACTGATTGAAACGACGAATCGATAGTGTATGTCAACATAGTTAATGATTTACTTAGTCGAAGACTACTTCATTGTCACTATTAAAAAAAATGGCTTATTAAAATGACACCGCAGGTAACTTTTAAAGTTTCGTCGGTGCCCAGCGACCATACGGGTTGCGACGGCCCTGTCACTCTCTCCCCACTACACTAACGTCTCACGCTTGACTCTGCCCCGCGCAGTGGTGGGGAATCGAGCTTTGCCGTCAGAGGGTTAATATGAAGTTTGATCCGAAACCCTTCCATCCTTCCTATTGTAACACTCTCGTAACAATACGGTCCGATTATTTTATATTCATAAGGTTTTATCAGCTTTACGCGTTATTCCTCGTTATTTTCGTTATTTAACCTTGCATTCATACATTATTACTGATGGATTATTAATAAATTAATTCATGAAAGTGACTCTACTGGCTTGTGCTATTTTTCGTCCGGTATTTCCTTCCGCAAGATATTTGGATAAATGTACCCCTTCGATCTTGAAGAGTTTGGTTGGAATAAGCAAGACGGATAGTGGACAGAGTTTAGGCATTAGGAGGCATACAAGATGTCACAATCAGCGGGACAGAATTTCGTGTAATCATGATTTATTAGAATTTTTCATTCATAAAATTAGCTCCCGCAGGGGAAATTACATTTTGTACTGTAAACTATGAGATAGATGTATCTCATCTAGAGAGCTACTAATGAAGTATAAAATATCAATTGAACACAGATTTGTTGATACAGAAACGATTACTATCCACTTCGTTGTTCAAATGCCCCCGCGATCGGATCAATTAAAAATAACGTTAAAGAACCACAACACGATGATTTCTACACCGACATTTGCGGGAACGGCTCGTAATATCTTATATCAAGGCAACTACATCGCGACTTTTTCTGTTCCGCGATAGGCTTCGCTTCCTGAAACAATGTTACGTTCAATCGTCGTCGTCTCCCAGTCCCAGGCTTTCCACAGATATCGGTCGCAGACAATGTACCACCGCTGGGAGGAGGGGGATCGGCTGAACGAGCAGTAGGGCGAGGCGGAGATGGAGGCTTTTCTGTGTGCGTGTGGAGGCGGGGGGGGGGGGGCGGCGGCGGCGGCTCGGTTGGGGATTAGTACCTCCCTCAGATTTCTGTGGAAAATTATAATAAAATATAATACATAACCGCGTCCGCGTCTCCTTACTCTCCACCGTCGTTCCTCGTCGCTCGTCTTCCTTTTGAAGGTGACTTGCAAGGAAACCGTTTCATGTGTACCTCGCCGATTTCGTTCATTCTGTTATTATGGTATTCGACAACAAGGTCTAAGAGAGAGAGATACGTATTTCTCTTCTCAGCGGATAAAGTTTCTCCGCAGAATCCGCAGATTAAAAAAAAACGTGTCTCTTACATTTTGATGTAGAATAACAATATCAGAATGAACGAGGTCGGCGAGGTACACCGGAGACAGTATTACTTTGTTAGATAAGTTTGTAGATGATTCTACTAATTGTATGCCAATTGTCAGCTACTCCAGTGTGGAGTATTACCAGGAGATGCCACGAGGAGGCCAATTGACACGTTACACGAATTTCGTACGACCTTTTTATCAATTTCTGAGGTTTACGAATTTCGTGTAACTTGATCTCCCACCCTACCGCCCTCGCTGCATGCGACTCCGAAGGCCGAATGGTGTTGGGGCTTGAGGGTAGTGGGTCTCGTCCAGCACGTGCTCACAGCAGATGTTCTATGTGCCCTCCTCTGATTTCCTCTCGACATTGATATCGTATGCGCTCCTCTAAGTTTTCTTGCGTATTCCGCAACATATTTCGGGGAATGGCGGCACATTCTTGTTGAATCAACCTTTTCAGGTGATCGACGCTCTCAATTATTCGCATCCCATCATAAATTTTCATCTTGAGGTAACCCCATAAAAAAAATATTATGGACTTTTGACCTATTTCAGAACCACTGTGCGATGGTCGGAATTCTGATTAACGATCCTTAGTAATTAGTATCACCGCGATATACAGGGTGTAACAGAGTAAGTGTTACAACGTGAAACTGTAGATTCCTTATGAAAGAAGAAAATTGCTCGTTTGCGCAGAAAGAATTTTTCGCCCCCGCGACGGTATTCTTGACTAAATAATATAAAACAGTTTTTATAGAAAAATTGTTAGATGTGAAACATCGAAATTCTTCTTTGTAGAAAGTATGCGATAGGAAGGATCGACCACGCGTCCGTCGAAAGAACACGTGCGCCAGTGCGCATTTGTATTTATGACTGTGATACTATTAAACGGTACGAACCGTTGTGTCTAATTCAAAAAGCGCATTTAGTTTACTCTCTCTTCACTCTACCATCGGTACTGTTTAATAGTACACAGTCATAAATACGAATGCGCACTGGCGCACGTGTTCTTTCGACGGACGCGTGGTCGATCCTTCCTATCGCATACTTTCTACAAAGAAGAATTTCGATGTTTCACATCTAACAATTTTTCTATAAAAACTCTTTTATATTATATGTTATTATACACTTTTATCTACAACAAAGTATCTTACATCGATGTGGGCCTAAAGTTCATAGATAATAAGATAATGGCGATTTTTATACATACATACATACATACATACATATACGGCATATAGTATTAAAATCCTTTTTACTGTCATATTATTTTCATAATATCGCTAGTCACTTCATCCATTCCAAAAAGTACGAAAAATAATAGGTATATGTTTTTTCTATGCATGGTGGGAGAAGGAAATTCTTCGAAACCACCGAGCTGGAGCATGAAAATTGGCGCCGGGAGAGTACGCAGATTCAGCGCCGTTCGGTTGGTGTTATCCCCGAAGAAGTACACGTGCACCGCAATAGTCGAATTTATTGCAGGTCTGCACTTTGTCCGAGGAGAGCATAAAAGGCAGAGGGTTTCTGTTGCCTCCCGCGAGGCTCCTGAAATCTGAGCACGCGGTCGAGGCCCTTCGCTTGCGACCCGGCGCCTATCACTCTCGCTAGACTAAGTTACTATCTATTTAGCCGGTCAAATAGACTGAAATTTCTCTGGCAGTAAATTTTTATCGTGTATCCACTGCAATCTAGCTAGATTTATTTTTCTCAACCGAGATTCTAGACTAACTCTCGCTAGATTGTCTCAATGCTGTGTCCACTTGAGTAAATCTAGCTGAAAACGAAAGAACACGTTCGCCAGTGCGCATTTGTATTTATAATTGTGATACTATTAAACGGTATAAACCGTTGTGTCTAATTCAAAAAGCGCATTTAGTTTACTCTCTCTTAACTCTGCCATCAGTCGCTGTTCCGTCTCGCGATAAACGGAATTCGACACAACGGTTCGTACCGTTTAATGGTATCACAGTCATAAATACAAATGCGCACGGGCGCACGTATTCTTTCAACGGATGCGTGGTCCATCCTTCCTATCGCATACTTTCTGCAAAGAAGAATTTCGATGTTTCACATCTAACAATTTTCCTATACAAACGGTATTTAAATGTTATTTTTAAACGTGCTAACCAATGATCAATCAATCCTCATGCTTTCATTAATGAGGGTAAATACTGCTTCGTACACCGATACAGTGAGCGTGTAGTAGTAAGTGTCTAAGGTAGGGCTCGGTGAGAGGGGACCATCGAGTCGTGACGGAGAGAGCCGATGCGTCCCGAGTTAGGCCAAGCGAACGAGGAGACCCAGGGTGACCGTTGCCTCTATATCTATATATAGAATAGATATAGATATAGAAGCAATGTTCAACGTTCGCCTTGCTTTAGCGTATTTAGCCACTCCAGCGACGTTTCACGAGCAGCCGGTCTCACCCCCGAAGCGCGGCATAAGATGTTTCACATCAAAAGTCCAGTGGAGTAAGGTCGGGCGATCGAGGTGGCCACTCTGTTTGCGCTCTTAATCCAATCCAACGAGCTTCGCCAAAGACATCATTCAATAGTTCAGTAACTCTTTGACTTGAGTGTGGCGGTGCGCCATCGTGTTGAAAAATGACCTCCTGATCGTCCATCACTTCAAGAATAGCTGGCAGTATTTGATGCTCCAAGAGGTCCAAATAGGATTGAGCATTTAAATTTCCGTCGATAAAAATAGGACCAACAATTTTATCGCCAAGGATCCCCGCCCATACGTTCACTTTCTGCTTATTTTGCACATTTTGCTCGCGAAGAATATGAGGATTCCTAGCGCACCAGTATCTATGAAAATGTGACCGTACTTCACCATTCACAAAGAAAGTACATTCATCTGTAAAGCAGATACTTTGTAACACATCGGGTTGTCGGTCCATTCGTTGCAGCATCGTTTGGCAAAACGTCAATCTTCTTTGGCGATCACCGCGATGAGGTAACGCTTGGTGCGTCTGTCCTTTATAATTCTTGATTTTATTTAATCGCAGCACTCGTTGCACAATGGACTTGGGAATCCCTGTTTGTCGCGATATCCCTCTAATCGACTGCTTCATGTTGTTTTCCACGATCTGGAGAATGGTTCTTTCAACTACCGGATCTACTTTCGGGCGTCCTGGATTTAGTAGATTCACGGTCGACCCCGTCCTTTGAAATTTTCGTAGTATCACCGACACCGCTGAAGCACTCAATTGGCACTCTGGATGTCTCTCCCGAAAAATGTGTACCACTTCACGGTGTGGTAATTGCGCCGCCAACATCACTATCTCCGCCTTCTCGGCCTCGGTATAGCGTCGCATTGTTTTTCAGTCACTGGCGCGCTTACACTGCACTAATGATGCACAAAAACTACGAACACTATCGATACGGGAATGCTCGAAAACTCCTTTTGCTACTTGAGTTCGCTAAGATGACCTGTCTTCACCTACGGCTCAGATGTACGACAGTGGAGCTCTTTCTCTACACGGCACTTCAACTCTGTACCGCATTGATTTGAAACATTGAATCACATAACAGAGAACCATACTTTTCAGGAAAGAAGTAGATGCTGTTTTCTAGTTAGGCTATATATTAGTTTTTTGTCTTTCCTGAAAAGTAAGATTCTGTGTTATGTGATTCAAATGTTTCAAATCAATGCGGTACAGAGTTGACGTGCCGTGTAGAGAAAGAGCTCCACTGTCGTACATCTGAGCCGTAGGTGAAGACAGGTCATCTTAGCGAACTCAAGTAGCAAAAGGAGTTTTCGAGCATTCCCGTATCGATAGTGTTCGTAGTTTTTGTGCATCATTAGTGCAGTGTAAGCGCGCCAGTGACTGAAAAACAATGCGACGCTATACCGAGGCCGAGAAGGCGGAGATAGTGATGTTGGCGGCGCAATTACCACACCGTGAAGTGGTACACATTTTTCGGGAGAGACATCCAGAGTGCCAATTGAGTGCTTCAACGGTGTCGGTGATACTACGAAAATTTCAAAGGACGGGGTCGACCGTGAATCTACTAAATCCAGGACGCCCGAAAGTAGATCCGGTAGTTGAAAGAACCATTCTCCAGATCGTGGAAAACAACATGAAGCAGTCGATTAGAGGGATATCGCGACAAACAGGGATTCCCAAGTCCATTGTGCAACGAGTGCTGCGATTAAATAAAATCAAGAATTATAAAGGACAGACGCACCAAGCGTTACCTCATCGCGGTGATCGCCAAAGAAGATTGACGTTTTGCCAAACGATGCTGCAACGAATGGACCGACAACCCGATGTGTTACAAAGTATCTGCTTTACAGATGAATGTACTTTCTTTGTGAATGGTGAAGTACGGTCACATTTTCATAGATACTGGTGCGCTAGGAATCCTCATATTCTTCGCGAGCAAAATGTGCAAAATAAGCAGAAAGTGAACGTATGGGCGGGGATCCTTGGCGATAAAATTGTTGGTCCTATTTTTATCGACGGAAATTTAAATGCTCAATCCTATTTGGACCTCTTGGAGCATCAAATACTGCCAGCTATTCTTGAAGTGATGGACGATCAGGAGGTCATTTTTCAACACGATGGCGCACCGCCACACTCAAGTCAAAGAGTTACTGAACTATTGAATGATGTCTTTGGCGAAGCTCGTTGGATTGGATTAAGAGCGCAAACAGAGTGGCCACCTCGATCGCCCGACCTTACTCCACTGGACTTTTGATGTGAAACATCTTATGCCGCGCTTCGGGGGTGAGACCGGCTGCTCGTGAAACGTCGCTGGAGTGGCTAAATACGCTAAAGCAAGGCGAACGTTGAACATTGCTTCTATATCTATATCTATTCTATATATAGATATAGAGGCAACGGTCACCCTGGGTCTCCTCGTTCGCTTGGCCTAACTCGGGACGCATCGGCTCTCTCCGTCACGACTCGATGGTCCCCTCTCACCGAGCCCTACCTTAGACACTTACTACTACACGCTCACTGTATCGGTGTACGAAGCAGTATTTACCCTCATTAATGAAAGCATGAGGATTGATTGATCATTGGTTAGCACGTTTAAAAATAACATTTAAATACCGTTTGTATAGGAAAATTGTTAGATGTGAAACATCGAAATTCTTCTTTGCAGAAAGTATGCGATAGGAAGGATGGACCACGCATCCGTTGAAAGAATACGTGCGCCCGTGCGCATTTGTATTTATGACTGTGATACCATTAAACGGTACGAACCGTTGTGTCGAATTCCGTTTATCGCGAGACGGAACAGCGACTGATGGCAGAGTTAAGAGAGAGTAAACTAAATGCGCTTTTTGAATTAGACACAACGGTTTATACCGTTTAATAGTATCACAATTATAAATACAAATGCGCACTGGCGAACGTGTTCTTTCGTTTTCAGCTAGATTTACTCAAGTGGACACAGCATTGAGACAATCTAGCGAGAGTTAGTCTAGAATCTCGGTTGAGAAAAATAAATCTAGCTAGATTGCAGTGGATACACGATAAAAATTTACTGCCAGAGAAATTTCAGTCTATTTGACCGGCTAAATAGATAGTAACTTAGTCTAGCGAGAGTGATAGGCGCCGGGTCGCAAGCGAAGGGCCTCGACCGCGTGCTCAGATTTCAGGAGCCTCGCGGGAGGCAACAGAAACCCTCTGCCTTTTATGCTCTCCTCGGACAAAGTGCAGACCCGCAATAAATTCGACTATTGCGGTGCACGTGTACTTCTTCGGGGATAACACCAACCGAACGGCGCTGAATCTGCGTACTCTCCCGGCGCCAATTTTCATGCTCCAGCTCGGTGGTTTCGAAGAATTTCCTTCTCCCACCATGCATAGAAAAAACATATACCTATTATTTTTCGTACTTTTTGGAATGGATGAAGTGACTAGCGATATTATGAAAATAATATGACAGTAAAAAGGATTTTAATACTATATGCCGTATATGTATGTATGTATGTATGTATGTATAAAAATCGCCATTATCTTATTATCTATGAACTTTAGGCCCACATCGATGTAAGATACTTTGTTGTAGATAAAAGTGTATAATAACATATAATATAAAAGAGTTTTTATAGAAAAATTGTTAGATGTGAAACATCGAAATTCTTCTTTGTAGAAAGTATGCGATAGGAAGGATCGACCACGCGTCCGTCGAAAGAACACGTGCGCCAGTGCGCATTCGTATTTATGACTGTGTACTATTAAACAGTACCGATGGTAGAGTGAAGAGAGAGTAAACTAAATGCGCTTTTTGAATTAGACACAACGGTTCGTACCGTTTAATAGTATCACAGTCATAAATACAAATGCGCACTGGCGCACGTGTTCTTTCGACGGACGCGTGGTCGATCCTTCCTATCGCATACTTTCTACAAAGAAGAATTTCGATGTTTCACATCTAACAATTTTTCTATAAAAACTGTTTTATATTATTTAGTCAAGAATACCGTCGCGGGGGCGAAAAATTCTTTCTGCGCAAACGAGCAATTTTCTTCTTTCATAAGGAATCTACAGTTTCACGTTGTAACACTTACTCTGTTACACCCTGTATATCGCGGTGATACTAATTACTAAGGATCGTTAATCAGAATTCCGACCATCGCACAGTGGTTCTGAAATAGGTCAAAAGTCCAAAATATTTTTTTTATGGGGTTACCTCAAGATGAAAATTTATGATGGGATGCGAATAATTGAGAGCGTCGATCACCTGAAAAGGTTGATTCAACAAGAATGTGCCGCCATTCCCCGAAATATGTTGCGGAATACGCAAGAAAACTTAGAGGAGCGCATACGATATCAATGTCGAGAGGAAATCAGAGGAGGGCACATAGAACATCTGCTGTGAGCACGTGCTGGACGAGACCCACTACCCTCAAGCCCCAACACCATTCGGCCTTCGGAGTCGCATGCAGCGAGGGCGGTAGGGTGGGAGATCAAGTTACACGAAATTCGTAAACCTCAGAAATTGATAAAAAGGTCGTACGAAATTCGTGTAACGTGTCAATTGGCCTCCTCGTGGCATCTCCTGGTAATACTCCACACTGGAGTAGCTGACAATTGGCATACAATTAGTAGAATCATCTACAAACTTATCTAACAAAGTAATACTGTCTCCGGTGTACCTCGCCGACCTCGTTCATTCTGATATTGTTATTCTACATCAAAATGTAAGAGACACGTTTTTTTTAATCTGCGGATTCTGCGGAGAAACTTTATCCGCTGAGAAGAGAAATACGTATCTCTCTCTCTTAGACCTTGTTGTCGAATACCATAATAACAGAATGAACGAAATCGGCGAGGTACACATGAAACGGTTTCCTTGCAAGTCACCTTCAAAAGGAAGACGAGCGACGAGGAACGACGGTGGAGAGTAAGGAGACGCGGACGCGGTTATGTATTATATTTTATTATAATTTTCCACAGAAATCTGAGGGAGGTACTAATCCCCAACCGAGCCGCCGCCGCCGCCCCCCCCCCCCCCCCACCTCCACACGCACACAGAAAAACCTCCATCTCCACCTCGCCCTACTGCTCGTTCAGCCGATCCCCCTCCTCCCAGCGGTGGTACATTGTCTGCGACCGATATCTGTGGAAAGCCTGGGACTGGGAGACGACGACGATTGAACGTAACATTGTTTCAGGAAGCGAAGCCTATCGCGGAACAGAAAAAGTCGCGATGTAGTTGCCTTGATATAAGATATTACGAGCCGTTCCCGCAAATGTCGGTGTAGAAATCATCGTGTTGTGGTTCTTTAACGTTATTTTTAATTGATCCGATCGCGGGGGCATTTGAACAACGAAGTGGATAGTAATCGTTTCTGTATCAACAAATCTGTGTTCAATTGATATTTTATACTTCATTAGTAGCTCTCTAGATGAGATACATCTATCTCATAGTTTACAGTACAAAATGTAATTTCCCCTGCGGGAGCTAATTTTATGAATGAAAAAATTCTAATAAATCATGATTACACGAAATTCTGTCCCGCTGATTGTGACATCTTGTATGCCTCCTAATGCCTAAACTCTGTCCACTATCCGTCTTGCTTATTCCAACCAAACTCTTCAAGATCGAAGGGGTACATTTATCCAAATATCTTGCGGAAGGAAATACCGGACGAAAAATAGCACAAGCCAGTCGAGTCACTTTCATGAATTAATTTATTAATAATCCATCAGTAATAATGTATGAATGCAAGGTTAAATAACAAAAATAACCAGGAATAACGCGTAAAGCTGATAAAACCTTATGAATATAAAATAATCGGACCGTATTGTTACGAGAGTGTTACAATAGGAAGGATGGAAGGGTTTCGGATCAAACTTCATATTAACAGATGCATTATGTACAAGGATTAAGAGGGAAAGGATCAACGGCGACGAGTGATATAGAAACCGCCTCTAGTTGGAAGAATCCATTGTGATCGAGATTGGCTACGGCACCAGTGTCGGCGTAAATCGATTACGATAACTGCTTCGAGTCACGTCCACTTTTTATCCAAAACGCTCAAGGTTCTTCAGCCTTTGCTCATGATCCGGGCTGTCACCGCCATCGCCAACACTGCTCCTTCCTTTTTCAGCGAGGCTCCCGTTCTTCTCCACCGTTCATACTCTTGACGTGATGCCGCTGTCGGGTGTCACTGGAACTCTGCATGATTTGCAACTGGGTGTAGATGGCCCTTTCTCTTGAACTCTTCACACACGTTGCTAGTACTGGTACCGTTTCAGGAACCCTTCGTGGTGACGACTTCCTCCTCTGTCTCGTCGCCTCGTCTCTGTCATTTTTTTCTTCCTTTTACCACACTCTCATTGCAAGTCTTGCTTCGATATTTCATGTTTCCGCCGATGCGTCTTTCTCTTACAGCTATTCGAGTCGGTCTTGGACTGCCTTCGCTTTAAAAGAGTACCCCTGCCGTTGACGCTGCTGCTGCTGCTGCTGTCCTTGCTGCTACTAGGACTCGAATGTCTGGAATCGTTGTCCATCGGAGCGGCCGCGTATCGCGATTGGCGAGATATCATTCAGGAGCTGGTGCGGAGTTGAGCAGTGTCGACCAGCTGCTACTGCTGTTCGTCACTGTCTTCCACGTGGTTTTTCGGCGTCACTGCACTTTTCTTTCGCACTTTACTCACTCCTTCTGTCGGCAACTCTGCCGCGTTTTCTTTCCATGTCTTCCAATTTTCACCTTGACTCAGACTTTAATTTCATTTCAATTGCACCTTTCGTCCACGAGGCAGAGCTCGACCACTCTGGCGAGGACCACGTTGACGGTAGCCCCTTCCTCCATGACTGCCAGTCGCATCAGCTTCTCTCTGCAATTAAATATCAGTCGTGTTATTTGGTTGAACGACGAAAAGAAACCCGAATTATTATGTCTTATCATTTCAAACAATTACTCACCATTATTCCAACATTCACAATTTTGAGGTTATACTTCACTTCTCCCGCATTTATCTACCACCCGCTTTTACCATTTCAAATATTTCGCTCGTACGTAGCGCCATCTTCCAAAGCCAACTCTAACTAAAACACTGGCGAAGTCAAATTTCAGAAAAATTCAGGTCGCTGCACCTGCTCGACTAGCCATTGGACATACGGTATAGATTATTTAGATAGAGGTACAAGTGTTAGCTGTTCACGGAGCGCGTGGGGAAGCTAGGAGAAAGTGAGTAGGCTTGTGTGCGTCACCAATGCTAGCTGCGCTATTAGTAGGTTGTATAGCGATTTACTATATCGACATCATCGACATCAAAATGTAATGCCACCTTAAGCCGCAAGCGCTGAGGTAGCTGCGCACGAATCACTGCGCACTAATCACATCCGGTTTCACATTTCCGTCCCGTTTCCCGAGGTTTATCCTCATACCGCCGTAATAGATGTTTACACATCAAAAATGTGACGTGATAGTCAAACTTTGACACCCCGGATTCGTGATCAGGAGGCAAAATTACTACGAATAACATATATCGCATCAAAAGTTGTACCCCAATTTTTTTTGTGTGAGTGACTGTGCATAGTTTTTTGAGGTTAGAACAAAATTGTGACGTGATGGCCAAATTTTGACACCGGATTCGTGATCAGGAGGCAAAATTACTACGGATAACATATATCGCATCAAATGTATACCCTACTTTTTTTTGTGTGACTGTGTGATTACACACAGTCAGTACAGGGTTATTGATTAATAACCCTGTACTGTGTTGAAAAACTAATTCAATTGCTCTTATTTTAGGTATTTAGCTAAAGGATGTTCATTCAGAAGTCTAGCATTTTCATTCCGAATGGGCAGGTCTACGATAAGTAAGATAGTTTTTGAAACAGCCGAAATAATTTGGAGTAAATTTGTACAAGAATATATATGCCCGTGCCTACTGAGGAACATTTACAGAAAGTAATATCCGACTATTATAATCGATGGAAATTTCCCAACTGTTTTAGCTCCATTGACAGCAAGCACTGCCAAATAAAATGTCCGCCAAACTCAGGATCGAGTTATTTTAATTATTTAAAATACTTTTCGATAGTACTACAGGGCGTGGCTGATGCTGATAAAAAGTTCCTGGCAATAGAAATGGGGGGCAGAGGAAAGCAAAGCGAGAGGGACATTAATCGCGTCAATTTTATTTAACTTATTGGAAGCCAAACAATTTGGCATCCCCCCAGATCAATAACTACCAGGATCAAACATAAAATTACCTAATGTTTTAATTGGTGATGAAGCTTACCCTTTGAAGAAATACTTAACGCGGCCGTATCCATGCAGAATGCTTACAGGAATAAGAGAATATTTCAATACGCGTCTATCAACAGCCCGAAAATGTATTGAGTGTGCGTTCGGAATTCTCTATTCAAAATGGCGCTTTTTATCAAAAGATATAGAGACATATCCCGATAAAGCTTGCATATTAATAAAATGTGCATGCATACTTCATAATTTTATACGAATTCACGATGGCGAAGTCGATCTTGATTATTGTACTGTTATGGAGAACTTAATTATGCAAACGTACGAAAATGCTGTTCAATTAAATTAAAGACCGGGAAGAAATAATAATCGATCATCCAGAGAAGCTAAACAAATTAGAGAGATGTTTGAAACATATTTATATGAACATCAGTAATTACCTATATTTATCTGTATTTATTTTTGTTATTTTTGTACGAATAAAAATGGTAAACTTATATTTGTATAACATAACCTCAAAATAATTTCTCGCAGTTAACCTTACCTTCTACACCGCAAGCAAGTTCGACTTCTCCCATAACTTGTCAGTCACACTTTTATTTTTAAAATCTTTATGAGTATCCTGCCATAAAATGGGTCTACTTTGAACTCCCGAAATTAAAATTTCTTTAAAACACGACATGTGTGGTGTCTGTCCGGTCGCCGCGTGATCTTTCGTTGGTCGGAGATTGAAACGCGGACTACGATGTTTCAATGGTTTTTAGCACATTGACGAAAGCGCGGATAGTTTCGTCTTATAAAGTTTCGAACGTAATGTCCTTTGGCCGTCGTGTCGGAGGGGATGGCGTGGATTGACGCCATGCATTCTGAATGGTCGGAGGAGGAATGTCGATGGAACAAAGGAAGAGCCGATGCAGACGAGGCCACTTTTAGTGGCGAACGCGTGCGACAGCCACCGGCCTCTTGTGAGCCGATGCAGCCGAGGCTACTTTTAGTAGCGAACGCGTGCGATAGCTACTGGCGTCTAGGACCGCTCTGTAGTACTCAAGATGCCGCTGACGAGTGATGTAACATTGCTATTGCTTCTACTTTTAAAAAAGAAAAAACGTCGATGTATTTCACGTATGCATGTGCATCCCTTGTTACTCGAAAGAGCGTCAAAAGGTCTATACCGTATATTATATGAAGATCTGCGGCAGGACGACAAGATATTTTTCAAATATCTTCGTATGTCGAAAACATCATTTAATGAACTTGTAGAAAATGTTCGAAGTGAAATTGTTAAAATAGATACAAATATGGGAAAAGCCATTCCACCGGATGAAAGACTTGCTCGTACTATTAGGTAAGTAATGTTTATTTAAGAAAATCTACATTAAGCAAAACGTGATACTTATCTTTTTCGATTAAAAAAATACGCAAACAATATTTATACAATATAACGAAACATAAAGAAACTTTATTGCAAATTCTTGCATTATGTTCTATTAAAAAAGAAAATTAAATGAGTCATCACTGCACGTAGACTCTGGTGAAAATGGTTCCCTTGATGGGCCGCTGAGATTTTGAGTGCCAGGATGCTGGTTGTATGATGAGAGATTGGTATATGTTGTCTGACTGCAAGCTTGCTTTGCACTTTGCTGAGTATATACAGGTGCTATAATTGTAGACGCAGATGCTTGTTGTGCTTGAAGTATGGTATTCATTAGTTGTGTTTTAATAATGAGTTTTTTGTTTTTTGGCAACTTTTTGAGGTCAGGAACGAGTGACAACATAAACAATGTGTCAGAATCGCGATCATTATTTGCTGAGTGTGCTGAACTTGTTTCTTGCGTTACTTTCTGCTTTAAAATCTTAATTAATTCTGCATCATCTTCTTTGCAATTTCGAGGTCGCTTTTTAGGAGCCACTAAAGGAACTTCAGTCTCTACAAACTCTTCAGTCTCAAATTGTTGATTTTGCATGTCTGGACTCTCATTTTCTATTTCACCTAAACCTGATTGCGTCGGGGTGCAGGCAGTTTGTAAAAAACGAAGCTGATCGAAGTAAACATAGCACTTCCTTCCTATCGCCGCAGATCCGCTTTTTTGTGATAACTGCATTTGTAGTTCCCTTCGATAACAGTCGCGAAGACTCTTCCAGCGTCTGTGCAATTGTTTACCTTAAGGCCCTCCGCCCACGAGGCTACTCAAAAGAAACTGGAACTGGTAAGTATCTGGAATCACTAGCAACTAGTCGCCTTGGTTTCGCACACGAAGCAACGCGAAAGTGACGTGATTTCGACCGGTCGGTACGCAATGACCAATGTCTGCAGTTTCGTTTCGTATCCGTGAGCTTGTTTTACTGAATCTACCACGCACAACGTCGGCAACTCGGAAACTCTAATCACTTGGCGACCAGCAGGACGAGTCGCTAGAAATCAATTGCCAACGCATCACAAACTAATCACTTTGCAGTTGTGTCGTGAGCGGACTTCTATTTAAATGCATTGGCGGAAACTTGCACGCGACTCGTTGGCGACTTGGGTTCCAATCGCGTCGCTTCTCACAAGGGGACCCTTCGAAAGTCGGAACACCGATTGTAATGAATTTTTTTTAATCAATAAAGGGAAGTCCCCTGAGTAACGCTCATACTTTACTTTTGTCCAATGCGCCTTTGTTTATTTAAAAAAAAAGAAATTGTTTTGACGCGTAAAGTGTGTACTGTAATGTAATACTCGGTATCCAAGATAACGGCGTGGCGCAGTCGGCTAAGGCATAGACTTACCACGCGGGCGTCCCGCGTTCGATTCCCGTGCATGCACTATCTTTTTTTTTGCCAATTTCGAACTTTTTCAATTTTTTTATTATTCAAACTATTGCTACTAATCTTTAGAAGTAAAATAAATCTAGGTAACGTGAATAAAAAATTTTTTTGCATTAAAAACTATATTTTGAACGATTGTTACTAATCATTCGAAGGCAAATTAGTGAAGTTTTGGTGACAATTTCTATGCTTCACATTAAATGACGTCAATGCCGGGTAAGTGCAAATTACTCATTTTCCTACGAAACATTCATTAAATTTGGTGGTAATTCACTCGTGACGTCAACACCAGGTAAGTGTCATTCGAAGGCAATTAGTGAAATTTTGGTAACAATTTCTATGTTTCACATTAAATGACGTCAATGCCGGGTAAGTGCAAATTACTCATTTTCCTACGAAACATTCTTTATATTTGGTGGTAATTCACTCGTGACGTCAACACCAGGGTCAATTACTCATTGCTATGTTATACACTCTAACCCTTCTTATTGTCAGCGGGGTATTATGCTGTTCGTCTGGAAACCTAGAAAATGTCCTACAATTACCAGTTACTCATTATTCTACGAAGCTACTCCCAAATTTTCCCCCTTTGTTCGAAAATGCCTTAAAAGTCGACGTGATGGAGGTCTTATCATCAGTTTTCTTCATCATAATAAATAAAAATGCTATTTGTAATTGAACGTGTTTAAATTTTGTTTTTTCGCCTTACCTAGATCAAGAGACACGGCAGTGTCTCGCGGCATGTTCGTTCATCTAGTCTCGGCGTCGAAGCGAGCACCCGTGTATCTATACGCCACAAATATCTACCCCCTGCACCCCTCAATTTTTACATCGAATTTTCTCAATAAATATATGGTTATAACCAAAACTATGCTTAGTTACGCCATATAAATCGACTATTCTCTATCGATAGAGACCAGAGTAAATGTTGTAAGTTACATATTAACAGAGATTTTTCCTTAGAAACGCGAAGCCACGCCCCTTGCCCCTCAAAGTCGAGGATTTCTTTTCTCGGCCGCGATATATATATGTAAAAATGTCACAAAAATTCCGCCTGTCTTCGGCGGTATTCGGCCATGGTCGGAAATGTGTACACAGATGCGGCCACACGCATACGCCATCAAAAATGTATGTGAGAGTGTGTGAGATAATATATTTCTTGAATGTTTAGTTGTTTTTCAAAATTTAAAAATATTTCCATTCGCGAAACGATTTCCCTCGCATTTTCTCGATCCTCGGACGCGCTTGTTAATAAAAAGTACAAATTCAGTGTAATCGGAGTAGTGAATCTCAATAGTGGTGAATGTGACAGATGCTCTGACAGCTAGCTAATCAAATCGTTTAGATATGTTTAATAATCAAGACAGTGCACGGAAGCAGTGTCATTTTTCTTTGGTTGCTGGTGCATGAAGAGCAGTAAAGGAGACATCTGTATCTCGGAAGAAGTGGCATCAGATAAGTAACTTCCTAACTGACTGTCTTAACCTCATTTTCATCCCTTATACAGAACAAATATCTTTGTGGTTATTCTATTTTTTGTTTTCAGCGCCATACGAGAACGGGACGGATTGACGGAAATTTGATTTTTCTTCGCAGTCAAAAATCAACCTAGGTAGAAAAGAATTCTCTAGAATTGCGGTACAATGCCACGGTATGAATATCAGGTTCTACCGACATGGCATGCTTAGACAAGGTCTGTATCAACTTTAGCGTTATATTAAGGGCACTGCACTAATCCTGTGGCACATTTTTCTATCTAGAAAAGCATATTATTATGGTAGTACAGCTGTACAGCGTTCCGATAATATACCGTCTTCCCGTACTGACAGTATACATGCATTTTACCTCCAATATGCCGGAATTAAAAATCTCTAGAACTCTGCGGTACAATGCCACGGTAGGAATATCAGGTTCTACCGACATGACATGCTTCGGCAAGGTCTGTATCAACTTTAGCGGTATATTGGGGGCACTGCACTAATCCTGTGGTACATTTTTCTATCTGGGAAAGCATATTATTATGGTAGTACAGTTGTACAGCGTTCCGATAATATATAATTGGAACTTTTGATAATACGAAAGGGGGAATATATCGATAAAGAAAAGATAATAAAATAATTACTTCATTATTGTAATCCAATTCTATCGTATCTCCTACTTTTCTACCACGGCTTTCCCAGATAGAAAAATGTGCCACAGGATTAGTGCAGTGCTCCCAATATATTATATATAATGCTAAAGTTGATACAGACCTTGTCGAAGCATGTCATGTCGGTAGAATTTGATATTCCTACCGTGGCATTGTAGCGCAGAGTTCTAGAGATTTTTAATTCCGGCATATTAGAGGTAAAACCTCCACTCCATCGCCTTCGACTTCTTCTACCCCGTGAGGATTTCTCACGGACCAATAGTGGGCGTTATGATTATTCACTAATCCTTTGTTGCAGAATTTCGATTCATCTGTGAACAAAATCTTCTGACGAACGAGGGATCGTCCACTTGCCGTTCCAAAAATCAGTCGGAATAGTTCATTCGTCGAGCTGGATCTAGCTAATTGTACGCTGAAACATGCCCAAGACGTATTCAGCCTTGAGAAGATTTATTTTAATATTGGACCAAAGGAACGGCAATCCTGTTGCTTCAACTTCCAGGTATATTAATTGTAAGTATTACTGGAGAACGAGTAGGTTAAAAGATTTTCGTGAAGACTCACGATTTTCTGATATGTCATTTCGTACAGGTGCAACCGAAGAGGATCTAGCTCGTGTCCTGTCCGTAAAAAGATGACTCGATGGACATCGGAGAATGTCAGGCTTGTCACCGAGCGCCTATTACCCAAGTTACATTAATTGCAATACGCGCTTCTCGTTTCATTCAACTATTCCAGCGTTAAATAACTTTTACTTCTTTCAAGGTAATCACCTTTTATGAACTGTTCGTGGTAGGAGGCAGCGATCGATAATAGACTCGTCGTAGACAAGTTCGTCTATTAAAACTAAAAGGCAATTGGTGTGCAACTGGAACATCATCGCAGGAATAATTTGTCTACGATTAGTCACAATCATTGATCGTTGCCCCCTACGATCAACAATTCGTACAAGGTAAATGCTTTGAAAGAAGTAAATGTTACTTAGAGCAGGAATAGTTAAAACGAAAATCGCATATTGCAATGAAAGTACTATGGGTGAAAGGCGCTCGGTGACAAGCCTAACATTCTCCGATCCATCGAGTCATCTTTTTACGGACAGGACATGAGCTAGATCCTCTTCGGTTGCACCTGTACGAGATGACATGTCAGAAAATCGTGAGTTCATGAAAATCTTCTAACCTACTCGTTCTGCAATAATACCTCTAAAAAAAGAGAAAAAATCACCTCTAAAGTTGAGCTTGTAAGTATTTGTACAAGTTCTCAACAACGAGTTTCCAAGAGGCGGCGTGGCCGAGCGGTTAAAGCGCTAGTCTACTAACTCGGGGATCGCGTGTTCGAGGCTCCTCATGTGCTTCTTTTTTTTGCAAATAAAAATGTTCATTTAATCATAATTTGATAACAATCAACGTTACTAATCAATATTTTTTTTAATTTCAATTATATTTTAATTCTGGGGGCTGTGTTGAAAAAAATTAAAATTGTAGAAAAATAGCAGTTATTATTCGCTTTCGGTGAGCTCAGGCTTACAATTTGTGGGATGATAATTGTCATAAAAGCACTCAAAACATAAATTAAGTTGACAATGACTACAGGAGATAAAACCGGTATTGCTGCAAGCGCAGGGAGTCTTCAATTTATTTAAAGGAAAGCATACTTCATTCACGTTGGAAAAAAAAATATTATTTAATAACGTTGATTGTTATCAAATTATGATTAAATGAACATTTTATTTGCAAAAAAAAAAGAAGCACATGAGGAGCCTCGAACACGCGATCCCCGAGTTAGTAGACTAGCGCTTTAACCGCTCGGCCACGCCGCCTCTTGGAAACTCGTTGTTGAGAACTTGTACAAATACTTACAAGCTCAACTTTAGAGGTGATTTTTTCTCTTCTTTTTGAGTGTTGCACCCTAGGGTTGTGGTGATGTACTATACTAGTGGTGCTCTATAAATGAGTAAAGATTCGGCCAAATCGGTGACCCGAAAGCCTGAGTCTCTCTTGTTAGAGAGTTGAAAGTAAAACGTCTTCATGGATTTCTGTAGACGACCAAAATATAAGAAAAATCCGATGGCCTGTAAATTCGAAAGCGGTATATGTTTTATTTCTCCAAAATACTAAGGCAAAGTTAAAAATATAAGGGCTCTCTAGTCTATAAGTCCCTTTCAAAATATCACGAGAATAAATCAAAAGTAACGTGGTTATAATTAATTGGCTCGTATCGGTATAAAATGTGAGACTTTAATTTTGTGGTAATAAAAAGCTATTCTTCTACATGTACGTATCTTCCTCATGAATAAATTCCAAAAAGTAGTGAAATCCCCCCACAAAAACAGATTCTCTGTAAAAAAAAGGCGGCATGTTCATTCAGTGCCAACAAAAATTGATACGTAAAATACTCTCCAAAAAAGATTTGAAATCAATTAAGATCGCCATGTTCAAGATTTATATATAAAAAGTAAAAGGCATCATTTGAAAGGGAAATTATTGTAAATCAGGTTACTAAAAAATTCGACTAAAAAAATTTATAAAAAAATTTTAATAAAAAAGAACTTGCCGCGTTTTTTCCTTCAAAATAAAAAATTCAGACAGAGAATTATATTCGATGTTTATGCACTTATGATTTTAAATAAATTCATACACTTATATGATACCACCAGTATACCGAACGTCGCACGGGAAACCGATCAGGCGGGGGCCTTCTGGATTTCTCTGAATTTGACTTCGACAGTGCAATTTATGAATCACTCTAGCACTGTCCAAGCACTGCCAATATTCGGTATAGTGAACAAAATATGAAAACTTAAACGCGGCAAGTTCTTTTTTATTAAAATTTTTTTATAAATTTTTTTAGTCGATTTATTTTACTCCTAAAGATTAGTAGCAATAGTTTGAATAATAAAAAAAGTGAAAAAGTTCGAAATTGGCAAAAAAAAAAAGATAGTGCATGCACGGGAATCGAACGCGGGACACCCGCGTGGTAAGTCCATGCCTTAGCCGACTGCGCCACGCCGTTATCTTGGATGCCGAGTATTACATTACAGTACAAACTTTACGCGTCAAAACAATTTCTTTTTTTTTTAATAAAAAAAGGCGCATTGGACAAAAGTAAAGTATAAGCGTTACTCAGGGGACTTCCCTTTATTTATAAAAAAAAATTCATTACAATCGGTGCTCCGACTTTCGAAGGGTCCCCTTGTCAGTAGCCTTGTGGGCGGAAGGCCTAAGGGGTTACATGGGTTTACTCGGGGAAAAAACGGCCTATTTTCAACCATTTTTTTTCATATAGTAAGAAATAAAATATTTCATTCAAACTTTTTATTGTCTTAAACATACACATTTGACAAAGAATTTCTGAAATTTTCGTAGAAAAATATTTAAAACTCCGCCATTGCGACGTCATTTCCGGTGACCCTTCGGAAAAAAGGTACGTCCGCGTTGACAGCAGAACTCATGACAGGATCATCTGAAGTGAAAAAAAAAATACGTGTTTTATAGTTAAGACCATGAACTAGAACTTGGACGAAGGAAAAAAAAAGTGAAAATTGGATTTTTGGCAGACCTTTGTACAAAAAAATGCAAATTTCAGTGAAATTTGCTCTACATTTCTTTCTTAAGACCTGTGTAAAATTTCATCGAGATCGGTTGAGTAGTTCTCGAGAAATCTTGACAACCGACTTTGAAAACACAGTTTCGAGAAAAACGCGTTTAAAGTTTTGAGTGACAATAAAACTGGAAAATTTTTTTTAACTTACATTGAATCGTCAATTCCAGGGCCATAAAGTAAAGAACCTGCTGCAGCTGCAATGTCCAGGGCATCCTTTTGCTCTTGTCTATGACGAATCCTGGCTTTGCGAGTCTCGTTCGCAGATTTTTTCTCGGCTGCGCACACACGGTTTTCATCAGGTTTTCGGGCATATTCGTAGGAATTTCAGCCAAGTTTTAAATCCATACCGTGCATAATTAATAATAAAGCTGATGTTCCTTCATTAAAAGTGCAAGCAGCGACCAATGCAGCAATATTAACGACCTTTGAACCAGCAGGAAGTATTTTTGGAGTAACTTTCCAGATTAACTGGTTCAAGCTTTCGTTATTATTTTGTGTGAAACCACCAACACACCGCTCCAAAAGCTCATCCTTACTAAGACCTTCATAAATAGGTTTCATTGCAGCCAAAACATCCTCTGGTAATGGAGTATAATCGTGTTTGAATGATGAAAGAGTGTCCGTAGCCAATGCTCGCTGCCAGGCGCACCAGGAGTCTGGACCTTTCGGGCAATTTCCGTGCTGAGGTTTTTTGTCTGTAGAGCTGTAGTGATAATAAGTAGCCCATATATATATAGCGTCTTTCATTTTTTCCACTGACTCATAGTATCTTCTTATTGCCAAACCAGTTAATTTGTCAATTAATTTACTAGTCAGTTTACCTTTGCCAGTCAGTTTTTTTTAAGTTTTTTTACCTTTGACTAGTTTTTCCTCAACTGTTTTCTTGACTAAATCACGTAAACGGGTACCCATCCTCTTCTGCACATGTCCAACGCATTCTTTCTGGTTGACAACAAAATCTTCACCATAAGGTTGGGCTTTGAGAATACCAGAGAGAGTATGTTTTTGAATCCCCATCTCCTATATAGTTTACGTACCTCAGGCCATATTTTACAATAGAGCGTTTAAACATTTCAACAATCGAAGATACTTCCATGTTCCCAGATGCTCCAGCGTGATTGGCGCTACATTGATTTGTTGCGATATGTTCTTCTTTCCACTCTTCATACTCTGCCATGCTTAATTTTTTTTCCAAGAATCACATACTTTACAGTAAGAGCATTTTACAAACACATCCAAGACTTTTCCCGAATAATATCCGATTAGTGAACTCACATCATATAGTGATGCGAAGCCACGCTTCTTCCAGGTACCGTCACCGGAAACACTCACATCTATCGTATCTTCAACGTCGTCTTCATAGCTCGTTAATTGCTTTTCTTGTTCAGCAGCAGAGGAGAATAGTGTCTCAGCAATTGTCACGATACACTCATGTATTTTATCAATATAAAAATCGTATGTTGATTGATTGAAAAAGGAGCTGCTTATATCCATCAAACCGCAAAATTTCTTGCATCCGGCAAGCCCCAAGCCCAATATTCGCATAACAAAAATGAACCGGCGATTTAGTTCATACATTTTTCCAATTTGTTGACATGATAAAATATATTTCGGATCACATCGTTCACATGCTACCGCAATTTAAAATCCCAGACCGAATTTCGAGCATTGTTTAAAATCTATTTTTCCATTACACAATTTTTCTTCACATTCGTTTTTAATAATGTTAGAACACCGCACAAAACACGAGAGTGTTGAAAAAACTAAAGCAAAGTCTATGATTGAATATTGGAGCGTGTCTTCCTCTGGAATGTGCTCTTTATGGTCACCTCTTAACTTTTTTGCCGACATGCTCGTGAAGGAATCATCATGCATCTCAGGATTTTTAGGATTGAATGATTGTTTCCTTTTCCTTCGTCTATCTTTTCTACGAGTACCGTCCTTTAACTTCTAGAAACTTTCGGCATATTTTTGAATAAAATTTACAACGGACACTTATAACCTCAAATAAACCTCGTGATTCAATAAACGGACACTCTCTTATAACTTCAAATAAACCTCGTGATTCAACAAACGGACACTCTTATAACCTCAAACAAACCTCGTGATTCAACAAACGGACACTTATAACCTCAAATAAACCTCGTGATTCAACAAGTAATCACCAACTGAAGTATTTCTAGACGGACAAACAATAGACGAGCAACTACTCCAATATACCCGCGACACGCTGAGCCTCGCTGGCCTTAAGCGCGCAACTTCCCAAGGCTGTATCTTCGAAACTATTACTTGGAGCGACTTGAAAATTTAGGACAATATTCTAGAGATGTTGTAGAAATTAATAAGATAATAAAAAAAATTCGATTTTTTGAAGCCGTGAAACCCATGTAACCCCTTAAAAAAAGTACCAGGATAGTCAAAAGTCCCAGCACCCAGCTAAAAATCTCCTTAACGAGCGACTTGAGCAAAAGACAAGAATACAAAAGTATTTGTTAACAAGATATTTAGCCGGGTCCGGACTTTGGCTAACAAAAGTACAAACACAAACATATGTACATATTTATTTTTATTTCAGGTATCTTGGAGGTGGAGCGTCAATGCTCGATTTACATTTACAGTCCAGAATCGGACATTCCACCGTTTCTTTCATTATTCCAGAAGTTTGTACTGCAATTTGGAAAGTGATGAAATCAAAGTGTTTTCAACGTTTGTCTAAAGAAACTTGGATAAATACTGCTTCGGAATTTATGGCAAGGACACAGTTTCCGCACTGCATCGGTGCTCTTGACGGAAAGCACATTCGTGTTATTAAACCAACGGATTCTGGCTCTAATTATTTCAATTATAAGAAATTTTTTCCATTTTGTTGTTGGCGATATGTGATGCAAACTATAAGTTTATTTATATCGATATGGGGACTTACGGGAAATCATCTGATTCAGCAGTACTCAAAAACTCGATTTTTTTAACAAAATGACAGCTGGACTTTTGAATTTTCCAGAACCAATTGATATGGGAATTGGCTTCAATGAAAAAATGCCGTTCATGCTAGTAGCAGATGAAGGGTTTGGACAATCTGAATTTCTCCTACGTCCATACGGGGGAAATTTTCTTAGTGTTGATAAAAAAAATATTCAATTATAGATTAACAAGGGCGCGCAGATATATAGAATATTCGTTTGGAATTCTTGCAAACAAGTGGCGAATTTTACACCATGCACTGGATGTTAACAAGGACCTTGCTATACTAATTATAAGAACATGTTGTATTCTTCACAATTTTGTGCGAGATCGTGATGGATTCAAATTTGAAGATACTTTTCAAGTCAGAGGATTTACTGACATGGCAAATAATCCCGTACAAGGAGGACGAGTGGCAAACAATATTAGAGCGAAATTTGCCCAATACTTTATTAGTCCCCAGGGACAAGTTCCTTGGCAAATGCAAAAGATAGCCTAGGTTAAGGACTTCAGATACCAACAATAACATATGTGAATTGGCTGCTAACTCTGGTTTAATTCGTCGGTGAAGAAGATTAGCGAGAGTGGAATAATTGGGCGGTGTACTTCGAGAAAGACACATACATCACGCGTATCGTTGTTATTGTTTATCTACACATTAAAAGCCAAACAACGTCACACCGTCCATTTTATAATGCCAGTCCCAGACAATGCGTGC
Source organism: Xiphydria camelus (assembly GCA_963678675.1). NCBI lineage: Eukaryota > Metazoa > Arthropoda > Insecta > Hymenoptera > Xiphydriidae > Xiphydria > Xiphydria camelus. The sequence goes on from OY783201.1 coordinate 18,219,399, forward strand.
ATTCGGCGAATGCGCGAACATTCGGAGACCGTACTACGCCTTCGGCTACCCTCCCATACGCTACAGTATTTGGAAAATGTTCGTGCTTTCGGCAAATTCGCGAACGTTCGGGTTCGATACCGCTCTCGAATTTCAGGGGCCTCACGGCGTCTCGTAATACGTACACAAAGGAACATCGTATTTTTCGTCTAGAAATATACGGATATAATTCACATTCCTCTACGAAAAAAAGCGTATAACCGTAATTCACGGAAACCCTTGATTACGATGTAGATTCTTTCAGTATATATTGTAATATAAAATGATCCATATGCCGGACTATCGCACTCACTGACCTGGTGCACCTAGACACGAGAAACTGCAGGGAAAATCTGTCATTTCCCGTGATCGTCGACCTGGTGCACCTGGTCACGATAAACTGTAGGAAGAACTTCGTATTTACCTTCATCATCTACCCAGTAAAACAACCAAGTAAGAATGACGGAATGATGAATGAAAATTTATTCGTTATTCAAAATTATTTGAATGATAAATGAAAATTTAATCTTAACAAATAGTCATTCAATTATTAATTTTTCTTATGACGCCCATCCCTGACTCCAATGATATTCTATTTTGTTTACAAATGTACAAAAAACTAAGATAAAATATTTATAGAGAAATACTATTTATAATCAACATTACCGCAATTAGATGACCGGACTGTTGAGAAATGAATAGTTGGATCTTTTAGATTTTTAGAAATATTAGTGGAGTATCTAAATTTTATGCACACCTCCAATAATTCGAAGCATCATTTAAAAATTTTAAAATATTGTCGATTTATTGCCATGATTTATTCGGAGTGGAGAAATTGGAAAAATTATAAAATATTTACCTCTGAGTTCATAGTTGTTGTAAATCAAACTTTGTTTACATTTGTTGTAATCTGTTCGTTTTGTCCGTTTTATCTTTGGCGCCATTGAGTCACTAGCGCATCTCGAGTTGGCTTCTCTAACTATTCTTCTTTCCCCTTCACTACTTCCCAAAGCCGATTATAAGATGTGTGTACCACGTGTTGATCAACAACGAGTGTTTAATAAAACTACCATGTACCAGGATCTAGTATGCATCAGAGTGTTTCTTTCTACCTCGTCCGTCAGCCGTTTATTAAAATTCAATAGGTTATGGGCCCAGGACTCATACGGACGGGTGATTGAAACGAAAAATTCTTGAGACGAAAGTGAGGTTAGGAGTGCTCGCGAATTTACTGCATTCAAGAAATTCGCCATGAATCCCACCCACCGAATCGAACTACTTGGAAAAGACAATTACGATACCTGGAAGATCCAAGTGGAAGCCCTGCTGGTTGAAAGCGACTTGTGGAAATACGTGGATGGCACGACATCGCGGCCAACACCAGCGGACGGAAATATTGCGGAAATCACGGCGTGGGACAAAGCGGATCGAAAGGCTAGATCGAAGTTAATTCTGGCGATTAGTCCATCAGAAGTAAAGCAAGTAAAGTCATGTACAACCTCGCACGAGCTATGGCAGAAACTAGAGAGCATATATCAGTCTAAAGGTCCTGCGAAGAAGGCTCATCTACTCAAACAACTAACGCTCATGAGGATGTGCGAAACGGATGATATCCGTGATCACGTCAACAAATTTACTGACACCGTCGACAAACTCAATATGGACGTACAATTCGAATTGGATCAATTAAGCATCATGCTTCTCTGTAGCTTACCTGACAAATTCGAAGTTTTCAGGTGTGCGATCGAAACTCGTGACAAACTACCAAACATTGAAACACTGAAAATCAAGATTCTGGAAGAAAGCGATGCACACGAGGAGGCAAGCGGATATACACAGAACGCGATGATTGCAAGAGGACTTTTCAGAGAGGTGCAAACAAAATTGTACAGAAGCATGAGCCGAAAGATGAGGAACAAGAAAATTCGAAAACGACTTTCAACTATAGATGTTTTCGTTGTCACAAAACTGGGCATCGAGTGGCGGATTGCAAGAAAAAAACCTCCACAAAGGACCATGAACGCTGAAGAAACTGAAGAAGCCAGTTTTCATATCACAGAAGGAGTCGATGCGCTAAGTTCGGCATTCCAAGTTCAGGAAATCGAGCGCATTAAAGATTGGTGCCTCGACAGCGGTTGCACGTCGCATATGTGCAATGACCAACACAGACTGCTGGATTTGGAAGAAGCTAAATACCAAAATGTAAACTTAGCGAGCGATGCATCGATGCGAATCCAGGGCAAAGGCACCGTGATGTTATCCACGTCGAATGGAGCGAAAAACATCATGGTGAATTTGGAAGACGTTTCGCACGTGCCTGGTTTGCGAACAAATTTGATTTCCGTGGCGAAAATCGCATCGAAAGGATAACAAGTAATCTTCGACCAACATGTAGCCTCGATAGTAAACAACAAAGGAGACATCAAATTAATAGCTGAGCGACGCAACGGATTGTACTACGTCAGAGAGCTAAATCAATTCGCAGCGAAGGCTGAAATCGAAATCACATCGCCGAATATAATGAAATGGCACCAGAGATTCGGACATCTCAACGAGGGAAGTCTTCGAGAACTCGCACGTCAAGAGGCTGCAATCGGGATCAAAATAGCGAACAACGAAAAATTGGAGCCGTGCAAAATTTGCTTGAAAGGCAAACTCACGCAAACGCCATTCTCCAAGGAGTCATCAAGAAGCACCGAGACGTTGGAAATAATACATACGGATTTGTGCGGCCCAATGCGCATTGAATCCTTAGGTGGAGCACGATACTTCGCCGTGTTCATTGACGACAGTACGCGCTGGTGCGAAGTAAGAACTTTAAAAAAGAAAGGTGAGCTTTTGAATGTTTTTTAGGTAGTTAAGCACTTGATGGAAAATCAAACCGGAAAAAGAATCAAGTGTATGCAGTCTGACAATGGCAGAGAGTTCTGCAACAAGGCATTCGACCAATACTTAAAGGAATGTGGAATAACAAGGAGACTCACCGTCCCATACACTCCGGCACAAAACGGTGTCGCGGAAAGGAAGAACCGCACACTGGTAGAAATGGCCCGATGTCTATTAATGCAATCAGGATTACCACCTGCCTTTTGGGCCGAAGTCGTCGCTACCGCGAATTACCTGCGAAATAAATGCCCATCGAGACCTCTGGATGGAAAAACAGTATTCGAAAAATGGTACGGAAAGCGCCCTAACGTTTTTCATCGCAGGATCTTCGGAAGCAAGGTATTTATCTTGGACAAAACGCCCGGGAAAGGCAAATTTGAACCTCTCGTTCAAGAGAGGGTATATTTGTGGGTTATTCACGAGAGTCCAAGGCATACAGAATTTGGATACCTGAGAAACGAAAAATCGAGGCATCTCGGGACGTTAAATTTTTATTGGAATTCCCAGAAGACGGAAAATTTGAAGAATTTTTAGATAAAAGTGCCGAGGGTAAAACAGACGAATATCTGGACGCGTCGAAGAAACTTTCACGTAAGGAAGTGGACATTGAAATTAACAAAGGAGTGATCCAAAATCAAGGAAACGATCTCGAGGAAACTCCGGATGCTGTGGAAACAGAAGAGGGTGACAACGATCCTTGCGACGATCAAAATCAAGAACGGATTCCCGAGCTCCGAAGGGGACCTGGCAGACCTCGTATTGTTCGGACTGGACAGAGAGGACGACCACGAAAAATGTACCTGATAGCAAACCTCCGGGAGGACAATGGAAATGTTGAAGTGAATCGAGAAGACACCGAAGAACATCGCGTGGACGGCGAGGGACACAATGACGTCGAGGAAAATGGGCTAATTTAGCCGAAATTTCCTTCCGGGACGCCTTGTCAGGATCCGAAGCTGCAGACTGGAAACAGGCGATTAAAGAAGAATTCAAAGCGCTGATAAAGAACGAAACTTGGGAGATAGTCGATCGCCCACCCGACACCAACGTTATCAGTTGCAAATTTGTTTTGCGAAATAAAATGAAAGCCGATTATAAGGCGTGTGTACCACGTGTTGATCAACAACGAGTGTTTAATGAAACTACCATATACCAGGATCTAGTATGCATCAAAGTGTTTCTTTCTACCTCGTCTGTCTGCCGATTATTAAAATTCAATAATAGTTTCTCCTGGAGTATATATAGATTTGAAAAACTTCTGCATAGTTTCAAAGGCAAACCAGTTTGGTTTGTAAATCTCTTCTGCCCCAGCACCAGATTTGCTCCTGGAGATTTAACCCTTCGTTACTCACGTGGGTTTTTGAAACATTAAAGCACACCCCAGTTAAAAATTAACGTTTTCTTAGTGAAAAATTGAAATTTTTAAATACTTTTTTTAATTTTAAAGCTTGAGATATTGCCTAATGATCTCAACATTAAAAAAAAATTAATTTCGTTATTTTCTAATTGAAAACAAAACTCGAAGTCTCGGTACATGAGGTCTCGGTTTTCAGACGCTCAGGTCTCCCTGCCGATTTTTATAAAAACAGTATAAATAATAGACTGAGGATAGTTGTCATACTCTCGTTTTATTAACAAAGGATCAATTAACAAATTGGAACAAGTTTTATAGAAAAATATTAAATATTGAATTAATACAGACTGTTAAAGAAATCACTATTTAACTCTTTGCAGCGTTCTGTCGAAGAGATAAATTGGTTTTGTCCTGCGCCTTTGGTGCCAAATTCTTTAATGAAATGTTCCCGAAAGGTACTAAAAGTGCCAACCTCGAAAAAAAAACTCTAGGCGTGGCATGCAAAAAAAGAAGGCTGGGGTGTAGCCTACACCCCACGTGAGCAATGAAGGGTTGACCTTACTTAAAAGCTGACGGAATATCGCCATTAGTGAGTCTTTCTTCTTTTTTAAATCTGCGGCAGTTACGTTGTTGCTAGAAAATGATGATTCCAACTTCTTCCAGGCATCAGCCACTTTGTTTCTGTTTTTGTGGTCAACATGTTTGGGATCCCATATCGGTGTAGGCATTCGGGGTGCGCACGGAAGGGCACGGGTTCATCAGTTTTTCTACACCCATTTCAACGCACGAAAGTGTTGGGTTACTTCGTCATCCTTTACTACGCGTCGTTTTACCAACAAGACCGCGGATAGCGACCGAATACCGAATGTTTGGCGCAGTAGAGCTCCCACACACTATACGAAGAATCACGAATGGCAAATATTCGCCGACTGCACACATTATCTGGGACCGATTTCAGACTTCCTGTGTCACTAACCAAACCCCGAAATAAAATCTTCATTTTTCGAATTTTGGCCAGCTTTTCGGGATTTCGTCCCATTGTGCGGCGCCTCGATCCCGCTCTCCAATTTCAGGGGCCTCGCGACGAGGTACCGGTCGCGATGGCAAGACGGTGTGCCTCGGTAAGCACAAGGCGCCTGGACCCCTTCTCGGGTTGCAAATAAATCAACTATGCGTAGCTGGGCACATCATGTGGGAGCGGAGGCGAAAAAGCCCGAAGTTACTTCATCATCTTTTACTACGCGTCGTTTTACCGATAACACCGCGAATAGCGGGCGAATGCCGAATGCTTGGCGCAGTAGAGCTCCCACACACTACGCGAAGGATCACGAATGGCGAATATTCGCCAGATGTACGCATTGTCTGAGACCGGCTTTACACCAATGAATATACCGTATGTCTCGGCCAGAACCCCACAGTTGCAGGGATCTTGAAATTTACCATCGGCCGTGCTTGGTCGGTACTCGAGTCATTTTTTACCGGTAGAAGTCGAGTCGGTAGTTAGAGTAGGTGGCAAGTCGGGTGATCGAAGCATCTAACCTCGAAATTGTGAATTTGTGAATAATGGTGAGTAATTTCTATTATTCACAAATTCATAATTTTGAGGTTAAATGCTTGGAACTCCCGAATTGACACCAACTTTAACTACCGACTCGACTTCTACCGGTAAAACATGACTCGAGTACCGACCAAGCACGGCCGATGGTAAATTTAAAGATCCCTGCAACTGTGGGGTTCTGGCCGGAACATACGGTACCTATGGAAAAGTTTTGTATGTATCTATTGCTTTTGTTATTTGAAAAAGAAAAAATAACTTCAGGAGCCCTGAGGATAGACTACCAAAAAGGACGAAACGTTGGCAAATGAAACAACAGTTTCTCATTCAGAAAATCAATTTACTCTCGTTAACCTTTCTTACCAACGATAAAAAATGTTTTGTGTTTTTACTTGTAAATTGCATCGAGTCTTTAATTTATAACTAAATATATTTCCTTACCAAGTGTATGCTTTTCTTTTGTTTCCCTGTTGTTAAATTCTGCATCAAATTGAGTACATATTTCCACCCAGGCTTTTTCTGTTGTAATAGCATCGCTATACTCAGGTATTGATGAATCCCATATAGCAGGGCGACTCTCGATTGCACTTATGAAATCTTCGACATTTAAATCATCTACAATTCTTCTTATATACTCCGGAATGTCGTTCACAATTTTTTGTGGCATTTTCAATCTCGTGGATACTGATCGGTTTTCGGTAGTAGCTAACAAAAGCGGCCAGTCGCTGTGGCAACGTGTGTATACCCTAATAACAACCTGTGTATTTATATCGGTGGCCTGTCGCGTGCGATATCCACCGCTGACACTGGTGATCGACTGACACGCCACTATCGCTTACTAGCGCGACAGCAGTGGCCAAGCAGTGGCCAAGTATGCACATGCACCGATTGAATTCCATTGTTTCTCACAAGAGGCCAGTGGCGATCAGACGCGTTCGCCACTGAAAGTGGCTTCGTCTGCATCGGGTCGAAGATGTTGAGAACCTTGTTATACCTGGAGAAGCCAGGTGTTAAGGCGTGCCCTCACTGAGTCGACATTGTCGATCGACACTTTCGACTAGAGTGTATCAACTAGATTTTGTCGATCGTCATGTCGGCTGGTTTGTCGGTAAACATTAAAGAGTAGTCGAGTCGACGTGTTTCGGCAAGGCGGGCGGTATGTTCCGGCAGCGGTGCGATGACGCTCGGCGTAAACGGGCCCTCGGTTGGATCGAATTCCTGCGTCCTAATCCGGCCGGTTATAATCCTTATAATCGGCCTAGGTACGCAAGGGATTGACCGTGGACCGTAATTCGGATCCCCCGGTTCGTCCTCTCGACACAGAGGACGAAGTCGAGGAAATGCCTCCGTTTCGGGAAAAACCCCGCACGCAACTGCATGCCCCCTCTTCTTGCCCCTTGATGCATTGATGTGTCGCATCAGGGGAGAAGCTACTTTATTAACCCCTTGCCGAAGTAATTTCTGTTTACTGGGCTTCCCCGCCCGAGTCGAAATCTGAGAACTGAAAGACCACTGACAGAACTGAAAGATCACTGAAACAGCCCTGATACCTCTGAATATCCCCACCTCTCTCAAAACATAGCGCTGAAATATCACTGAAAGGCCTGACTTAGCGTTGAAAAAGATCTTAAAGTCCTAAAATTGTCTCCTCCACTTATCATTATACAATTAGAGTATTATAGAGGATTATGAAGGAAATTACTAGAGATAATAGGAATGAAAGAGAAGATTTGGAAAGACTGAAAAGAGAGATGAAGAGTCAGAAGAGAAGAGAAAGAACAAATAACGTGATAATTAAATGTCTGAGTGCAAAAGGAGGAAGAGTCAGGGAGGGGGTAGAGCGATTGTCGTCGGAGAAACTGATGGTACGGTGTAAGATAGATTGGGCAAGAGAGGGAGGAAGAAAGGGCCAGAAGATGATAATTATGAAGTGCAATAGTTGGGAGGATAAGGTAGCATCTCACATGGGAAGAAAGGGATACCCAACGAAGGATTAGGCGTGTGGCGGCGTTAGAGAGAAGACAAGGAATACATATTAATATGTATTTTATGTCATATATATAGTACACATTTCTAATTTTGTTTATAACTTTATATTGATATAGTTGTCATCCGAGTTTCTAGAGCCAGGCGAAAGAAGGGTAAGATTCATTTATTTCTTTAATTATTATAAAAATTATATGAATTACTTGAATCATTGATTCTTTCAAGTTGAGATATTTCCGGGCTGTGGCTTCTCCATACGCGAGACAGTTTTAAACCTAATTAAATTAAGATATTCGCCAGCTACGAAGTGGCAAAAGTATGTGTGAGAAATTTTGCTCGAAGTTCATGGGAATCAATTATCGTCATACACAGCAAAAGGGTCTAGAGGAACGCCACGAACCACTATCCAATTATTCAAAGGACTATACCGTAAGTAAAGTATAACCTCGGGCAAATATAAATAAAATAATTTTTCATATATTATTTCATGCTCATGTTTTTTTTTCAGAAAAAAACGAATTGCGATCGATTAGCTGTGAATCATATTGCTAAAACGAAATTGGTGACATTTATTAACGCCACCACTAGAAATAAACGGCAATATGAGAATAAGAGGCGGGTACAGTCAGGTGGGAGCGGAAATTCCCCAATAATTATTATTTAATTTAATTTAATAATTAAAAATAATATTTCTTTATGTCAATTACACCTAAAACTCTCAATTTTTCTAATTTTTCACGGGGAAATTTTTTTATCGTAGAAGGAATTAGCACTAAAAAAATGATTGAACAATTTCACCGTGTTATTCAAATGGAAGTCACAAAAAGCGATTGAGACACCCCTAAATATTGAGTGAGAATATGCACCCGGCGACATATTCAAAGTTACATTAAATACTAACGTTTTAAGTACCCGCCAAAAGAATTAATTAAAAAAGCTTTTTTTTTTGAATCAGTCTAATATATATATCCCCACCATTCCTAATTCCCCCTCTCCGTCGGAAAGAATAGTTATTTTCGTTATGAGGGCGTGAAGCGCCGTTTTTAACGAGTGTGAAGTTTGCCGCACGAGCGAAGGGAGCTCGTTCGGCAACCACACGAGTTAAAAACGACGCGAAACGCCCGAATGACGAATTCTATTTTTTGTTACTAATTGTAAGTGTCAAATACGAGGTTGACGGGGTTCGGGACGGGGTGGTAATTACAAACAAAAATATCATAAGTATTTTTTAAAGTAAAAAGAAGTAAATAAATAAACAAACAAAGAAGTTTAGGTTAGGTTAGGTTCTAGCGTTTCAGGAATTATATGGGAGCTCATTGTCATAATATTTGTTTTTCACAATATTTTATTATTAGTTTTAATATTAATAATTTAAAGTTAATTTCATTTCAAGTATTTTTAATTTAGTGTTTATTGATTACGCGCTCTGTCTGGCACCGGCTTTACGTCAGCTGTGTAGAGTTGTGCTGCGAATGCGTGGCGTTGGACACACTGGCTGTGCCAACTTCAAGTAATAATCGCAGTGATTTCTCGAGTGTGCGACTTCATTTCAAGAACTGTGCAGATTATTTCACGCACTGCGCAGGTTATTTCACGCACTGCGCAACTTTTCACGAATTGGTTTGTGAAAGGTGATTTCACATGCGTTGAGGACGCCCATGAAACCGAATATTTGGCACTGACAAGGAAAGTACACGAGGTGTACCTCACCGATTTTCTTCATTCTGCGATATATTATAGTATATCAAACAACATTAGACACGTATTTTTTGTACGTGCTAATTCGGTCATTTAAGGGATGAAAATCACCCCTAAACTTGACCACCTGAAACCAATTTTCTACGTTTTCTCAAAAACTACGTTGAATTTCTTAATGAAACAAATTGAATATTATTCCGTATCGAATATTCAATTTGTTGCATTAAGAAATCCAACGTAGTTTTTGAGAAATCAGAAAAAATTGGTTTTAGGGGATCAAGTTTAGGGGTGATTTTCACCCCTTAAATGACCGAATTAGCATGTACAAAAAAATACGTGTCTAATGTTTTTTGATATACGCAGAACATATCGCAGAATGAAGAAAATCGATGAGGTACACCTCGAGTACTTTCCTTGTGACAAAAAATTATTTTAGTATATATAGAGTGCTCTAATATATATACAGAGGTATCAGGGCTATTTCAGTGGTCTTTCAGTTCTGTCAAAGCTTTTTCAGTTCTCGGATTTTGACTCGGAATACCACTGAAAAAGAACTGAAAGCACTGAAAATCATAGAACTGAAAAAGAACTGACACCCCTGAATATGCATTTATGCAGGCCTGTCAGTGCTTTTTCAGTTGTTCCGAATTCTATGGGCCGCGCATGCGCAAAAGCCACTTTGACGAAAATAACACTGGTCAACAGTGATTTTGTTGCACGAACCAGACCAGGTGATTCTTATAGATTTATGTGCGCTAAAAACGAATCTGACTCTCAAATTTGTGTATCACGTCAGGATTTTGAAATACTTAAGATTAAATATACGAAAACGGGCGATTTTGGCCATATTCACGGGTCTATTAACACGGGCGGGATAACGACGACGACGATGACGAGCATGACGATGACGAGGACGGCGACGACGACGATGACGAGGACGAGGACGTCGAGAATGGCGACTACGAGGACGGCGACGATTCGAACAACGACGACGAGGACAACGACGACGACGATGACGATGAGAACAACGACGAGGAGGACGGCGATGACGAGGACGGCGAGGACGACGACGATGACGTATTGAACGAAGATGATAGCAACGACGTGATACTGCTGCAAAAGCTTGGGGGAGCGCCGCGATGGCGGCGCAGGGGCAATAGCCCTCCGGGGGTTGACGAGCGAAGCGAGTAGGGGGCGGAGCCCCCTAGTGAAATAAAGACTTTTAATAATTATTACATCTAATCAGCAAGGTCCCGATCGTTCACTTTTTCACAATTTCGATATTTCGCAAAATAGAGAACCTTTTTCCAATAAAGTCATTTTTACTACGTTTTTCGTCCTACTTGAAGCTGTCAAAAATCAGCAAAATGAAATTTTCCAAAAACGAACGATCGGGACCTTGCCCAGTGTTTCCTGTAAATAAAAAAAAATTATCGCGATACGTTCAGTTGGTCTCCCGTAATCGTGCACACCAGTTTGAAAAAATGAAACTGTTGGGAAAACGCGTTTGAAGTTCTATAATATTACAGCATTACTCACGTGCGCCGTCGTGTTTAACGACATAACTCTCGAACTAGGGAGGAAATATGACAAACCCTGTAAACAGGCTCATACCTAAGACCCTTTAGATTAGGAAAATGAAATAAAACAAATTTCGATTTTTTGAAACCGACAGGGTGTAAGTCCCCCTTAAGAAATTACAAAAATATGTACATTGCAGTGTACATAATGACTGACAGATGCAGAACTAAACAATTGGTAGAAAGGGAGCTGTTTGAAATTCTCAATGGAGATGAATCGGAATTAGAGGAATTAGGGTTAGAAGAAGATAATGGCTGGAATGAAGTGCCGACGTCGGGACAAGAGGTAAAAATATGTTACATGCTAATGCTGAATTACAAAAGCTAAATTTTTTCTTTCAGATGAACTGTTTTCTGCACATACTAGCCCTGTTCTTGATGAAATAGAAGAGCTTCCGCCAACTGAAAATGATGCTAGTTCACAAGCAGAAGCCAAGGAATTAGGTCTCGCGTCTTGCCAGACGGCACGTGACTTTGCTACGGAATATTTTAAAGCTCAGGGTCTCACAGAGAAAAGCGATATAAAATGGATAAAAGGGACTTATGAAATGGCATCTATAATTGAGTTTTTCCAGCTACCAAATTCTGAGGCAATAGATTTGCCGTCTCCTCTGTAATTTTTTTCCAATTATTTTGCAAATGAGTTGGTGGAATCCTGTGTAGAAAAAAACGAACTTGTATGCCGTCCAAAATTTTGTACCGAACTTTCCAGCAACAAACGTATCTGAACTAAAGACATTTTTTGGAGTCCTTATGATAATGGGGAATATGAGTTATCCGAGAGTTCGCATATACTGGGAGCCAAAATTTGCTATTTCTCTAATAACTGAAAATATCTCAGTCAATAGGTTTCTCAAACTTACAAGGAAACGTTTCGAGGCCGCCGCTTCCGATCTTGATGAAACTTCGTAAATTTAAAGTTTATCGAAAATAAGAGACCCCTATTTTTTTAAAGCTGCCCAATTTTAGTTTAAGGGGGTGAAATGAACCCCTGAACTTTCACCCCCTTGGAGCTATCTCCGAAACGAAGCGAGACAGATGAAAAATTTTCATATACGTTTTGTTTCGTTTTTTCAGTGTCAGAAAATGCCCTAAACAGATTTTGGATAAACGCATTATTTTTCAAAACAAAATTTCTTTTTAATCTAATTTTTCGAAATATCGATTTGGTCATATGGACAGAAATGTAGAAAATTTTATTAAAAATTTAACCATGTATGACAAAGTATATTTCTCTCCTACAGTTTTCCAAATTTCTAACTTTTATATTTGAGCGGGTTACCAATGGCAGTGACGGGATAGGTCGGGGGTTATTACTTCTATGTATTTTAGTGCCACTTTTCTTTCATTTAATAAAGTTCAACTTTCTATGCCTCATAATTATGACAATAATGGTACTCCATGAAAAAATGTTTCACACAAAGTTGTTTCTTACACCAAGCACGCATAATAACGGCAATATCGCCACATATGTGGCATCGTGGTTCCGAGTCCTGTGCATAACAAAATTCTACAGGATGTTTAAATTCAGGAGGGGTCTCGTGTCTACATATCCACTCTTGTACCACGAATATTTAATGAAGTTAGTAAATCGTGGCGAAGAAACCTGATAATGAGTAAGGGATTGAAGTTTTAGAATATTATCTCTCGAGTGAAGGTTAATATCGTAATTGAAAAGGGTGACAATATCTGAAAACCTCCTTACAAAATTCTTCCACATTCGAAATCCGTATACGTCTAGCGGTTGAATTAGTCCGGTGGTGCCTTCTGGAATCGTCATTAATATTATTGCCTTGTCTTCTGGTGTAGCTTCTCGAACACTTCGCTCACATTGTCCACTCCAAGAGTCCAACAGTAAGACGCTTGAAGGTCCAGTGTTAGGGAAGTAAACTTCTTGCAGCCATGTTTTCATGAGATCGGTTGTAAGTTCCCCAGATTTGGAAGCCACGGTAACATTCTCTCTGCAAATATAATCAACCGAATAGTATCAAAATAAAATGGAAAAAAATTATTCAGAAATCGTATTAATAAATCCGACTGTTAATTTATTTATATTACTTTCCGTTTGTGTGTAAGTAATTAATTATTCACTCACACGTTAGATTAGATTGTCTGAATTTTTATAGTTTCTTGTTGGAATTATTTTCTTCTTTAATTTTCTTCTTCGCGTACTGTTTCCTCCAGTACTCCTCATATTCTTGCAACTCTCGTTCTACTTCGGCCATGGATGGTCCGGTCATGCGGAATGTCAGCTCCAGCGATTTCTCGAGAGACGGCAATGGTATGCGCTCGCTTTCAAGATCCTCCACGATCTTCTCAAAAGTCGGTAACTTATTTGAACTCATCACTTGTGAATGATGGACGCAGACAATGAAACTGAAGCTCTTTGCTTCTCACCCCTGTATATATATTCCTCGGACATATTGACGCTCTCGGAAATGCCGTAAACAACATTCCTGGTATTTGTCAGGTTGCCTTATATGGCCCCGCTGATGAGAAAGAGGGAGTTTAGTTCTTTGGTTAACCTTTATTATTAGTTGGCCCTGTGCCCGCACGAAAATATTTGCGTACACCCTCTCGAGTTTCGTACGCGGACTCCGAGGATGATGGCCCCTTTTTGGGAAGTCGGACCTCCCACCCACTCCAGTCTGTTTCGCTCTTGTGAGGCGACTTCATCATATATAAGGAAGCGAAAGAGGAAGCTTTTTAGTCTGAATATTCAGTTTCTATTGTGCACAGCAGTTCATATTATTAATATGGCAATTATAAATCCGATCAATGTGTTAACTTTATTGTTGGCCGTTTTTAATGTACCAGATGGAAGAGAAACTCCAGTGAATAATGCAGAAGTATAGTTGAAAGATTTATTACAAGATATTATTATACGTAGCACATGTGGAGGACTCATCATTTCCAATCAAACATGAAAATAAATTAGAATTGGAAAATTCAATCGAGGATAGTGGAATGCACGCTGTTAATACTGACTGGCTAGAATCGGATGTCGAAACCAGTATACCTCCAGAACCATTTCCTTGTACACCCGATGAAGAAGCAGTTAGCTTTGAATATAAATAAAGTGCCGTAGATTACTGGAACACTGGAAAGAAAAGACGTCGAACCATAGCAGCAGTTCATCATCAGTTTAGAAAAGTCAAATCTGATAGACAATTACGAAGATGTGCTGCACAAGTAGGACAGGGGGGTACTCAAAATGATAAATTAATACGCATAGCGCAATATACTTTTAATAAATTTGTAGAAGCTAGTTGATCGAAAATAATAGTACATAATGTAGACCTTAAACGATGGGCTTTACAAGCAAAAGAAGTAGAGATTCTTCCAACCTTCAAAGCAAGTCAATCATGGTTGAGGTCATTCAAGAAAGCATATAGAATTGTCTCTCGAAAGATCACAAAGTTTGTAACGAGAAAAAACATTCAGGGTGAGGAAAGTTTGAAACTACGAAGCCAAGCCTTCGTAGAACAAGTGAAACCACTCATTACACAATATGGAGCAGAAAATGTATTTAACTCTGACCAAAGTGGATTTAATTTCGATTTCCTTCCTGGACGGAGAGTGCGTTTGTCTCTCCCCGTGGTGCGGCCGCGTCCGCACATGGCGCCCATCGGTTTCAATCCCGCGAGTGGCGGCGTAGCCGCCGTTTAGTGGCTTAGCGGAGGGCATCGCGGGCCCTCAGCGAAGCTCGACGTCACACTATATTATACAACCCACCATATCTGCTAATGGAAAACTACTGTCGCCTCTTTATATGGTATTAAAAGAGGCTAGTGGGCAATAGGGAGAACGAGTGCAACAAACCGTGTTTAGGCCGCCAAATGTATACTTCATGGCTTCCAAATCTGGGAAACTTACAACCGATCTCATGAAAACATGGCTGCAAGAAGTTTACTTCCCTAACACTGGACCTTCAAGCGTCTGACTGTTGGACTCTTGGAGTGAACAATGTGAGCGAAGTATTCGAGAAGCTACACCAGAAGACAAGGCAATAATATTAATAACGATTCCAGAAGGCACCACCGGATTAATACAACCGCTAGACGTATACGGATTTCGAATGTGGAAGAATTTTGGAAGGAGGTTTTCAGATAGTGTCACTCTTTTCAATTACGACATTAACCTTCATTCGAGAGATAATATTCTAAAACTTAAATCCCTTACTCATAATCAGTTTTCTTCGTCACGGTTTATTAACTTCATTAAATATTCGTGGTACAAGAGTGGATATGTAGACACGAGACCTCCTGCATTTGAACATCCTGTAGAATTTTGTTATGCACAGGACTCGGAACCACGATGCCATATATGTGGCGATATTGCCGTTATTACGTGTGCTTGGTGTAAGAAACAACTTTGTATAAAACATTTTTTCACGGAGTAACATTATTGTCATAATTATGAGCCGTAGAAAGTTGAACTTTATTAAATGAAAGAAAAGTGGCACTAAAATACATAGAAGTAATAACCCCCGACCTATCCCGTCACTGCCATTGGCAGCCCGCTCGAAACATAAAAGTTAGAAATTTGGAAAACTGTAGGAGGGAAATATATTTTGTCATACACATGGTTGAATTTGTAATAAAATTTCCTACATTTTTATCCATATGACCAAATTGATATTTCGAAAATTTAGATTAAAAAAAAATTTTTTTTAACAATGCGTTTATCCAAAATCAGTTTAGAGCATTTTATTACACTGAGAAAACGAAACAAAACG
Source organism: Xiphydria camelus (assembly GCA_963678675.1). Classification (NCBI taxonomy): domain Eukaryota; kingdom Metazoa; phylum Arthropoda; class Insecta; order Hymenoptera; family Xiphydriidae; genus Xiphydria; species Xiphydria camelus. The sequence continues at coordinate 18,235,214 of OY783201.1, forward strand.
TACATTAAAATTTTTCATCTATCTCGCTTCGTTTCGGAGATAGCTCGAAGGGGGTGAAAGTTCAGGGGTCCATTTCACCCTCTTAAACTAAAATTGGGCAGCTATAAAAACTAGGGGTCTCTTATTTTTCGATAAACTTTAAATTTACGAAGTTTCATCAAGATCGGAAACGGCGGCCTCGAAACGTTTCCTTGTTAGAAACAACATACATTTTACATCAGAAGAGGACAAAAATTCCTCTGATAGGCTATGGAAAATAAGGCCTTTGTATAATGCCGTAAAAAAAAGATGCAATTTGTTGGATCCTGAAGAAGTTTACAGCATTGCTGAGCAGATTGTACCATTCAAGGGATCTATAAACATTAAGCAATACATCAAGTATAAACCTACTAGTGGGAGGTAAAATCATTTTTGTTGTGTGGAGTGTCTGAAATAGTTTATGACTTTATAATTTATCAGGGAGCTTCCATGGAATTGAGAACCGAATACATGTTGTTTGGTCAAGAACCTGCTGTTGTAGTGCAGTTGTCGGAAAAAATGCCACTGCATCCTAAACTTTTCTTTGATAACTATTATATATTAGTTCCTACTGGCTATTTCAATGGCTATCCAGAAAACAAATATATGCAGCAGGGACAATTCGAAAAGATCGCTTTTCCAAATCACCGTTTACGGAACGACAAGATAATAATAGAAAGTTGGAAAGGGGCTATATGGAAAATGTCATGTGTAAAGCGTCTGATGTTGTTTTGACTAAATGGGTAATTGACAGTAGTGTTGTAACCCTTGGTTCCAATTTTGTTGGAATGGTTCCACATGATATATGTCAAAGATAGGATAAGAAAAAGAAACAATATATACAAGTATCACGTCCAATGGTAGTGTCACTTTATAATAATGAAATGGGTGGAGTGGACAAGTGTGATTTTCTTATCGTTCTGTACAAATCTTTTATCGGATCAAAAAAAGTGAACAGTTCGACTTATTTCGCATGCCTTAGATATGGCAGCACTTTCGAAAAAACTTAGCTGAAGCTCTTATATTATGTGGAAAAATTCTGGTGAAAAAACGTAGAAGACCGACATCTTTGGGTTCTGCGAGTCCCTGCTCTGGCCCTCTAGTTTCACCATGGACAAGTAAACAGCTAAGACCCATAGCAGATGTCCGTTTCGATAATATTGGCCATTTTCCCATATTTTGTGAGAAGATAGGACGTTGCAAACAATCCCATTGTAAGTCTCGAACATACATACAATGCACAAAATGTAACGTATCACTTTGTAATTCAAGAGACAAAAACTGTTTTCTTTCTTTCCATACGAAATAAATGATTCTATAAAAAACTGTTGGGAGTTATTTATCAGTTTTTTAAGATTTACTCCTCTCTCAGTCACAGTGTACACTACAGTGTACATGTCAGATTTTAAGTATATAATTACACCCAAACATTTAATTAGGTTTAAGTTACTATAAACAATATCCGCTCTAAGTCACAGTTTAAAAAAATTTTCCTTAAGTTTTCATCATTCGTGACTGAAAGGGTTAAGGGTCGCTTAAGAAATCAAACCGATTTGAAAACAGAGCGACACGCTTAGCCGCCAAGCGACTTTTTAGGTATGGCCACTCCAATAAAATTCAATGGGTTTGAAATATTTTGTTGTCGTTCAGTCGTCCACGATTTATCTCTCGCGATAAATCGCTCGCAAGCGTGGCCGAACCCTAAATCAGATTAAACTTTTTCTCAAAAGGGGCTCTTCTTGGCAATGGAAAAACGTACGCATATCCGGCCATTTTATCGAATGGTCCAGAGGTTTCGAATTATTGAATTTTGAATATCTGTGGTACCTATCACGCACCATGCAGTTAAATTTGAACATCCAATTAATAGCGTAAGTTTGTTAGCGCAGTTGATAGCGTGCTAACTTCTTGCGTTAGTTTTGATAAACACACTTTCTTTTTCATTCTTTCACTGTTCTTTATGATTCCAGGCTTCAGAGTGCAGAGACAAAGCAATTTTAGGGACTTAAGAACATAATTTCACAGGAATAGAGGCTTTTAGGGACTATATTCAAAGCGCTAATACAGATAACTCTCTCATATAATAATTTATACACGATACTGGTATCATACATATCAAACCTATTACTGATTAATTGGCATCACAAAATCTACTGCACTCATTAAATCAGGCTCATTACCATACAGCTACTTCAGTCTTCAGAACCTCACAGACAGGATAACTAAACATTCTCATACAGAAACATCATAAGAATCTATATGTATTTAAATAATATCTATATAAATTATTTTACATAAATTAATACCAATTAGAAAAGTTGTAGATATTTCAAAACACATCGAAGGTTAATTTCAATTTCAATTTTTTCTGCAGAACTTGATCCACTATACTACTTCACCTCTTCTTTATATCTTTCTGAAATGCATCTAGGGTAATTCATTCATTTTTTCCCTCCTTTCTTAGTCTTTTGAAATCACTGTACATCTGAACTACATTTAGTTCTTACAATGTCTTTTTCTTCGCGACACTTTTAGCCCCTAAAGAAATTTAAACACAAAAATTGTCTTGACTTTAAAAAGCTCAATAAAAACTACACGCCGCGTTTCGCTTCCTCTCCTGTCCCCAAAAAAGTACTTTCGGGAATGTATTCACTCCAAATTGTGTTGATAATAACCCAGACAAAAACTGAATGCCGTATTTCGCCCAGACTCCCACAAAAAGTATTGATATCCGAATGTAGGGCCAAGTACCTACCTACCAAGTGTTTCTCGGGATGGGCGAGATAGGAAATGTGAGATTGAGGGTGAAAAATCACTCGGTATAATCAAACGTAATAAAAGTAACCGAGATCGAAATGGCAAATGACTAATACCAAAGCAGGTCACCAATATTCAAAATGGTACTGGGCGGGCCCGTGTCTGGAGAAATTATTATTCTCAAAACGCACATATTACAATCAGATTAAATTAGACACCGTGAGTTTTAAGTATAATCAACTGCGGTTTATTGGGAAAATGATATACATAATATAGCAGTTACTGATCTGTGCTAACTTTTTAAAGAAATACATAATTATTTAAAATTAGGTACATAAGAGGTAATCCGCTCAGGAGGTTCGTACGAGATACATTTCATTTTGCTCAGACTTATTTCGTCGAAAAATGATAAGATTATAATGGTGGGCAGAATATTTATCGGCCAACTTGAGAATCAGTTAATCGCTACTTGTCTCATTAAGTAGTAAAGTTTTGTAGTTTGTTGACGAAATAAATATTGGTAACTATTATTTTGTGTGCAGGCTAGGGTACGTTGCATTTACAAAAATTAATGATATAATTATTCGATAATATGTAGTAAGAGGTAAGTCGGGGGAAGACGCAAGTTGGGGGAAGACGTAAGTTTGTTGCGAGTACTATTACATGTCGGCAGATGGTAATACTGACCCTCTTTAGTGTGAAAAGTTGTCTCCCAGTGTGCACGGGGAGTGTCAATTTATTTAAAGTTACCACCTTAATCGCCGTTACTTTTGGATTTTGTGAACATTTAACCTGGTGAGTACAACCGTTATAATATTCCGTGGCTCATATTTAAAGCTCATAAACGGATATTTTATTTTAAATAATATATCAGCAATATAAGTGAGTTCCGCATTCTGTTACACACGCGAGGTAAGTAGAAGCCGCCATAACCTTGCAACAAAACGAAAATAAGCGTGTGTGGCATCTTCCCCCTACACTTGGGAGAAGACGCAACAAGTACTGCATGTACTTAAGTATCTTAGGGATCTATGTCTATGTATGTAAGTATCTAGGGATGTATGTTATAGAGTAAATATAAAAATGCAGTTAATAATAAAAATTATAATTAAGTACAATATTATAATATAATAATTATTTTTTGTATAATATTTTAAGAAACAGATGATATTGTTTTAATAATATTTTCTATTTATGTGGTTATAGCCTTAAATATCTTTTAATGTTCTTTTAAAGACAGAAATATTTTTAACTAAAAATTATTTAACATCATACAGAGTATGGCTTGGTGGCATCTTCCCCGTATACCGAATGTCGCAAGGGAAACCGATCAGGTGGGGACCTTCTGAATTTGAACTCGACACTGCTTGGACGATGCTCGATTGATTCATTAAAAAATTCAGAAGGCACCCTCCTGATCGGTTTTGCCGTACGACATTCGGTATATGGGGGAACATGCCACAAATACATGAGTTTATTTAACATTAAATTTGTTAATCCTGTACACACTGGGAAAGAAATTAATAAGCGTATATAACCAATGACATATTGAAAAACATAGTGTTTTTTTTTCATTATCGTGTCATTTAAATTTTATAATCTACTAACCACAAAATCGTTATATGTGGCGACTTCCCCCGAATTACCTTAGGCCTAGAACGCACGAGCGGGAACCGCGGCGGTTGGCGGTGAAGCGGTTGCCGCGGGGAAGCGCGGATTGCTCTTGCGGAAACCGCCGCGGATGGGTTGATCGCTATAGTAGCAGTGACTACTACTATGAAAATCCGCGCGGTTACCACGTTCGCCGCGTCCGATGCCGGCGTCCGCTCATCCACGCGGTTACGCGGATGCCAGTGCGTTGTCTGCCATATATCTATATATATAGGGTGGACCAGGTTACACGTCATTTTTTTTATATGTGATAGAACAACAACAAAAAAGTAGACTCTTAAGAAAATTTTTTTCAAAAATGTTTCCTAACAAAGATACAGGGTGTCAAACTTTCGAAAAAAAAATGGTTTTCTCATCATAACTTCTAAACTACTTGATCGATTTCCACGAAATTTCGCACACAGGCTAATGTAGAACAGCTCTAAGCAATAATTAAATAATTTTTTTTAATTCTCCAGTGGCGTAGATACTAGGGGCCGGTACCCCACTTTACCCCTCCCAATCTTCGGCGCAACTGGATATTTTGCAAAGAAAATTTAATTATTGGATTCCCTGTTTAATTTAGAGAAAAAAATCACCCTTGCAAATTTTTCATTTATGGCTTCGTTTTTGAGATATTTATTTTAATTTGTAGGGTTGCGAGCAGGCCAAAGGTAGGTTGAACTCCATTAATTGTGATATGTGATAGAGCAACAACAAAAAATAGATTCTCATGAGAAAATTTGTTTCAAAAATGTTTCCTAACACAGATATAGGGTGTCAAAGTTTCGAAAAAAAAATGGTTTTCTCATCATAACTTCTAAACTACTTGATCGATTTCCATGAAATTTCGCACACAGGCTAATGTCGTACAGCTCTAAGTAATAATTAAATAATTTTTAAAAATTCTACAGTGGCGTAGATACTGGGGGCCGGTACCCCCCTTTCCCCCTTTCCAATCTTCGGCGCCACTGGATATTTTGCAAAGAAAATTTAATTATTGGATTCCCCGTTTAATTTAAAGAAAAAAATCACCCTTGCAAATTTTTGATTTGTGACTTCGTTTTTGAGATTTTTTTCTTTAAATTAAACGGGGAATCCAATAATTAAATTTTCTTTGCAAAATATCCAGTGGCGCCGAAGATTGGGAAGGGGGAAAGGGGGTACCGGCCCCCAGTATCTACGCCACTAGAGAATTTTTTTAAATTATTTAATTATTACTTAGAGCTGTACGACATTAGCCTGTGTGCGAAATTTCATGGAAATCGATCCAGTGGCTTAGAAGTTATGATGAGAAAACCATTTTTTTTTTTCGAAACTTTGACACCCTATATCTTTGTTAGGAAACATTTTTGAAAAAAAATTTTCTCATGAGAATCTGTTTTTTTGTTGCTCTATCACATATCACAATTAATGGAGTTCAACCTAGCTTTGGCCTGCTCGCAACCCTATAAATTAAAATAAATATCTCAAAAACGAAGCCATAAATCAAAAATTTGCAAGGGTGATTTTTTTCTCTAAATTAAACGGGAAATCCAATAATTAAATTTTCTTTGCAAAATATTCAGTGGCTCCGAAGATTGGGAGGGGGAAAGGGGGGTACCGGCCCATAGTATCTACGCCACTGGAGAATTTAAAAAAATTATTTAATTATTGCTTAGAGCCATTCTACATTAGCCTGTGTGCGAAATTTCATGGAAATCGATCAAGTAGTTTAGAAGTTATGATTAGAAAACCATTTTTTTTTCGAAACTTTGACACCCTGTACCTTAGTTAGGAAACATTTTTGAAAAAAATTTTCTGATGAAAGTCTACTTTTTTGTTGTTGTTCTATCACATATCAAAAAAAATGACGTTTAACTGGTCCACCCTGTATAAAAATGAATGTTTGTCTGGCTGTCTGTCTGTATGTATGTCTTATGCCTTCCTAAACCGTTCATCCGATTGCGATGAAATTTTGGGAAATGGTTGAACGCATGCCCGCGATGGTTTCTGAGTTAGTAAATCTTATACAGGGTGTTCAAAAAGTCCCGGTACGGCCGATTATCTCAGCGGGAAAACATTTTAGAGAAAAATGTTTAATACAAAACTTTAAGGATTTTCCCTTGGCTACCCAGTGGTCGTATTGGATTTGACCTTGACCGTGACCTTTAAGGTAATATCAAATGCCTTCCTAAACCGTTCATCCGATTGCGATGAAACTTTTGGGAATGGTTGGACGCATGCCCGCGAAGATTTCTTATTGTTAGTAAATCTTATAAAAGGTGTTCAAAAAGTACCGGTACTGATGATTATTATGCCTTCCTAAACCGTTCATCCGATTGCGATGAAAATTTGGGGAACAGTTGGACGCATATCCGCGAAGGTTTCTGAGTTAGTAAATCTTATACAGGGTATTCAAAAAGTCGAACTATACTTGACCTAAATTTGACCTCCGCTGACAATAAAGGTAACATGAAAAAAATGGTCAAGGACACATTTGAACGTGAAAACAAAATAATTTGACCTTGATATAACCTTGAAGGGCATGGTCAAGGTCAAATCCAATATGACCATTGGGTAGCCCGGGAAAAATACTAAAAGTTTTGTATTAAAAATTTTTCTATAAAATGATTTCCTGCTGAGACCATTATTTTCATGTGACCTTTATGGTCAGCGGAGGTCAAATTGAGGTCAAGTACAGTTCGGCTTCGTACCATGAAAGCTATGGACCCTATAAAAATTCTTTTTGATAGTAGGGTTTAGGATTTTTCCGTAGCTAACAATGGTGGACGGACAAAATCAATCCACAATCTACCCGTGCGAAGCCTATGATCATTTGATCGAATTTAGTATCTAATAAAATCCAGCACGATATAATCGAAAGTCGTGGTCACCTATCCCCATTAGTTAGTTGATAATCGATATCGATATAGTATTCGATAATTAAAGCGGGGAAATTCAATTTGATAAAATTAGTGTTGAAGTAAATGTAAATGTCGTTATGATACACGTTTTAGGCGCGCGCTTGCGCGTGCAATTAATGGTCTAGTATAGAATTATTGAAAGAGCAAGAGCCTTTATGGAAAACAAAGCATAAAGATTACCATAATAACATCAAGAGACGAGCGTGTTATGAGGTACTTTTGGAAAAACTGAAAAAAATAGACAACTCTGCAGATATAAATAAAGTAAAAAAGAAAATTAATAACTTAAGAACAGTGTTTCGGAAAGTGTTAAAGAAACAAAATGACTCTCTGTGGTGTCCCGAAGCAGTGCAGATGAAGCTTTTACACCAAAACTTTGGTATTTTAATAACTTAATGTTTTTAAATGACCAGGAAATACCACATGAAGGAATGAGTTCTATGAGTTCGGTGAGTATGAATTTTATAGAACTAAGAAGTAACAATTTTGAAACTATATGAAGGGTTTCTTTCAAAAACATTTGTCGAAAACGCCAATCCCTGTACTATTGGTAATAATGCCTACTCTTTCGTAGTGTCTAGCCGTGTAGTGGTGCCTACAGGGATTGGCGTTTTTGACAAATGTTGTTTTTGAAATAAACCCTTCATATCGTTAACTTTAATAAACTAACTTATTTCTGTGCTATATATAATCGTACTGCCATGGAACTGCACCGATGCCATTAACGGGATCCTCTTCTTCTCTCGAGACCAATCTAGTTGCTTTGAAGACCTTCAATCATTCTAGTTTCATAGTTTTCCCTATCAAAGCTATCTTGCGGTGAATAGGTGTCTGGATTTTCAAGACGTAAAAAATTGTATAGTGCACGACAAGACAACAAGCCATCACCACTGGAGCAATATTATCCAAATCCAAGTTGATTTCAGTTTTGAGTATTCCAAACCTTGCAATTAAGATTCCGAATACATTTTCAATTATCCGTCTTGCCCGTGATAAACGGTAATTAAAAATTCTTCTATTTTCATTGAGTTGTGTTACTTATTAAATGGTTTTAAAAAATCATTCCTTAAAGCAAAAGCTTCGTCTCCTATGAACACGGAAGGAAGCGTTATTCCGTTTACTGAACGTTGTTGTGGCAAATCTAATGTTCCGTTAACAAGTTTTCGATAAAAATCTGTATTTTTTATCACCCTATCATCTGACACTCTGCCACTTGTACCAAAGTGAAAATAAATCAACTCGTAATTAGCATTAGCTATGGCCATCAGAACCTGACTATGAAAGTGTTTATAATTAAAAAAATATGAACCAGATCCTGGCGGAGGCTTTATTCTAATATGTTTGCCATCAACAGCGCCAAGACAATTGGGAAAATTCCATCGCTATTCAAAATCAGCCCCAATTGTTTTCCATTCGTTTTCGTTCGAAGGAAACTTTAACGAAATACATTTTTTTTATTACAGAGTATACAGACAACGAAAATTCGTCTGAGGCACAGTCGCCAGGCCCAAGTCAAGATGGAAATGCTGACATCTTGCCACCTCCACCCACATCAAATATGTTTAAACGGAAGAAATCTTCACAGGTGGCAAATTCCACTACCGACCAAACTTTTGAAAATATTAATTAAAAAATTTTGGCTGTTAAACCTGACGATACATGTGACGTATACGGCAAAACTATTGCTTCTAAATTGAGACCATTGCCTAAAGATAAACGTATCTGGGCGGAAAAAAAATTAATGAAACCTTGTTAGAAGCAGAACTTGGAAACTTAATTAGACAGTCTTTAACCAGAATAAATGATATTTTAAATAACGCTTCCCCAAATTGGCAACCTGCCACTTCTTCATACTCTCAACCTCAGACTTCTCCATATTCACAACCACAGACAATTCCATACTCACAACCACAGACTTCTCCATACTCACAATCTCATTTATCTCAGAACATTCCCCAAACTCAACATTTACGTCAACAAGCCAGACAAATACCACCGCAAGAACAGCTGTCAAATGAAAAGGAACAAGGTTTATTGACTTTTTTCGCAAACTTTCAATCCTAATGCCTTTTTTTCGATTATCATAATTATCGTAATGTAAGAACGTGCCGTATCTTTCTTTTTCGTTATATCAAAGACGTATCGGACATTGATTCAATTAAGTACCTAGGTTATTACTAACACATTATCTTTCTGTGATTATAGAAATAAACTAAAAGAGAGAGAATAATAATATAATGCATTTTCATTGAAGTATTTACCTTAAAATAGTCTTGACACGCTTCGTAAATGGCTGCGCAAGTTTCTGGAATGATTTTTCCCAATAACTGCGATGAAATTATCGATGAGAACTTTAAATCTTCATATGATCGTCCACTGGCTAAAAATCGCAAAGTTGCGCTGAGACGCTCGTGATTACTGACAGCTTGTCTCATATTTGTATTGCGCTTTTGTATTTTAGGTGATACTAGTTTCAATAATTTTATGTACGTCGGTTCCGTCATTCTCATATAAGGTAGGTGAATACAATATGCGCATGTTTGCAAAATGCGCACAGGCCGTAGATTGGTTTTTCTTTGTGAAAGATGGCAGCAAGAGTCATACGTACAGTTTGCTGTTAACCTACCGTCAGATTTGAGTCGGTAATCTGACCAGTAGCAAGCGCCATTCGATTGGTGTCGCTACAAATTTTTTTCTAAGAGGCCATTATAATATTTACACACTAAGTTTTTCATTATAGAATTGTGAAAAAAGGTGTTAATGAACTACAATATCTTGTATTCCATACATGGGTATTGAAGCTTAGATTGTGGAGAAAAGCAATCGATTTAAAGTAACACTTTAGACAAAAACGTGACCTAACTTAATTTTACTTCATGTGTGGCAATATGCCCACCATGCGGAGCTACAACATCTAAAGCAAAAAGTAGATGAGAAAAATTGGTATTGTGCAGTGTGTCAGATGAATGAGATTTCTGATATGCGCCTGTGTATTGTCTGCCAAAAATATGTTCATGAGAATTGTGTGGGTTTAACCAAGGAAATGAAAGACAATTTTATTTATCCATTATGCGAATAATACTTTGCAATAATTATTCTTATAATTTTTCTTATGTTTTGTACAGTTTATAATAAATAAGTATTTCACTAGTAATAAGTAATTTTTTTTAAATAATTTTCGACTTTTTCATACATGGTCATATTGCCATTTACCCATTTACACTTTTTTTTATGCAATTGGATAACAAAAATATTTCAAATTAATTTTCCACGGCAACTATTTTTTTAGGTTCTAAACATGTTGAACTTTGTCATGAAATAATTGCTATTACTTATTATTTAACATTACCTTGTTAACAAAAAAAAATCGCTTAGGGTGGGCATATTGTATTCACTTACCTCAGTTGTGCCAATCTTTTGGGTGGTGTGTGGAACCTTATAATTCCTTTAACCCTCTGACGCTAAACTCTTAGCAATCCCTGTCGCGTGAGCTGGAGAAAGGGAACAGCCAATCGCGCGCGGTCGCTTTATGTGTTAGTGACTGACGTCACGGAAATGGCCCCCCACTCTCATTCAGCCAGGCTCGTAGTTAGGGGCCTGCTCACTCATATACCGTGCTCACTCGCACTCACGGGATTTCGCGCGACGGCACGGCAATGAAATAGGGGCCCCATACACGGTACGATTCGTTGCCTCGATCCGTCGTTTCAAACTGATTGAAACGACGAATCGATAGTGTATGTCAACATAGTTAATGATTTACTTAGTCGAAGACTACTTCATTGTCACTATTAAAAAAAAATGGCTTATTAAAATCACAACGCAAGTAACTTTTAACGTTTCGTCGGTGCCCAGCGACCATACGGGTTGCGACGGCCCTGTCACTCTCTCCCCACTACACTAACGTCTCACGCTTGACTCTGCCCCGCGCAGTGGTGGGGAATCGAGCTTTGCCATCAGAGGGTTAAAATATTTACATGTGCGAATATTGATTTCGTTTTAATAACCATTTCTTAACCCACACTTTTCTATGTTTTCTTTTTTTCAGTAGCCGGATCAAATTTACCGCCACATAGGTAATGAAAAGAAATTCGTTTTCCATTTTTAAAATATGGGTAAATTGGGTTTCCGTTTAATTGGGCACGTTTTTATCGTTCCGTTGAAGACAAGTAAATGATCGATCGCAACGACCAACCGTTTCGTGGGTGAGCCGCATTTTGAAGCGATCGATCGTCACGATTTTCTTCAGATTAATCGAAGCGACGAATCGTACCGTATATGGGGCCCGTTATTGAAGCGATCGATCGTCACGATTTTCTTCAGATCGATCGAAGCGACGAATCGTATAGGTGCGTATTCATTTGTAACAAATGACCCGTAACGTAACACCGAATATGTTACGACTCGTTGCAAGATGACACGGTTCGCTCCGGAAGTTTTGGCCGTGTCAATCATCCCGTAACGTAACCGAACCTGGTTACAGCACAACGCCGCGCCTTTCACCCTCTGTTTGAGTCTGACTTCAGCAATGGACGGAGCTCTGCAATTACGTCGATTTCGAGACAGGACACGAGATTTCGTGAATCAATTCTAGCACAGGCATTGCAGAAACGACTCGCGACGATCCGTACGGTCATTGCCGTCCGAGAAAGGTCTGACCGTGGCATTCGCGTCCTACGTTCGCCGAATTAGACCGCTTTTACCTGGTAAGACTAACCCTATGTTTCGCGAGGTATTTCCAATTGTGATTTTGTCAAACGTAGTCCAGAAATGTTCAAATATTCATAACAAATCCAAAAATTAAGATTTTTGCAATTTTTTTTGTAACCCGTTTAGAAAAATCTCATCATTTTTCCTAGCGAAACCAAATTTTGATTTTCATTGTTGTTTACACATGATTGATTTTTAAAGTTTTTAATGCTTGAATTTACATAGAAATTTGCAATTTAAAAAATTTTTAATTATACCATCGTTTATTTTGGATTATTTCTGAAGAAAAAGATAAATAGCAATTCAACGTATCTCGCCTGGTTTGCAAGATATGCTAAATTGAAAAGGAAGGAGATTTATGCGATGATCACCACTGACTACGCAAATTGTGGCAAACATACCGTATGTATCATGCCAAATTAAACAAGCAGATATACCGACATTGCCGAAACTTTACCGACGGTCAAGAATTTTATAGTTAGAGTTGGCTTGAGAAGAGTGCGCTGTGTGTGCTGCGTGAGAGCGAAAAGTGTCAAACGTCTGATTTCCCGATAGCTGTTAATTCAAGAGATCGAAGTGTTTCGTATATTATTCAATACTTCGATTTTCCGAATTGACAGCTATCGGGAAATCAGACGTTTGACACTTTTCGCTCTCACGCAGCACACACAGCGCACTCTTCTCAAGCCAACTCTAACTATAAAATTCTTGACCGTCGGTAAAGTTTCGGCAATGTCGGTAATTCTGCTTGTTTAATTTGGCATGATACATACGGTATATAGTGTCGCACCGCTCTCACTAACGTCGCCCTGACGTTTGTGTGCGCGCGCTGCTGCAGTTGTTTGCGAGTGTCAGTGAGACTGAGGGATGCTCTCGGCCTTCCGGACCTTGCAGGGGTTTCGTAGCATCCCGACCATGAATACCTCGCCAACCTAGTAGCCCAGGCAGTATGCATTATCTTATTTCCATTAGCGTATTTCCAGCGCCTCCTAGGTAAACGGTTCTACTTTTGGTTGATCAACGAAATTGATTCAATTTCATTGAACAGTGCTTTGAGAAACAAATTTTTGAAAATCGTGTCGCGCGCGCGTTCCAAGTGTCTGGAATTGGCGTACATTACATCACCAATGCTTCGACAGCGCAACGGTCAAGTTGCCGGGCTGGGAGTCTCGATGTCGTGGGTTCAAATCTTGTTGTTTTTTTTCTTTTTTTTCTTTATTAACTCTTTTTTTCATTTCATTGCAATCACTTCTTGTTATTAAAAAGTGGTTTACATTACCGAATAAAATAATAGTTTCAATGTTTTTCATAGTTTTACATTATTTTCTTCCTTATTGAGGTGAACCAATGTTACATATTTGTAAGAACAGTTGGAAACATCGTGGCATTTTTTTTACTCTTACATTTCGTCATTGGAATTTTTGGTTGCCGAAGATTTTGTTCATAATTTTGGATGATAATTGTCGAAAAAACATTTGAAGCACACTGTATTTTGACACCATGAGCATTTATTTTGACGAATGGGACTTTGCTTGGTTGTTTGAGGTTGTCGTCGTGTAACTGGTCATTTCGACTTTTTTTTGAATTTATATGGTAGATAGTTCAAAAAATTAACTACGAAATAAGCACAACCCGACGACGATTGACCGTCTGAAAGTGTAATTATAAATTTTTTTAAATAATTCAATGTACATGTGTTCAGACAAGATTTCATGTATTCTAATTTTCCTTGAAATCAAGGGCTCGACACTTTTCAATGAAATGAAACATAGTGTGGAGAAAGTATCAATGAAAACAGCAAAAAATGAAATTAATTATCTCTCGATAATGTTAACTAATTATTTCTCGATAACCAAAGGGAAAATTAATTTAATTTTTTTGCTGTGTTCATTGATACTTTTTCGACACTGTATGTTTCGTTTCATTGAAAAATGTCGAGCCGTTGATTTAAAAGAAATTAAAATAGATGAAATTCTGTCTACACGCCTGTAAATGTAGTTATTTAAAAAAAATTATTATTAAAATTTGAGACGGTCAATCGTCGAATACATGCATAGTCTGTAGCGAGCTTTAGGCCGGCATTGCACTATAAAAGATCTTTGAAAAAGATCTTTTGTCATATCTTTTACAAAATTTATTTCATAACATTTATTTTAAAGAGAGAAGTTGAGCACATATATTCCACAGTTTCAAATGTTTGATTACTATATATTATCAGTAAAAATGGATGCGTCCGAAGTACAAATAACCTTGGATACATTGAAATTGAAACCGATATTACGGGTAATTAACTTAAAACGCAGTTTATTTGCTGTGGATTTTTCTTTGGCAAATAAATAAGTGCAAACTTCTTCAATGTTCTTAAAATGCATCGGAATTATTTGCCAAAGTCGAGAGTGCATCCTGAAGGAATACTTCGGATGCAGCGTTAACACATTACTTCTTTAGTTATAGTTGAACGTTATTCCCATACGTATCGATGTAATAGTACAAGTACATTTTTCAATTTTTATGATAGCAGTGTTCCATCGCACCTTAAGCGGACGTCTATATTGGTTTTTACCGTTCATAATCATCGCGATCTAAGCGAAGCGCTAATTAAATTTAGAGTTAATCCCGCAATCGGTCGCAATGGCGAGGCGAGCGGTATGTTCGGCGAATGTAGGCTGTTAATAAGCTCGCAGCCCCGTCTACTCAAAGTTTTGTAAAATGTCGCAGTTTCCTATTACTTTTACTAAAAGAACTTTACATTTTACATTACACAGTCAAATTTTTAGTCAAAATATATATTTTATAAATATAATAAAGATCTTTTATATAGTATAATGCCGGCCTTACAGTGAGGCACCGCCGAAAACGGTTTGCTCTGATCGTCCGGTAATTATCGGGAAGGTACGGGACCGCGAGTGCATTCGCAGCCCATGTTTTGCCGAAACGTGCGGATTCGCCGATGGCGAGGTATTTATGATTTAGAAACTTAAGCAGTACGAAACGGTCTTCCGAGTTCCGTCTACCGTCCGTCTACCGTGGCACAATTAGTCAATCTCATTAGTCAAATTCATTGATCAACAACATTGAATCTATGCAACTGAACATAGAATTGAATACACAAATCAACGCGAACGTTTATCCTCACGGGGAAGCACTGTTCAATCCAATTGAATCAATTTCGTTGATCATCCAAAAGTAGAACCTACGGAACCTAGTTTTACCTAGGAGGCGATCCACTTCGATTGGAAAGGTCAAAATAATTTTTTATTCTTCATCTCAAATATTTCCATAAGAAAACAGGCTGGTTATACTACCAATGACATTGGTGGTTTGTTTCCGAATGTAAAATTTCTTTTCTTGTTCTGTTCCTAATTACCATAAATATAATATTCCTACATTTTTAACGCTGTCGAATTGTTGATTTCTCTATGCTTCAGGTAAAAACACATAACTTCTGGTAATGAATCAGTAATTAGCAACGTTGAGAGTGAAAAGGGTACGTGAATGCAATTGTACGAAAAGCGCTCCAGTTTACTGAAGCGCAACCCTGCAATTATTTGTTTCAGAAAAAAAATGTTTTAAACAAAACTTGTATCCTCTACAATTTTCATAATACCTGCTTACCTTTTACCTAGGACGCGCTGGTAAGAAATGAATGGAAATAAGATAATGCATACTGCCTCGGCTACTACACAGAGAAAAAAAATTCTTTGGATCAAAGAAATCGAATTCTTTGGTTTTCAATTCTTCCACTTAAAGAACGCGTCTTTAAGTCAGTGATATTAGTATTTATTTGAAAAGACTGCAGTTTTCACTTGAAAGAAATGACTTTATCGAATTTTTTTCTTTCCCCGAAAGAAATATTCTTTCAAATCAACAAGAAACGTCTTTCCGTCAATAACTCCGACGTCTTTAATGCTAACGCAGTTTTTCTTTAACTGAAAGAAGTATAGTATAGTCATTGTGAATTACGTATTTCTTTGAAACAAATTGTTTCTTTAAATCAACATATGAATTGTTAGAACCAAAGAACGCAGAATAATCGTTGTAATAATTTGCTTCATTTCACTTGAAGAACGCGTCTTTAAGTCAATGATTTTACTATTTATCTGGAACACTACATTTTTTACGTGAAAGAAATGACTTCATCGAATATTTGTCTTTCCCCGAAAGAAATATTCTTTCACATCAACAGAAAACACCTTTCCGTCAATAATTCTGACGTCTTTAATGCTAACGTAGTTTTTCTTTAACTGAAAGAAGTATGGTATAGTCATTATGAATTACGTATTTCCTTAAAACAGATTGTTTCTTTAAATCAACACATGAATTGTTAGAATCAAAAAACGCAGAATAATCGTTGTAATAATTTGCTTCATTCCACTCGAAGAACGCATTTCTCAAGTCAATGATTTTACTATTTATCTGAAAAAGCTGCATTTTTCACTTGAAAGAAATGACTTCATTGAATATTTGTCTTTCCCCGAAAGAAATATTCTTTCAAATCAACAAGAAACGTCTTTCCGTCAATAACTCCGACGTCTTTAATGCTAACGCAGTTTTTCTTTAACTGAAAGAAGTATAGTATAGTCATTGTGAATTACGTATTTCTTTGAAACAAATTGTTTCTTTAAACCAACACATGAATTGTTAGAACCAAAGAACGCAGAATAATCGTTCTAATAATTTGCTTCATTCCACTCGAAGAACGCATTTCTCAAGTCAATGATTTTACTATTTATCTGAAAAAGCTGCATTTTTCACTTGAAAGAAATGACTTCATTGAATATTTGTCTTTCCCCGAAAGAAATATTCTTTCAAATCAACAAGAAACGTCTTTCCGTCAATAACTCCGACGTCTTTAATGCTAACGCAGTTTTTCTTTAACTGAAAGAAGTATAGTATAGTCATTGTGAATTACGTATTTCTTTGAAACAAATTGTTTCTTTAAATCAACATATGAATTGTTAGAACCAAAGAACGCAGAATAATCGTTGTAATAATTTGCTTCATTTCACTTGAAGAACGCGTCTTTAAGTCAATGATTTTACTATTTATCTGGAACACTACATTTTTTACGTGAAAGAAATGACTTCATCGAATATTTGTCTTTCCCCGAAAGAAATATTCTTTCACATCAACAGAAAACGCCTTTCCGTCAATAATTCTGACGTCTTTAATGCTAACGTAGTTTTTCTTTAACTGAAAGAAGTATGGTATAGTCATTGTGAATTACGTATTTCCTTAAAACAGATTGTTTCTTTAAATCAACACATGAATTGTTAGAATCAAAGAACGCAGAATAATCGTTGTAATAATTTGCTTCATTCCACTTGAAGAACGCGTCTTTCAAGTCAATGATTTTACTATTTATGTGAAAAGACTGCATTTTTCACTTGAAAAAAATGACTTCATTGAATATTTGTCTTTCCCCGAAAGAAATATTCTTTCAAATCAACAGAGAACGGCTTTCCGTTAATAATTCTGACGTCTTTAATGGTAATGCAGTTTTTCTTTAACTGAAAGAAGTATAGTATAGTTATTATGAATTACGTATTTCTTTGAAACAAATTGTTTCTTTAAACCAACACATGAATTGTTAGAACCAAAGAACGCAGAATAATCGTTCTAATAATTTGCTTCATTCCACTCGAAGAACGCATTTCTCAAGTCAATGATTTTACTATTTATCTGAAAAAGCTGCATTTTTCACTTGAAAGAAATGACTTCATTGAATATTTGTCTTTCCCCGAAAGAAATATTCTTTCAAATCAACAAGAAACGTCTTTCCGTCAATAACTCTGACGTCTTTAATGCTAACGCAGTTTTTCTTTAACTGAAAGAAGTATAGTATAGTCATTACGAATTACGTATTTCTTTGAAATAAATCGTTTCTCTAAATCAACAGATGAATTAACACGTAACATTGAGGGAAAGTGAACACGAACCTAACTACCTAGGTACTGATCGCTACTGGCAGAGCGTGAGATCAAAACGTGAAAACTCGAACTCTCTATGATCAATACTTATAAAATTCCTTCAGCGAGTGTAAGAGGCTTGTGTGACTGAAGGAATGACTAGAAATTAAATCTAAGCTAAAAATGGGTATAAAGGACCCAGAATAATTGCAAGTCAGAGGGACTAGGACACCGCGCGTCACCGAGGGTAAAATCGGTCGCTGTCGGTAAAGATAAAATCGCTGTGCTAATATCCCGTTTGCCCGCTATGTGGCGAATATTCTCGGATGCAAATTTATGTTTTACTATTTATAAGAGCAACGTTGAAAAGTGTAATAGTTGTCGTTTTATGGATCAATTGGGGCTTTGATCAGCTGGTTTTTGGAAGTGGGTGAGGTGTCGCGAACTCGCTCCAGCCTTGCCGCTGGTTGGCTTGGTACTACAGTGCTTCCAGGACCGGCCCATTAGTTTCTTGTAAATATTAGTTTTTTTCGCACAGCAGTCACAAACCATTGGCAAGCGGCGCTTTTAACAATCTGCGCATGCATTTATCAGTTGCGTTTTACTTCCAGTGAAATATCTAGCTCTCTCTTCAAAATACGGCGTTCATCTGATCGGAGACAATTTTACTTGGACCAAAGGAATATTATATTTTCAACTTGAAGAAATATTTCTTTACTTTAAATTATTATGTCTTTGACTAGATGACCTATTTCTTGCCGCGAAAGACGCGAGTAATTGTCTTCAATACAACTTTTTTCGAGGTAAATATAGATATCTCAGTTAGTAAGAAATACTCTGTTACGCCGAAGACATATTTCTTTGACTAGATGACCTATTTCTTGCCGCGAAAGATGCGAGTAATTGTCTTGAATACAACTTTTTTCGAGGCAAATATAGATATCTCAGTTAGGAAGAAATATTCTGTTACGCCGAAGACATATTTCTTTGACTACATGACCTATTTCTTGCCGCGAAAGACGCGAGTAATTGTCTTGAATACAACTTTTTTCGAGGCAAATATAGATATCTCAGTTAGGAAGAAATATTCTGTTACGCCGAAGACATATTTCTTTGACTAGATGACCTATTTCTTGCCGCGAAAGACGCGAGTAATTGTCTTGAATACAACTTTTTTCAAGGCAAATATAGATATCTCAGTTAGGAAGAAATATTCTGTTCCGCCGAAGACATATTTCTTTAACTAGATGACCTATTTCTTGCCGCAAAAGACGCCAGTAATTGTCTTCAATACAACTTTTTTCGAGGCAAATATAGATATCTCAGTTAGTAAGAAATATTCTGTTATGCCGAAGACATATTTCTTTGACTAGATGACCTATTTCTTGCCGCGAAAGACGCAAGTAATTGTCTTGAATACAACTTTTTTCGAGGCAAATATAGATATCTCAGTTAGGAAGAAATATTCTGTTACGCCGAAGACATATTTCTTTGACTAGATGACCTATTTCTTGCCGCGAAAGACGCGAGTAATTGTCTTGAATACAACTTTTTTCAAGGCAAATATAGATATCTCAGTTAGGAAGAAATATTCTGTTCCGCCGAAGACATATTTCTTTAACTAGATGACCTATTTCTTGCCGCAAAAGACGCCAGTAATTGTCTTCAATACAACTTTTTTCGAGGCAAATATAGATATCTCAGTTAGTAAGAAATATTCTGTTATGCCGAAGACATATTTCTTTGACTAGATGACCTATTTCTTGCCGCGAAAGACGCGAGTAATTGTCTTGAATACAACTTTTTTCGAGGCAAATATAGATATCTCAGTTAGTAAGAAATATTCTGTTACGCCGAAGACATATTTCTTTGTTTCAAAAACGCACTTCTTTTGCCAAATAACATCACAGTTCGAATCGAAGGTACAAGGATTTAAAATAAATAAATGCTCCTTCATTTGTACAACTGTTTCTGTCGGACCAAAGAAATATATCTTCCATTGAAATATTTGCTTTCGATGAAAGATTTCTTTGGACTAAAAAAATATAGTTTCGGAGCTATACAAAGAAATATTTCTTTCAACCCGAATAAAATGTCTTTGATCCAAAGAATTTTTTTTCTCAGTGTAGGTTGGCGAGGTATTCATGGTCGCGATGCTACGAAACCCCTACGAAATTTGGCATTTTTTTTGCTCTTACATTTCTTTATGGGAATTTTTGGCAAAAAACATTTGAAACACTGAATGAAACAATGAAATTTGCTTTTCCATAACGCTTTTAAAGTGTAAATGTGCGTGAGGCAAAGTCCCATTCGTCAAAATAAATGCTCATGGTGTCAAAATACAGTGTGCTTCAAATGTTTTTTCGACAATTATCATCCAAAATTATGCACAAAATCTTCGGCAGCCAAAAATTCCAATGACGAAATGTAAGAGTAAAAAAAATGCCACGATGTTTCCAACTGTTCTTACAAATATGTAATATTGGTTCACCTCAATAAGGAAGAAAATAATGTAAAACTATGAAAAACATTGAAACTATTATTTTATTCGGTAATGTAAACCACTTTTTAATAACAAGAAGTGATTGCAATCAAATGAAAAAAAGAGTTAATAAAGAAAAAAAGAAAAAAACAACAAGATTTGAACCCACGACATCGAGACTTCCAGCCCGGCAACTTGACCGTTGCGCTATCGAAGCATTGGTGATGTAATGTACGCCAATTCCAGACACTTGGAACGCGCGCGCGACACGATTTTCAAAAATTTGTTTCTCAAAGCACTGTTCAATGAAATTGAATCAATTTCGTTGATCAACCAAAAGTAGAACCGTTTACCTAGGAGGCGCTGGAAATACGCTAATGGAAATAAGATAATGCATACTGCCTGGGCTACTAGGTTGGCGAAGTATTAATGGTCGGGATGCTACGAAACCCCTGCAAGGTCCGGAAGGCCGAGAGCATCCCTCAGTCTCACTGACACTCGCAGACAACTGCAGCAGCGCGCGCACACAAACGTCAGGGCGACTTGTGAGAGCAGTGCGACACTATATATGTTTGCAATGTCGGTATATCTGCTTGTTTAATTTGGCATGATACATACGGTATGTTTGCCACAATTTGCGTAGTCAGTGGTGATCATCGCATAAATCTCCTTCCTTTTCAATTTAGCATATCTTGCAAACCAGGCGAGATACGTTGAATTGCTATTTATCTTTTTCTTCAGAAATAATCCAAAATAAACGATGGTATAATTAAAAATTTTTTAAATTGCAAATTTCTATATAAATTCAAGCATTTAAAACTTTAAAAATCAATCATGTGTAAACAACAATGAAAATCAAAATTTGGTTTCGTTAGGAAAAATGATGAGATTTTTCTAAACGGGTTACAAAAAAAAATTGCAAAAATCTTAATTTTTGGATTTGTTATGAATATTTGAACATTTCAACTCATCTGGAGGTCCTAGCTTCTTAGGCGTTGAAGATAGGATAAAAAGTGTAATAGCTTTTTTATAGATAATTTTATTATCTACAACTTTTGTCTTAACTATTTTTCAATATGTCACGTAGTTTTCAAAATATTAGCGAAGAATCGATTTTTTCAACAATAAATAATTTTTTACAGCCGTACCCGGTTGGTGATTTTTCTTTTAATATGTTCCCTCGATTAATAACATCAAAACACACCTTTTCCCAAGTTTTCGCCCGTATGTCTCAATTTTCGATTTAAACGGAAATTTTACTGGACTAAACGGTACGAACCGAGGGTCGAAGTTCGTCTATGTTGAGACGGAACAACGTACTATGCACGTGTTTCCGATGTTGATAGGTTAATTGTTTACGTTTATTGTTTGGTATATTCTGAATATTTGAATTTTGAATATTATTATTTTGTTAGCGCCGGTATTACGTTTTGATTTTTTTCTTTTGATTATTTCAATTGAAGTTTTTTTTAATAACAGAAACGCAGCTGTAACAAGAAGTAATTTCTCATCAGAATTTTCCATTTTCTGAAAACTAACACGCCAAAAAAACTGTGCAAGGTAGACTGAACGTTGAAACAGCAACATAATATTCGGTTCATTTGCACAGCTCTACTAGTACAGTCAATATAACTTTTGTTTTCAAATAATCTTTCAGGGGGGATAAATTTATACTCAATCGGTGGGGAAAAATACCAGGAATAACATATTAGTTTGTGCGTGTCCTCCGAGTTGCAATTTGTTTATAAATAAATTAAAACTATTGGGAAATGGGCACTTTGACGCAGCATTACGTTCATTGAGAACGTCGAAAAAATAAATAAAAAATAGAACTTTGTAGAGCATGAAATTCTCTACAATTTCCATTTTTTATTTTTTATTTATTTGAGTGATAGGAATACAGGAATTTGAAGGTAAGGAAGGAAAATAGCACAGGTACACAAATAATAATTTATTTAACTATCAAGTCCATTAAAAATATTTGTTTACTAATTTTCCTTTTTATTTATTAACAGACATTTTTTTAGTTAAACACACATTTTATCCTATGTATTTGACACAAAATTTTTGGAATAAGTTTCGAATAAACAACAAAGTTACAAATTGATTACAAATTGGTTATAAACTGATTGTTATTTTAAAAATATTAATGAAAATTGTAGAGAATTTCATGCTCTACAAAGTTCTATTTTTTATTTATTTTTTCGACGTTCTCAACGAACGTAATCTGCGTCAAAGTGCCCATTTCCCAATAGTTTTTATTTATTTATAAACAAATTGCAAATCGGAGGACATGCACAAACTAATATGTTATTCCTGGTATTTTTCCCCACCCCGATTGAGTATAAATTTATCCCCTCTGAAAGATTCTTTGAAAACAACCGTCACCGAACATAGGCTACCCGCGTCGAAATTTCTATATTCACTTTTTGACGCCACGCCCCTCTATGACCCGGGTAAGGCCTTACTTCACCCTGAACACACTGCTTCGACGCTGCAGTGAAAGCATGCTTTCACCCTGATGACCCTAACTACGCTACATTATTTCATGAAGGGTCGTCAGTGTTGAATAAGATTCAATCGGAAATTTTATTTTCATACTCATTCCCGCGTCGAAATATCTATATTCACTTTGACACTGAACACCCTGCTAGTTTATACCTGCTCGAACCCTTCTTTTATACTTGCGCAGATATAATATACATGTTAAAATGACACTGATTTGACACTGCTGCCTCTACATAATACCGATTTCTGTAGTAGCAGGGTCAAGTCAGTGTCTTACCCGAGTCGAAAATTGTATACTCATTTTAACCCTGAACACCCTGCTAGTTTATACCTGCTCGAACCCTTCTTCTATACCTGCGCAGGTATAATATAGCATGTTAAAATAACACTGATTTGACACTGCTGCCTCTACATAATACCGATTTCGGTAGTGACAGGGTCAAGTCAGTATCTTACCCGAGTCGAAAATTTTATACTCATTTTGACACTGGTGACCCTGCTATTCAAGGTCACCAGCGTGGTAGCAGTAGCTGAAATTCAGGGTTGTCAGGTTAGAAATAAAGTGTCCTTTAGATGTATGCGATCTATGTAAAATCCGCAAAAAGTATAGAGGACTAGAATTTTATGACTTCAAATTGTTGCAGTGCCTTGATAACTTCTTCCTTATGATATAAATAATAATAGTTGTGTTACTGAATTTTTTTAACATTATTTAACAGATCAATGAAGTAGTCCTATACTTTTTGCAGAATCTATCGACTGCATATATTTTTAATAAAGAAGTTTACAAGATGATGAATATCATTTAAAATTTCATTTTATTATAAATATATTCATAATATTTATAGTTATATATTAGAGAAGAAGGTTAAGCTTGTGGTATTATTTAGTCTAATTTAATATAGGTCGAGTCGGTAGTTAGAATTGGTGTCAATTCGAGAGATCGAAGCGTCGAACCTCGAAATTGTGAATTTATGAATAATGGAAATTACTCACCATTATTCACAAATTCACGATTTCGAGGTTAGATGCTTCGATCTCGCGAATTGATACCAACTCCAACTACCGGTATAAATGACTCGAGTACCGGCCAAGCCTGGTCGAAGGTAAATTTCAAGATCCCTGCAACTGGACAGTACGGAGCAGGACATCCTGTAGGAGGTGGTACAAATGCGGAAACCCAGTTTGTTTTTAATTTGTATAAAATCGGTGAATTGTTATTTTAACATGGAAAATTGCCTTAAAATGCCTTATAATGTCAGAAATAGGTGACCATAAATCACAAATGCAAAAACTATGTACTTACAAAATTAGAACATATATTTGGTTAACTTACAACATTTTTCAGTGTTGGAAAAAAGTGCGAATAATGTGAAAACATCCTAAAATTACAGTAAATTAATGTGGAAGCACATAAAGATGTTGGAATATTGAACTTTAAGCATTACACACATTCTTTTTATAATATATTTTCATTCGTAGAAAACATTATTCGTTGATAAAAAAAAATACAACCAAATTTTGTAATTGATTACAAAGTTGCGAAAGTTACGAAAGTTAAAAGTTACAAAGTAAAAAAGTTTTTACTAAAAGTGTTGTTGTCAACAGACAAAGATATTATGTACCGTAATTTCACACAACTATGGTCCTGGACCACAAGTATGGTCCAAATGTGCATTGTTACGAATACATCTATATTTCAGTTCGTAGCACGAGGCATGGTGAGGGAACGAGGCCTTCGGCAAGCCTCGTCACCTCACCATACCTCGTAATACTGAAGTACAGATTTATTCGTAACAATGCGCATATGGACCATACTTGTGGTCCAGGACCATAGTTGTGTGAAATTACGGTATCTAATTCCTATTTGTAGAAATCGCAAAAATAAATGTATTTTTGTACATGTTTCCAAGTTATCCGCACTTTAGCCAAACCGGATTTTACGAGTTAAGTCAAGAAAACGTTAGCTTATAATTCATTGAAATCCAATAATACCTTCCCTATAACTCCCTTTCCGAAAACTCTGATACGCATTACGCTACCTCTATGTTAAGTTAGACTAAATAATACCACAAGCTTAACCTTCTTCTCTAATATATAACTATAAATATTATGAATATATTTATAATAAAATGAAATTTTAAATGATACTCATCATCTTGTAAACTTCTTTATTAAAAATGTATGCAGTCGATAGATTCTGCAAAAAGTATAGGACTACTTCATAAATCTGTTAAATAATGTTTAAAAAATTCAGTAACACAATTATTTTTATTTGTATCATAAGGAAGAAGTTACCAAGGCACTGCAACATTTGAAGTAGCAAAATTCTAGTCCTATACTTTTTGCGGACTTTACATAGCTCGCATACATCTAAAGGACACCCTATTTCTAACCTGACAACCCTGAATTTCAGCTACTGCTGCCACGCTGGTGACACTGAATAGCAGGGTCACCAGTGTCAAAATGAGTATAAAATTTTCCGACTCGGGTAAGATACTGACTTGTGTGACCCTGCTACTACCGAAATCGGTATTATATGTAGAGGCAGCAGTGTCAAATCAGTGTCATTTTAACATGCTATATTATACCTGCGCAGGTATAGAAGAAGGGTTCGAGCAGGTATAAACTAGCAGGGTGTTCAGGGTTAAAATGAGTATAAAATTTTTGACTCGCGAGTAAGATACTGACTTGACCCTGTTACTACCGAAATCGGTATTATGTAGAGGCAACAGTGTCAAATCAGTGTCATTTTAACCCTTTCGCTCACGGTGTCCACAAATGTGGACATGTAGATTAATGTATATATGTGATGGGCCCTGTGAAATCATACCAGATGTCGGAAAAGTAAATTTTGCGCTAGAGCCCAAAACGCTCTTACTCCACGTAGAGGCGTTGTCCGCACTTGAAACTTGCAGGATATCTAGGTACATATACGTTGAACATCATGCCAAAATTTCAACCCGATTGAAGCAATAGAAGCCGAGATATTAATTTTTTTGTGTATTGTTCACTTCGTAATCTTTAACTGCGTTTTTCTCGAAACTACAATTTTCTGTACTTGAACTTTAAAAATTCGTAACTCCGGCTGTAATAACGCTAGAGCTTCGATTTTTGTTTTGTTTTGAAGATCAGAATCTCCTCTATCGTAATCTGCCATTTTCCCGAAAAAAAATTTTCCGACATCTGGTATGATTTCACAGGGCCCATCACATATAAGGTCATAAATTAGAATTTTTACCGTTTGTTCACAGGAAGTACATTCGTGGACATTGTAACGAACGTATAAGACATATATAGCCATAAAAATTAAAAATTAAATTTATAAATAAACCAAAAAAAATTAAATTTATGAAAAAAAAATTTTTTTTATCAGAAAAATTAAAATTTAAAGCATCGAACAGCTGGAATATACATTATCAATTGTGTAGCTGTAAAAAAAAAATTTATGAGTGAAAGGGTTAACACATGCACATTATACCTGCGCAGGTATAAAAGAAGGGTTCGAGCAAGTATAAACTAGCAAGGTGCTCAGGGATAAAATGAATATAAAATTTTCGACGCGGGCACTGACTTGACCCTGTTACTATAGAAATCGGTATTATGTAGAGGCAGCAGTGTCAAATCAGTGTCATTTTAACATGCATATTATACCTGCGCAGGTATAAAAGAAGGGTTCGAGCAGGTATAAACTAGCAGGGTGTTCAGGGTTAAAATGAATATAAAATTTTCGACGCGAGTAGACAAGAAGGGGCACTTTAAGCCACGCCCCCAATGTTGCTTGTCTCCTTCACTCTCTGTCGCCACTTTTCCTTGACGGATTTTGAAGGATTTTCGGCGTGCGCGGTGGCGGAACTCTTATACGGGGTGTCGTACATATCGCGCGGGAGCATTGGCGATCGGATATACCGGTGTGTTTAACCGGTTAACTTAACAATTATTTTGTAAAAGATTGTCCACATTTTCCAATTTTTTTTATTGCTGAATTTCAAACTTTATTATGAATATACAGGGTGTAACAAAATAAGTGTACAACATATCAGGGGGTGATTCCCCATCGAAAAAGGGATAGGGTCTTTCATATAAAGAAACTTCATTTGAGCATCCCTTGTTAAGATACAGCCCCTTAAAGGGGGTACATAAAATTTGTTAATGAACCTAATAATTTTTCTTTCAAATGATGCTTTTTACTTTTTATATATAAATCTTGAACATGGCGATCTTAATTGATTTCAAATCTTTTTTGGAGAGTATTTTACGTATCAATTTTTGTTGGCACTGAATGAACATGCCGCCTTTTTTTACAGAGATTCGAGATTTACAGTATAGTACAGTAAATCTAACTCGAATTACACGGTTGCATCGAACATAGACTAGACAAGAAGGGTCACTCGGCGTCGGTACTTTGAAGTTGGGACTACAGAGGCGAGCCGCGTTGCTGGACGCCACATGTTCAGTGTCGACGTTTACGGTACTTCGTGAGCGAATACACCGGGTGGCGAGTAGAAATGAATTTTGAAGTATCGGTAGAATTTAATTATTTATTAAACTGTTCAATTGAATTTTACTTTTGTTAAAATAAGACTATATAATGTTATTAGTTCCCTTAAATATATATAAGCAATGATATAATAGAAACAATAGATATTTAAAACCTCAAAAGTAATAGTGTTTAATAACGTATATATAATACAACAGGTATATACAATAGAAATATAATACAATAATAAAATGTAATAGGTATATTTAATATTCCAAACCTATTCTAACAATTCTAACAATGATAATATAATAGAAACAAAAAGTATTTAAAACATCCAAAGTAATAGTGTTTAATAACATAGACATATATATATAATACAACAGGTATATACAATAGAAATATAATACAATAATAAAATGCAATAGGTAGATTTAATATTCCAAACCTATTCTAACAATTCTAACAATGATAATATAATAGAAACAAAAAGTATTTAAAACATCCAAAGTAATAGTGTTTAATAACATAAACATATATATATATAATACAACAGGTATATACAATAGAAATATAATACAATAATAAAATGCAATAGGTACATTTAATATTCCAAACCTATTCTAACAATTCTAACAATTATAATATAATAGAAACAAAAAGTATTTAAAACATCAAAAGTAATAGTCTTTAATAACATATATATAATACAATACGTATATACAATAGAAATATAATACAGTAATAAAATGGAATAGGTATATTTAATATTCCAGACCTATTCTAACAGAAAATACCTATTGTCTTAAGGCTAAATGTCCCCGACAAATAGTATGAAATTTTTTCAATAGATGGCTGCACTGTTAGGGCAAAATTTACTTGGTAATTTATTCGGAAACGGCTGCACATATGTTCATTCTGAAAACGGATTTATTAATTGTTCATGTATCGAATTTAATGAAATTGGTTTATAAAAAATTACAGTTTATTATAAACATACTTCTAAAAGAAAAAAACTTAAAAATTCACTTTTTCAAAAAAAGCCACTTATAGAGACATATACCCGTTCAATGTGAATTCAAAACCGTGTCGGGAATTCTGCAGCAAGCAGTATCACCATCGTAATTAGTAATTTTTAACAGAGTAGGGGGCTCCGCCCTCTGCTCGCTACGCTCGCCAACTCCCCCATGCCGCTTCGCGATGCTCCACCCCGTAGATCCTCGGGAGCGAGGCGGGAGTATACTAATACGAAGGCGTAGAAGAGACATTGATTATTTATTAACTTTTTATTTTCTAATACCGTGCACATTTAATTTCGCGTTAGATAACATGGAATTAATCCATTGTTTCTTAATAGGAGGGGATTATTTACATGTTAGCTAACGTGGCACGGTGCTTGCAAATGAAAAATTAATTAAACGTTCCTTCGTACACTTATGTACCTTTTACTTATACATATTTGTTCACTCAAAGCACTGTTCAATGAAATTGAATCAATTTTGTTGATCAACCAAAAGTAGAACCGTTTACCGAGGAGGCGCTGGAAAAAAGCTAATGCAAATAAAATAATGCATACTGCCTGTGGGCTCGTAGGTTGGCGAGGTATTCATGGTCGCATTACTACGAAACCCTTGCAACGGAACAGTTACTTCGAAACATCGACAGCAACCCTCTGTCTCACTGACACTCGCAAACAACTGCAGCAGCACGCACACACAAACGTCAGGACGACGAGAGTGAGACCGGTGCGACAATATATGAAGGGTACAGGAGTAAATGAGGGAAGCCGTTGCTACATGCTCTTCATCCGTACACCGTATTCTTCTATCTTCAATTGGTTTATAAGAAATTACAGTTTATTATAAACATTCTTCTAAAAGAAAAAAACTGAAAAGGTCACTTTTTCAAAATTA
The DNA here is from genome assembly GCA_963678675.1 of Xiphydria camelus. Lineage (NCBI taxonomy): Eukaryota > Metazoa > Arthropoda > Insecta > Hymenoptera > Xiphydriidae > Xiphydria > Xiphydria camelus. Next base: position 18,264,547 of record OY783201.1, read on the forward strand.
GTCACTTATACAGATATATACCCGTTCAATGCGAAATCAAAACCGTGTCGGAAATTCTGCAACAATCAGAGTATCTCTATCCTAATCAGTAATTTTCGCTACGCTACGCTCGCCGACCTCCCCGCACCGCTTCTCGGCGCTCCCCCCCGTGGATCCTCGGGAGCGAGGCGGGAGTATATACTAATATAAGGGACATCTCAGACTGCGTTTTAGGGGTGGACCCCAATAGTTTCTTCGACGCATAAACAAACACCGCCGCACAGTGTTTCCATGCCCTCCTGCGAGGCTCCTGAAATTTGAGCACGCGGTCGAGGGGCTCGTTTCATTTCTCCTGAACCTGCCTCACTCGCGCTACGCTCTGTCTCATACTTCGCGGTCTTTCCAATGCCGGCACGCGAGATACGTCGAGGCAGGCCGACCGCGAGAGTGTGAAATACTTAGCCCAAGAGCCCGCGACGGCCAGACCTTCGTTATTTTATAAAGGCTGTAAGTTTCTCTGTGTATGTCCCAATAGAGCTAAGAAAGATCCCCGACATAAGTATATGCAAGCGGGTGCAAATGAATAATGAGCGAAAGCTCATGGATGAGCGATTCGATCTATTGCGATCTTTTGCCGCGCATCTTTCATTTACTCAGTTATGATATGTTGAACAGTGTTTTTTTGGATTTATCGGAAAATTTCATTATATACAATTAAATATGACTAAAAAATAAATTTTCAACAAATTATTCAGTACAATGTTCATATCAAGAAATCAATGAAACAAAAATTGAATAAATTAATCAATATTGTTTTGATATGATTTCAAATATGTATTACTGGATTCAAAGAAATATGTAATGATTTTCTTCATTATCTTCGTCACTGGTACTCCAGTCCGTGGCTTGATCGTTGTCAATATGGCCAATACCATTTTAAATGGTCTGAAGGGGATCAGCTACTAAATTATGTCAGTGATTCTCTACAAACTCTATCACCTATGTAATTATTATGTCAAATTATTATACTTACATAAATTTGTGACTATTCATAATTATATTACATTAATACAGAAACTGGCGGAGAAGGCAATATTGACAACGATCAAGCCACGGACTGGAGTAGCAGTGACGAAGATAATGAAGATATCGACAACGATGGGAATTATGAAAATCATATTTCTTTGAATCCAGTAGTACATATTTGAAATCATATTAATATATTAAATTGTTGTTTTGATTTATTGACATGAAAATTTTACTGAATAATTTTTTGACAATTAGAACCGTTTTCCTAGGAGGCGCTGGAAAGAAGCTAATGCGAGTGACTCGAGAAAGGCCCCCCTATCTCACTGACACTCGCAGACAACTGCAGCAGCGCTCGCACACAAACGTCATGCGGCGTTTACAGGCTGCCACTGCCGCTGCCACTCGCGCTGCCCACTTCCCTGCCCACTTCCCTGCCCTAAATATTTTTACGGCAGCCCCGTTTACAGGCTGCCGCTGCCGCTGCCACTCGCGCTACTCACTTCCCTGCTAGACCTACGGCCAAGTGGCAAATAAGTTACCTCATCGGGATACAAGATTTGAGTTTTTATAGTAAAAGTACCACATATATGTAACAAAAACCGACCGTCTGCCGGGGCTTAATGGTCAATTTCTCAAAATTTGTTTACTTCTACGGCTACGCACCTAGTGGAGCGGAGAGCAAAGCAGCGATGAAAGCGGAGAACAAAGCGGCGAATACAAACCTGTACTTTCTTATTGGAACACGTATAGTGGAGCACAGAGCAATACGCCAATAATCGAGCAAAGCAAAGCGTTCAAGCATGTTTATTTTCGCCGCTCTCATCGCGGCGAGCGCAAGGCGCCGCGACCCTGCTCTCCAATTTCAGGACCCTCACGGCGGGACACTGGTCGCGGCCGATGTGTCTCGGAAAGCGCGAGGTGATGCCTGGATCCTATTCTCCAATTTCGGGAGCCTCGCGGGAGGGCACGGGCACTATCCTTGGACAAGTGCAGAACGGCTATATACTCAGCCCATGCACTTCGTACCTGAATTAAGTTTCCCCGGTTGTCTATCGACTAAATTCGTCATTCGGTTTTTGGCGACACAGTTTTGTCCACGCCTTTATTCAAAAACTATTTCATATAATAGAAGGAATTGAACATATATTTCATATATGTTATGCAACAATGGGGTTGTATCGATGATAACCCATCAGCATTTCTAGTTCGTTTCCCACACGTACAATCAACCCCCCGCGGCGATAGGGATTACTTAATCGTCAATTGACCGTCCTTGATACCTGAGTCCGGCACGCTAAGTAGGCGCATGATGCAAATGGGTTAGCCGATTCGGTATTCGCGTTCTGGCGATGCCTCTTTAAATGGGCACTGCGGGAGACGATTTACGACGATCCTGCCAGTCCTTTGACTGCCGCTCCAAATACCGCCACCGAAGGGATGTGCGGCAGCGGCAGCGGCAGTGGGCATGAGCAGCGCGAGTGACCCGTTTACAGACTCGCGCTGCTCACTTCCCTGCCCTATTTCCTGCTCACTGCCGCAGATTTTCGAAGGCAGCTTGCCGGCAGTGCCAGCGGCAGTGGGCATGAGCAGCGCGAGTGACCCGTTTACAGACTCGCGCTGCCCACTTCCCTGCCCACTTCCCTGCTCACTGCCGCGGCAGTGAGCAGCCTGTAAACGCAGCATCAGAGCGACGAGAGTGAAAACGGTGCGACACTATAGGAAGGGTACAGGGGTAAAAGGGGGAAAATGTCACAATTTAGCCAATTCGTCATTTCTACACCATCTAGTTGAAAATTTCGCATTCTTTCAGCTGGCAAAGGATTACAGGCAATAAAGGTACAATCAAGAGATACAAACGTTTAAAATTTTAGCATAACATGCAAATAGAGGGGATGTCCGCGCGCAAATTTGCTGTCCTGTAAATTTGTTTTTTTGACATTCCCTCTTTTACCCCTGTACCCTTCATATTCAATTTAGCATATCTTGCAAACCAGGCAAGATATATTGAATTGCCATCTATCTTCTTTTTTCAGAAACAATCCAAAATAAATGATGGTATAATTAAAAAAATTTTTCATTGCGAATTTCTATGTAAATTCAAGCATTGAAAACTTTAAAAATCAATCATGTGTAAACAACAATGAAAAACAAAATTTGGTTTCGCTAGGAAAAATGATGAGATCTTTCTAAACGGGTTACAAAAAAAAGATTGTAAAAATCTTCATTTTTGGATTTGTTGTGAATATTTGAACATTCAAACTCATCTGGAGATCCTAGCTTCTTAGGGATTGAAGATAGGTTAAAAAGTGTATAACCTTTTCGTAGATAATTTTATTATATACAACTTTTGTCGTAACTGTTTTTCAATGGATCACATATTTTTCAAAATATTAGCGAAGAACCGATTTTTCAACAATAAATACATTTTGTACACCCTTCGCCGGGGGGTGATACTTCTTTTAATATGTTTCCTCTATTAATAACATCAAAATATAACTTTTGCCAAGTTTTCACCATTATGTCTCAATTTTCGATTTGAACAGAAATTTGACTGGACTATTAGTAAAGCGAGACTACACCGTTTTATTTCTCCTGAACCTGCCCCACTCTGTAGCCACGCTCTGTCTCATACTTCGCGCTCTTTTTCAAGCCGGCACCTACTACGTACACTCTTGCGGAGACACGTCCAGGAAGGCCGACCGCGAGAGCGTGGAAAGCAAGCTCGCCCCGCCCCGCTTCGCTCGCCACGCCAGCGCTCGGTTGAATACAGAAATTACTGATTACGATCACGTTTTTGGGTAGAATCAAAATTCGAATCCGCAGCAATTATCAGTTAGACTTCTTGTTTGTCTCTATAACCCTATTTTTTTTACAAAAATACAGTTTTGGCGTTTTTTAAGCATTTTTTTGTAAAATTTTTCAACTTAAAATTTTAATAACCAATTTCATTAAATTCTACATTGAAAACAGTCAAGAATCCGTTTACAGATTAAAAAATGAACCGTTCGTTTGGGAGAAAATTGTCAAGTAAAATTCGCTCATTTTGGTGCTGCCACGTGGTGGCAAAATTTTGAACCAAACACGGTACATTTAGCCTTAATATTTCAAAAATTATACAGCAAATCATACAGGGTGGAAGAGTACAAAGTAAAAATCAAGAAGGCAACGAACAGTAGACGAACATTTTCACATAATATCTTATATCTGTTATATTATAACAGATCCGTTTTTATAAATTTTTTAATATTGATAATTTTATATTTGACTTTATGGCTTTTTCTTTTATTTGATTTTTAATATCGCGGTTAGCAAACTTTATCGTATAATATATTCGCATTCTAAAATATAGAGATACAAAATATTCACGGGGAAAATTTTTACACGGATGTGTAAAAGTTATATTTTTAGATAAATCTTTTAATTTGTCTCCAATGTCATTTTGACATGCTATTGTATTAAAATTATCGACAAAAATTTTTTCTAAATTAATTACAAGTTCTACAATGTTTACAGGAGGCACAGTTAAACCGCCAAATTGTTTAGAACCAGAATAGGCTTTCGACTGAAAGAATACTGTCGCTTCATGTTGTAAAGTATGTTATTCATTATAGCTTAAACACACGTCACACGAATGTTGCGACAAACTTTTTTTAAGCAAATAGCCAGTAACATAAACCAACGCATTACCGTCGGTACTAGAAACATTGCTGTAATCACTTGTAAAAATTTTGAAGGGATTCTTTGTTGTTGGTTCCTGAATTATTGTTTTACAGGTTTCTAATAGCTGAGGTGTTATGTGTAATAAAACTTCATTAATATCATTCATGCAATTTGCACCGTCAGCTTGATTAAATTATTTCAGAGTAAATAATTTTTTAAACGCCCTAGAAAACTGTATTGGCGTTGGATTTCTAGCGTTACCACAACAATTTCTAATTTGACCAAAAAAATTTTCGATGCAATCTTGATTAAGGTTTCTCGTAAGCAAAAATGTATACCTTCTAGATTTTAAAGTTTCCCACAAAGCTTTAATGGAATTGATCGTTAATTTCCATCCATATATAAAATGTATTTGATTATTTAAACATTTTTCAACATACCTTTCTTGATCCTTTACTTTAACCGTTTTTATAACCATTATATTATCAAATATAGATTCGATTTCTTCAAGAAATAGGAATTGTTTTTCCGTGCCCATAAAAGCATTATTATTACGCAAATGACAGGAATTCAATAAATCGAATAAATCATTCATTTTTTTAATGAATTTTGCAGTAACACTCGCATCTGGTGGCAAAACCTTGACATCTATATAAGTTTGAAGGGCAGCTGCCACAGAATGGCTGAAGATTTGCGAGGCATATTTTACCTTCATTTTTTGAAAGTTACCAGGAAATAGATGTTCATTACTTAATTTAGGGCAAAGTCTATATTCCTTTTTTTTGTCATATTCATAAAAAGTATCTAGATAGCACTTTTTTACTGTCCCTTCTGGCAACCGAAAATTGTAAGAAAAGAAATTATTTCTGGTAGACTTTAAGAGATGTGGTACGTCAAACAAGTAAACAAGTCTAACATTATCTACGAAAAAGAAAATATTTTCTGGGGTAACTTTAAGAATGTTATTAACCAATTTTCGAAAATTGGATCCCTGATCTGAAACTACTCCAATCGCATTAAAGCCTATTGCAGTTAACTTCTTGACACTTTCAAATAAAATTTCTTTTATTTCCTCGGCAGGTGCCGCTGAATTATAGAAAAAATAGGCAATGGGTTGTTTCCAGTTACTGGCTATCCCACGCACCATAACTACTAGGGCAGTAGTTGCTACTTTCGTGCTATTTCGATTATATGGCTCCTCAAAACCTACTATTTTATCTCTAGATATGTCATAAAAGAAATGTGATTTTAACGCAATTTCATCTAAACAAATCATGCAATCTTTCTTTTTTTCTTTGAACATTTTTGCCCTCAGTTCAAGCAAACGAAAAACAAATTCATTAAAACCAGGATGTACTATCCATTGTCTGGTAAAACGGTTAAGTGTGCTTTTTGAAGGCAATCTATAGAAACTTGAAAATTGCTTATATGCCTTGGGACCTAAGAAATAAACACTTAACGCGAATTTCGTGAATTCGTCAGTGTACCTACAACCTCTTGCCGATTTGTTTAATAGATGTAACTGCGTTTTTAATGCTTCACAACATTGCTCTGAATAATTTTGCTCCAAATATTTATGTACATCTTCTATACTTATTCCTGTCTCCAGTTGCATTTGGCATTTTCGTTTCTTGGATGATGAAGTAGAAGGTGTTGCAGCCCTTTTTAAAATTTTGTTTTCCTCCTTTAATTTTTCTTTTCTTGGAGTATTTGCAGAGAGTGCAGCTACTGTTTGTGTAGATTTATCTAAATTTGTAAAGAAATATAATACTGATAAATAAGTACCTTAATTTTAATGTATGTATACATACCTCTTGTAAAAATATAACTTGTTTGAAGAGAAAGATCTTTGTAGGTTTTGGCATCATCTGCAGACAATGACAAAATTAAAATACCATTCCTATGTTATTTTAATAATATTTACCTTCTTCTGTTGCAATAGAGGCGTCTTTGTGATCTTTAACGTTATCTACAATATTTATGCAATTTTAATATACATAGGTGTAAAGATTTATCTATCTACAATAATGCAGCCTGTTTTTCTTTATTTTAATGTATGTATACCTACATACCTCTAGTAAAAAAATTATTTGTTTGAACAGAAACATCTTTGGAGGTTTTGCCATCATCTGAGGATAATTACAACATTAAAATATTATTTCTATGTATATTTTAATAATATGTACCTTCTTCTGTTGGAATAGAGGCATCTTTGTGGTCCTTAACGTTACCTAAAATATTTATACAATTTTAAAATACAGAGGTATAAAGATTAATCTATCTACAATAACACAACCTGTTTTTCTGTAAATGGAAAAATTTGGCATATGTCTAATTTTTAAATGCTTCTAGCAATCATATCATTTATTGTATCTTCAGATATTCTGACGATAAAAATTGATTAAATCTAACTGAAATAAGCATATAAGAAAATACACAAACATTAATTTATAATTAAGAACTTACTATTTTCCAACAAATTCAACGAGGGAACAGCATTATATTTTAGGTGAGTTTTTAATTTATTTTTTATACAACTCCCTTCAGGAAAGTGTAAATCGCAAATTCTTAATGTACCATAACATTGTTCCGGGGTTAAATTGGCATATCTATGAGTACCCACGAACCCTAATGCGCGTTTCCAATTTTCGCATCTAAAAAATAATTCATTTTAAAATTTTTATCGAAACCGAATCTGCGACTATAATATAAGTTAATAAACAAGGTAGTTAATACAAACTATCTTACCTAGCTTTTTCTTTCGGGTATCGAAAAAATGATCTTCCTATTTCTGGTTTACTGTTGCAGTCATCTACACAACATATCTTCGGCATTTTTATATTTTTAACACGTTGACTGCGTTATCGGTCGTCGGGGACCGACAGCGACGTTCCCTTCAGATCCTACTCAATTTTTGTTACCGCAGTCAAGGTGTTAAGGAACAAAATTCGCCCACAACACATATAGCTGTTACACCATTAAAGCACCTCGCAGGAATAATACACACCGATGTATCCGATACGTACACAGCTTGATAAACGTTTTGCCACCACGCGCGCCGAATGGAAACTGAAATTCGTCGCATGGTCAGGTAAACAACTTTCACTCGAAAACCCGGTAAACGTTTTTCTCCTTTTTCTGTATTTTCGAGAAAGAGTCATAAAGTAATAAATTGTCCCTCCCGGAGAGACAAAAATAAAAATACAAAGGTAGTTGAATTTTGAACGAAAATAATTTTAACAGAAATCCAAAATTATTATATTTAAAGCACCCCGCAGGAATAATACTATGCAATTAACGTCACCAATCAACCATAATAATTGTGTTTCATTATTAACCGCTTAACTTAAAAGCCCGAGATAACTCGGGCTTTTAATTCTTGCATAAACTTAAAAGCCCGAAAATACTGGTGTATCATGAAAATATCCTGTTTATAATTTTTTCCCTAAATATGAGTATACTCGGGATTTTAATATAACCTTCCTTGAATATTATTTAATTACCCCTTACATTAATTAATTAGTGACATTATTGTTTGCAATAATCTATATTCATAATAAAGTTTGAAATTTAGAAATTAAAAACATTGGAAAAATATGGACAATGTTTTACAAAATAATTGTTAAATTAACCGGTTAAACACACCGGTATAGTTATCCGATCGTCAATGCCCCCGCGCGATATGTACGACACCCCGTATAAGAGTTCCGCCACCACCCGCGCTGAAAATACCCCAAAATCTCCCAAAAAAGAGTGGCGACAGAGAGTGAGCGAGACAAGCAACACTGGGGGCGTGGCTTAGAGTGACTCTTCTTGTCTAGTCTATGTTCGGTGCGTAAACGTAGACACCGAACACATGTGACGCCCAGCAACGCGGCTCGCCTCTGTAGTCCCAACTTCAAAGTACCGACGCCGAGTGACCCTTCTTGTCTAGTCTATGTTCGATGCAACCGTGTAATTCGAGTTAGATTTACTGTACTATACTGTAAATCTCGAATCTCTGTAAAAAAAGGCGGCATGTTCATTCAGTGCCAACAAAAATTGATACGTAAAATACTCTCCAAAAAAGATTTGAAATCAATTAAGATCGCCATGTTCAAGATTTATATATAAAAAGTAAAAAGCATCATTTGAAAGAAAAATTATTAGGTTCGGTCCAACAAACACGAGAACTGGTTCTGAACTCGACGGACTGTGCGCAGTTTGACTTTTGGGACGGCTAGGCCAGACTGCGCAGACTCCGTTGAGTTCAGAACCAGTTCTCGTGTTAGTTGGAACGAACCTATTGTAAATCAAGCTACTACAAAATTCGACTAAAAAAATTTATTAAAAAATTTTAATAAAAAAGAACTTGCCGCGTTTAAGAGAGAGAGAGTGTTCATATTTTGTCCACTACATACTGGTGGTATCATATAAGTATATGAATTTATTTATAATCATAAGTGCATAAACATCGAGTATAATTCTGTCTGAATTTTTTATTTTGAAGTAAAAAAACGCAGCAAGTTCTTTTTTATTAAAATTTTTTAATAAATTTTTTTAGTCGAATTTTGTAGTAACTTTATTTACAATAGGTTCGTTCCAACTTTTTTTTTTTCGCCGCAGTCCCAAAAGTAAGGAGCCCCGGGAGGCCTTGGGAAGCCATCGAACATCAGGACTCCTCTTGGGAGGTGGCTGTGTCGCCCTCTGCTTAACGTGCTTACGACTAGAAAATTGGAGGAGGGGGAATGAAACCCACCAACCCTCACTCCAGTTCGAGAGCATCCGTCCCGGAAGTGGGCTCGGAGCTTAAGGGGCTCTAAAGACAGTCCGCGTGCCACCCGGCCACCTGGTCGCAGAGTAATGAGAATAAATAATAAAATAAAGTAAAATAAAATCGCCTTGTAGTCCCTTTCATAGTTCCTCTCGATCACGGACGGGTCCATTGCGATTCCAGAACGTCGGCGTCTACTCCTGGCACGTGTGTGAAGACGGCGGGCACGAATGCACGACGCGCGAAGCGTGGCAATATCCTCGCTCCACCAAAAGCGACCGAGATCCAAATGACAAATGACTATACCAAAGCAGGTTCCAATATTCAAAATGGTACTTCACGGGCCCGTGCTTGAAGAAATTGCAGAGGAGCAAAGTATTATACAGGGTGGACCATTTAAAGGTTCGTTCCAACTAACACGAGAACTGGTTCTGAACTCAACGGAGTCTGCGCAGTCTGACCTAGCCCTCCCAAAAGTCAAACTGCGCACACTCCGTCAAGTTCAGAACCAGTTCTCGTGTTAGTTGGAACGAACCTTTAAATGGTCCACCCTGTATAATACTTTGCTCCTCTGCAATTTCTTCAAGCACGGGCCCGTGAAGTACCATTTTGAATATTGGAGCCTACTTTGGTATAGTCATTTGTCATTTGGATCTCGGTCACTTTTATTACGTTTCATTATACGGAGTGATTTTTCGCTTGCACTCTCGCATCTCCTATCTCGCCCATCTTAAGAAACACTTGGTAGATAGGTACCTCGCACCACATTCGGATATCAATACTTTTTGAGGGAGGCGGGGTGAAACACGGCATTCAATTTTTGTCGGAGTTATTATCAACACAATTTGGAGTAAATTCATTTCCGAAAGTACTTTTTTGGGGGGACTGGGGAGGGGACGGAAAGCGACATGCAGTTTTTATTGGCTTTTTAAAGTCAAGACAATTTTTAATGCTTCAATTTTTTAAGGAGCCCCACATAGTCTTTGGCGTATTTTTTTACACTTCTTTATTATTAGGTATAGGGGATGTCTATAGTTTTTTTAAATTTCAGCTTATGGATTACCATTTTTATATCTTTTGGCAATTCAATATACTCTGCTTTGTCAGCGTTTTACTCACTCTGCCATATCTATCACCGTTATTTCATCTTTCATAAAGTCCACTCCAGGTTAAAAGTACCGTTCAGTGCTATAATAACAATTTATTGCCGACGTCTAAAATACACTGAACAGCGTGAATTTATCTTCGAACTCCGTAAATTTACAACCGTGTAGATATGTTTATTGTTTAAACAAATTATCGATTTGCACTGTTTGGTAAAATACCATCGCAGCTGAAAGTTCGACCTCCTACAATTTATTTTAAATTTTCATTCACTTCGTCGTTCCTCTCACCGTTTCCAAGATATTTTTAATCTTTCATTGTTGAAATAATTATCAGCTCGGACTACACGATAACGTCATAGCGACTGAAAGTTTGATCCCTTCTCTCCCAGAAAACCTCAAAATTTTCACCATATCGTTTTATCTCTCACCGTTTCCGAAATATTTGCAATTGTTCATTGTTTAAATAATTATCGGTTCACATTGTATGGTAACATCGTGGCGACTGAAAGTTTAACCCCCTTTACAAAAACCTCCAATTTTCTCCATTTCTTTCTATCTCTCACCGTTCCCGAGATATTTGCAATTATTCATTGTTTAAGTAATTATCGGCTCGCGCTGCACTACTGATATTACTATATCACAGCGACTGAAACTCTAAAATTTTTATTTGCATTGATTCGTTATAAAAAAATTTAGGCTTTCGTGGCCTTTGCCATTATATTAGGTGTACAAATAAGTTTTAGGACACTTCCATTCCCCGTCATAAAAGTATAATAGTTCAAAGTAATCCAAAGTTACCGCTCACATATAATATGGTCGAACTTGTTATGTAGTATCGAAACATAAGGGAGTCATAGATATAACCTTTAAATTCTGTAAATAAAACATGCAGACCGATAAGCTATTTATTAGACACTGCATTCGCTATGAATTCCACCAAGGAAAAAGTGTTAGGAAAGCATGTGAATCGATCCGTTCTGTTCTTGGGGACGATATTGTATCTAAAAGTACATGTGAGTATTGGTATAAAGCCGGGTTGACATTGCGCGAAACTGTTTCGCGAAACAGAGAGAGAGAGAGGAAGAGAAAAGGGAGCGCGAGAAAAAGAGGGGAGACACGACTCGCGCGAATACTCGCAGCAGTTTCGCATATGTCAACCCGACTTAAAGTAGTATGGTCACTCTCCAAAGTGATCGTTGAGTGTCCGTAAAAAAAGTCATCAAAAAACTATGATTTATAATTGAAAATTCTCTTTGTGAATTATAAAATGTATGACCATAAGAATTAGTCGATTATTTTGATAATTTTTCACTTATTATTCAAATAATGTGCCTCCTTTGACTAGCGTCTTTTTATGTGTGCCAACGCATATTATCAATGGGCTCGTGGCCCAGTAGAGAAAACCACGATACACTCAAACGTTTGAGTGTGTCGTGGGGAAAACGAGATCTGAAATGCACGCTTGTGAACCCACTCCACTGACGCGACGCTGCCGCATCTACTCGACGCGCTATTTCCGAACATCGAGAAGCAGAAATTAGTTATAACTAAAGTATCAAACGGTCAATAATTTTCATCAATGGGTGTAAATTTTTGTTTTTTTTCCCGTTTTTTGGTATATTTTTTATATTTTAATCTTGGATTTTACATACAAACCCAGAGAAATATGTCTTGCCCATAAGACTCTGGGTAATTAATTTTTATCAGACATACTAAACGGTCAATCTACCCCAAAAGGCACCAGGAGGTTTCTATTGATATTAGCTTGCATACATAATTATTTCATATTTAAATCTTGGAAATCGATTCATGACCATACTACTTTAAGAGATTTAAAGACGGTGATTTTGATGTTAATGACTGTGAACGTATCTGGGCCCCTGTAACGGTGGACGACCAGGAACTGCAAACGTTGCTGGATGAAAACTCTTGCCAGACGGAAAAACAACTTTCAGACTTTTAGGAGTAAACTCAACAAACTATTTCCTATCGCTTTAAAGCAATGGGAAAGATTCGAAAAGGAACAAAGTGGGTGCCACACTCTTTGACTCAAGCAAATAAAAATAGCCGTCTTTTGATATATGTTTGAATCATTACAAAAAACAACAAAGAAAGTCTTTTTTTTTGGAAAATTGTGACCGGCGATCAAAAGTGGATTTATTTTGAAAATCCAAAACGCTGATATCATTAGGATGATCCCGGCGAGCCGACGACATCGATGTCAAAGCACAATATTCACTGTAACAAAGTCATGCTGTGTATATGGTGGGATATGAAAGGCGTACTCCATTATGAACTTCTGAAACCTGGCTAGACAGTTACTGCCGATCGCTATCGTCAACAATTAACGCCATGACAATGCCAGGCCTCTTTTGGATAGACCGGTTAAGGGGGTTAAGTACTCTAAAATTTCGAAAAAATCTATCAGAGCTGCAGTAACCAAAGAAGGGCCCCCCAGTATGGACCAGGAATTGATACTGACTAGTAAGTTCACATAAGTGGTCCTAAAGTGATAAATAAGGGTTGAATTTTAGAAAAAACCTCATTATCTCAAAACATACTTTTTAGAGTTTCCGTACATCAGATCTCAAAAACCGTTCCAAAAAATTTGATGAAACTTTAGGATATCTTTTGTACTATCCATACCTTCAATGTGACATTAATTTTATGCCTAAATAAATATTAGAAAAAAGTTAGCAGCTTTCAATTGTCAAAAAATGGCTATTTTTGGAAAGTTTTACTTTAAAATGGCAAAACAAAATAAAAAAAATTAAAATAAAAAAAAAATATTATTCTCACATGGAAACTACAAGTACTTAAATTAATTTAGCTTTGGGGGCTTTGTTCCAGATTGCTTCCTGGCAGCTGTAGAGTGTACGGAAGGCAGAGGTGGATTTCCTGCAAGCATTTTTTAACCGGCTAATATATAGGCTCGTATGGGGTCTAAAATTTTTTTGATATTTTCAAAATCTTTTTGAAAGTTCTATTAAACTACAGTATTAATTTCAATGTATGAAGTTTTCTTTAAATAGTCCCCAAAAATCCTCAAAAAACCGGTATTTTTGGGTGCTTTAGAATACTTAACCCCCTTAAGGATACGTTAATGGCTCATCCAAGATGGGAAGTTGTACCATACCCGGCGTATTCACCAGACTTAGCTCCAACTGATTTTCACTTGTTTCGGAAAATGCAAAACGAATTATCTGATGTGCGTATCAAAACATTTGAAGAAGTCCAAAAGTGAGTCGATAACTTCCTCATCTAGCAAGATAAAACTTTCTTTGCGGAAGGCATCCGCGAATTGCCTAAAAGATGGCTGAAGGTCATTGAAAGTGAGAGGGGGATTATTTTGATAAATAAATGTATTTTACTATTTTCAAAAATAAATTTTGATTTTTTGCAAGTGTCTTAAAACTTAATTGTACATCTAATCTAACACAATAATGAAGATAATGCATAAACAAATATACTTTGAATACGCGTATACATAGCCCGCTTTCTCTGCTATTCTCTGACATGCTCTCGGGTGGATAGACGCGCTACTGTAGGCGCGTGGAAGTCAGCGAAACTATAGCACAAGACTTCACAGTCTATACTAATGGCTCTTGAGTGGTAAATCACTGTGCCAGATTTGTTCCGACGAGGTCAAATATTATTCGTAGCGACCTGAGATTTCTTTCATTGAGTTCTTTTTGTAATGACAGCTTCGTTTCCTACCTTATCAATGTTTTATGTGCATGTAAATATTATTGTTTACTTTTCGAATTAAAGTATTTGTGCTACTTGAGTACCAGGCCCCCCTACAGCGTGGTCTGAGCATTCGATTGTATGTTGTTAGAATGTCGTATCGGCTTTCATCTCGAAATAAAACCGTCGGAATATAAATTGACGATAAAGTAGGAATCGCATTTCTAACATCAAGGCCTATTAAGTCTGCGAGTCTCTATCTTAATTGCTTATTTCCACTTTATAAAACGAAGAAACTTCAAATTCTTGTAACATTGAAAGTTTACGTGAAGTAATATTGTACTATAGAGGACGAATGAATTACTTGCATGAATGAAAACACTTACAATAGCTATAGTTTTATTGCAAACGTTTCTTTTTCATTGTCTATGGTACCATTCCGTCATCTAAACTTTCAACAAATGCTACAACGATATGAAAATCCCTAGTTCTTAATAACAAAATGAGCGACTAAAATATATTTGCTTCATTATAGTTACAATTGTAATCCTAAAAGAGGAAAAGTAAATAAAACGAAAAAAAAATTAATAACCAGCGAGACTCGAACCCACGCTTCCAAACACACCAATAGCCGCTGAAACTTATAAAGTATACAACATGTGAGGAAATGTTGGCGCATGGCGTACACCATTCATTTCACCCGTGGCTAACGCCAAAACCAGACAGAATGAAATGAACGGTACAGGACAAACGCCAAGACTCCCTGGCTAATTTGACATGCTATATGCAGCGCGCAAAGAGATGTCACCCTAAAAATTCTAAATTTAATAACTCTGATCATATCGACCGTTCGATAAGGCTGTTAGCCAAGTACATATTGATGCCTTACTTTGAAAACCTCGTAAGTGCAATTTTTGACAAAAATGCCATTTATAGCTTACTGTGTTCAGATTTTAAACCTTAACGCAGTAAGCTATAAATAGCATTTCTGTCAAAAATTGCACTTACCAGGTTTTCAAAGTAAGGTATCGATATGTATTTCTTTATTGCAGAGAATAGATCCGCAAAGTCACCGACTCAATAGATAGGACGTCCTTTTATCAATTTCCTCGAAGATGGCTAGCGGCCAAATAGAATCAAATTTTGCGAAATTATATTCAACTAGTAGACCTGGCCTAATAATAGTAGCATTCTAGCTAAACTCTTCTTTTGATTTCGAATATTTTATATAGTTTCCAGCAAATGACCTTATACAAAGAGTGCAGATAAAGAACGAATAACGCAATATTCTATTTTTCAAAATTTCTTCTACCCTAAGCTGATGATATCGAAATACATAGGCCATAGCTACGATGTTAAATCCGTCGATCTTTTCAAATATTTTCGTATACAGGGTCAAAACGAGGAAACTCAACATAGAAAGCGTGCGATTCCTAGTGAAAATAAATCTCCCTTTAGCACATTCTTTACCCCCTAGCGGAAAAAAATTATACAGTAAACTATGTATGCAGAATTACAAATGTATGTGTTCTATGACTTGTAAGGGCGATGGGAGAATGTAGAAAACCATAGTCATTCAAAGAATTTTCTATGTATAGCTACAATTAGCTATTGGTGAATAAAATATGCACGTACTTTTATATTGTTTCGCATAGTTTCAATAAATTAGATAGGTACACTTTCTATGCATATGTATATGTAACTTGCATTTCTTCATTGAAACGACGTAATTTTCCATCATTTACCATTAATATTAAGAATTTTACGTCAATCTACGGCATAGGGGTAGACTGAGTCTAAAAAGAAAAGGCAGTTTTTCGTTATTTCTCATCATTTCCTATATTTTCTATATAATATAATGCATAATCACGTGCAAATACTGAATTAATAACAAATAACGTAAACTATGATAAATGACGGAAATATGTAAACTATTTTGAAATATCTATCCATATAGAATTTTACAATAATCTATATGGATTAATATTTCAGAGTTAATATAACATAGAACCTATTTTTACGTTATTTACACACAAACCATATAAATCTAGGTACTTATATAATAATTATATAATACTAAAAGTGTTTCAAATTCCATACTTTCCCATAGAATCAGTGCATACTGGCGTAGACTTTTGGCATTAATTGAAGGTACTTTTCTATAGTTTACCGTACAATTTTTTCCGCTACAGCCTTTTCGACTTATTCAGTTGAAATGTGCAACAGAGAAGCTGTTATGCATTCACAGACATTCCTAGCAGTACTTGCGCACTCATTCGTCTCTTATCTCGCCTGTCCTAAAATCACTCTATACATTACGGCTCCACATTTTGATCCTGTAAAATCATTTCGAAAGACCGTCGGAACTAACCTATAATAATCGCTAGTACCAATTACAGCAGCGAAATGCCAGCTCAAGTGATCCATATCTCCCACAGTATTACTCTATGCTGGACAAAGAGAACGTTTCCCTTAAAAAAAAATTTAACTCACCCATAATTGTCATAGCCACTTTGTACAATGGGTAGTGTCAGCTCGGAATATTTTCTATATGCCTTTAACTTGTCTCGATGTTCCTTACGTTCCTTGTGCCCTTTATCCCCTTGGTTTACGTCAGCGAGTAACAAAGGTCCATTTGGAGAGCCGGTGTCGCTCGAAAAGGACTTGTTCTGAGAATCCAAGGGTCCATACTGCAAGCAGAATGGAAAAAAAAATTATTCGTTATAACCGTTTGGTGTAGAAGTAGTAGGTACGACTTTATTTTTGGTGTACATGCAGATTTCTTTATCATCTAATAGTTGGTAACAAAATCTATTTCCTCATAAGCTAAGCAAATTGTATGAAGCTTATCCTGATTGATACGAGTACAGAAGAATTTTTGTTAGTGATTAACGCTAATTCGTTACGTGTAAACGTGACATAACTCCATTTCCGGTCGATAGTTCTGCAGTAAGGATAGACTAAAATCTTCCGATTTCATACGAGGGCTGTTTAAAAAGTAATGATAAAAACGCTCTATAGAAAAAAATATTTATTCAGTCTTCCAAATGTACATGCTCTTTTCGAAGTAACCCCCCTCGGTTCTAATACACTTTTCCCACCGTTTCTGCCACTTTTCAACCCTTTCGACCCGGGCGGGACATATGCTGTCCCAGGCGGGAAAATTTCTGAGTTTCCTCCACGTGATTATTACGATGAAATAACTTTTCTATCAAAGTAAGAGTCAACAACTGCGCAATATTGGCGGTTGTCGCTTGTTTGATCACTGGGGAGCGATTGAGATGAGAAATTCATGGATTTATGCGTTTGGAGACGTAACTTGGCGTTGTTTTCTGTTTCTAGATGTTTTCCAGTAACTGGGACATATGCTGTCCCAGGCGGGAAAATTTCTGAGTTTACGGCTGGGACAACATATGTGTCCCAGTTACTGAAAAACATCTAGAAACAGAAAATAACGCTAAGATACGTCTCCAAACGCATAAATCCATGAATTTCTCATCTCAATCGCTCCCCAGTGATCAAACAAGGGACAATCGCCAATATTGCTCAGTTGTTGACTCTTACTTTGACAGAAAAGTTATTTCATCGTAATAATCACGTGGAGGAAAAATAACTGTTCCCGGTAATGGGGCGCACTGAGCTCCAATTTTCCCCGGGTCGAAAGGGTTAAACACGAACGCCAGACCATCTTTCGCGAGCTCCTTGCAGCGCGCCTCCACAGCTTTGATGACCTCATGATTAGTCTTGAATTTCCGTCCCCTGAGCGGAAACTTGACTGCGGGGAACAGCCAGAAGTCGTAACGGGCCAAATCTGGACTATACGGTGGGTGGGGTACGATACAGTTGCGATGCCGCGAGCGTTCAGGAAATCCTCTACAGTGTGAGCTACGTGGGGCCGCACATTGGCACCTATGAGGCACGTTCATAAAATAAGGTCTCCAAGGTGCTGGAGCCGTGAGGAACGCTTTTATGCGATATCCGGCAATACTAGCGTGTAGCTTGGCACCCCCCCCCCCCCCCCCCCCCCCTCAAATCCTCACCAAACCGAGCCCGCTGCGACGCTCGGCCTTGACTGGGCAGCAGTTCGTGATGGAGCTCCCGCTTGCTTCTCCCGCCAGGTGCGAGTTGCGTGCAGTGATCCATTTTTTGAGTGCCAAGAACACTACCCCCATTGACATTCATCATCAGTTATGCGAAGTCTATGGGCCACAGTGTATGGACGTCAAAAACGTGCGAAAGTGGATCAAAGATTTCAAGGACGGACGTACAGACGTCCACGACGAACAGCGTTCTAACCGAAAGCCGACCAGAATGTCGTTCGTCGTCCAATCCCCACCAAACCGAGCCCGCTGCGACGCTCGGCCTTGACTGGGCAGAAGTTCGCGGTGGAGCTCCCGCTCGCTTCTCCTGCCAAGTGCGAGTTGCGTGCAGTGATCCGTTTTTTGAGTGCCAAGAACACTACCCCCATTGACATTCATCGTCAGTTATGCGAAGTCTATGGTCCACAGTGTATGGACGTCAAAAACGTGCGAAAGTGGGTCAGAGAGTTCAAGGATGGACGTCCTTATTTTCCAACAAACTTGGTGTCTTTCTTTTTAAATAAATTGCATAACAAGTTTCGCGTTTATTATATATTCAGAGTGTCTTACTTTTACCTCGCATCGTCCTACGTGTAAAAGTGGTATGAGTAAAAAGATGTTATGTACAATATAGAGCAACTTCATTAAGATTAGGTATTTGTTTTTAAATAAGTATAACAACAAGACTTCGTCAGTTACGGGGATACTAAAGACTATTTCATTTGTTCAAGCTTCTCAGTATGTAGCTAACTCTAAACGTAAATCTCAAATTATCTCGTAACGTTGTATAAAAATGCAGGTTATACTACTTTTACATATATCGAACAGTTTAAATATGAAATCATTTTTGTTCCACTTTAACAAATTGCGATTATGAATGGTATACTTATTTTACGTCAAAAAATTGTTATAGAAACACTAATAACAGGACTCTCAGCGTAATAACATAGTTAAAATAGTGGTTAAAGTGAAGAGAAAATTGTGAACATAGTGACTAGAAGAGTAACTACAAGCCACCGTTCATCAATCATTATGTCATCACTTAAAAAACTCGAATGAGTATTTAGTTTCAACAACAATAAGCCAAGAATCGACTATAAACGTCATTTCTTTTTTTTTTGAAACTATAAAACATTAAAAATAACATTTGAACTTTTGCAAGCAGACGCATTTTATAAAACAATTTAATGATTAGTCTTTTATTATACTAATACCTATAAGAAAACTTTTGTAAATTGATAACTGCATCACAGATTTATACCAACAATCAGAGTTCAATACTATTAGAAATATGAAGGGAAAAAATCAGTTTACTTTTTAGTGGATATATTAATCAAGTTCTTCATTTTTTTGACTCCATATTTAAATTCTTCAGGCCGAATTTTGTGGTCCTTTTCTTCATTAAATAGTCGTTACACATGCTTTGCAACATATCTTATTTACTCAACCGTAAAATCATCAAATTTTCAGAAAAAAAGTGAAAAAAGCAACCTTTCTGCAAAAGAATTACAAAATAATGATTTTCAAAATAAAAGTGGCAAATAGTGAGAAAAGTGACCAACTGAGAGTCCTGTAATAATAATGTTGCAAAAGTCCTCGTACAGCAGTCTTGTAAAAATCTCTTGCGAAAGTTTACAATAATTGTAAGAATAATTATTATTCTTGCACGAGCTTCCATGCTGTAGAATTTCTTCAACAATTCTGTGTGTGTGTGAAAAGATATTGCAAGCAGATCCACCGCATGTGCTGTTTATGAATGTTTTTGCGTGGTTTTCCGTAGTGAATAATTTATTAAAAGCTAAAATAATCTTCTACAGACATATTATTTAAAAGATCTAATTAAAAATAATATCAGGGGAGTCATTATTTTTAGATTCCTAATAGTAACATAATGATGGAAAGTATTCTAACCTGCAAATCGCATCTTAAAAATGGTTATAATTCATTTATGAAGAAAAAATAATTAAAATATAATCATTAATAAAACAAAAGTTATCTAAATTCTAATTATATTCACTTGATTATGTGTATTCCAGCTCAATATTTATTTATTTATCATGCCCACTTAGTGGCTCAACTCATTCTTGTTAATCACTTGCTTAATTTTCCAGAATGAATCCAACATCTTGTCGCGGCAAAATGTTGGCACAAAAGGGCAAGGAAATGGCGCAGGCCGAGATTTACTAGAAAACTTTGACCAGCTAGAGTCCTCGGACGAGTCGGAACCATTTCAGTCTTCTAGCAGTGAATACTTCCCATCAGATAAAGAAGAACCTTCCGAGGAAAAAAACCTAGAAGGTGGCGATGTGTTGAATGAAATTCAACACATGAATAATGTCCAGCCGGTACAGCCAAGTACATCGACAGATGTTAATATGGGTCGCTCAAAGCGAGGAAAAAAAAGAAAATATCCGGCGCAAAAAATCGCGATATAAGGAAATCATTGTGCAATACAAATAAGCCATATGTTTCTGCTAAAGGAAAAAAAGTTGTATTACAAATTTTTGATAAAACCTTTACATATGGTTGTAATCGAAAATGTTGTGTTGGTATGCCAGTTGATCAACGAGCTAAACTGTTTAGTCAATTTTGGACACTAGGCTCATTTTCTGCAAGATGTGCGTTAATCAAATCTTGTGTAAAGCAAATGCCAAAGAAACGAACATATACAAAAAATGTGAATCAAAAAGGAATTTTGTCAGAAAATATTTCATCAGACAAAGAAATATACAAATTAGCGTTTCTCAAAACTCGGCTGATTACACAAGATCACGTAGATGTTGCTTTAAAAAAATGTTCTGAAAATATAGTAATAAGGGACGGAAGAGGTCTTAAAAGTGGAGGAAAAAATAAATCTACCGACGAACAAGTTTCTAATGTTATAGAACACATTAACTCTTTCCCAAAATATATTTCACATTATTGCCGAAATGAAACTAATTCAAGATGTCTTAATCCTGATTTAAATTTGGTTAAAATGTATGATTTATACAAATTATATTGTAGTAACCCTGTCAGTCTGGCTAAGTACACAAATCCATATTTTATTCATAATTTAATCTTAAATTTAAAACGCCAAAGAAAGATACCTGTTTAACTTGCGATATTTTTAAAACAAAATTATTAAGTTCCTCAGAGATCGAAAAAGAAACATTTTAAAAACTGCCCATGATGCTCATTTGTATACAGCAGAAATTCTGAGAAACAAAATAAAGGAAGACCTATGTGAATCTAAAATGAATCCTGAAGTAGAAACGCTTACTTTTGATATGCAAAAAACACATCCCATACCAAAAATTCCAACAGGAATTGCATATTACAAACATCAACTGAATTTTTATAATTTAGGAATTCACGTAGGCAGCCAAAACCAGGGAATCTTTAACGTGTGGAAAGAAAATATCAGATTATGGTCTGATTCATGTGGAGGACAAAACCGTAGTATCAAACTAGTTTTATTATTATTGCATGCCTTACTAAATCATCTAAATCTTGAAACGATTACAATGAGGTTCCTATTATCCGGACACAGTTTTTTGCCCAATGATTCAGAATTTTGAGACGTGAGATCGGCCCTCAAAATACAAGAAAGGCTGTACACCGATGATGATTATGTGGCTGTAATGGCAAACTGCAGAAGGAAAAGAAAATTCTTAATCAATCGCCTTCAAAAGAATGATTTCATTTCTGTTGAATTTTTTAACAATGCTATCACTAACCGAAAAGTTGATGAAAAAAAAATTAAGTATCGGGTAACGCGGGGTAACATTGACACATTTTCTGAATCTTATTACTTACTGCTAATAACTCGTAATAATACTGTTCTTGTGTCTACCTTAATAAATACCGCATATAGACCGCCACCTGACGCCGCGCGTGAATATCAGCGCTTTCATAATGATCACCCGATTCAGTGTCGTTAAGTTTCCACGTGGGCGTGCATGACCTATTTTCGACGAAGAAAACTTTTAGAAACTTTAGGTCTTTTTAAAGTGACAAAAATGTATAAATAAAATGACTCTATTATAATTTAATCTCTATACAAAATCACCTAATGATGTCAATTTTGGAATGTAATAAACAAAAATTGAGATTTTTAGCCGATTGCATGCAGTATAGACAAAAATTTTAACAGGTGTCAATCTTAAACAGAATATGGGGTAAGATTGACATCTGACTTTATTATTTTTTTAATCAGTGTTCAAAAACGACAAAAAGTAAAATAAAATGCATCTTACATCATATAAAGAGAGTCAGGCTTGCTTATCCATACATTATCAAGTCTGATAACTTCAGTTTGCAATATATTTTAGACCAGTAAGTAAAGTGGTATCAATGTATGCTTCTTTTAACCCCATGGTTGGGATGTCATGAAATAAAACTTCGCAGGCACAACCAACAATGTTACTAATGAGAAGCGACTTTACTGAAGAACTGCAAACAGTAAATATTCCCGGGGAAAAATGATTATATATAATTATATATACTTATATAACCTGTCATATATATTTATATATAATTATATATGATCAGATATAATTATATCTGGTCATATATAAACCCATATATGATAAGATATAGTAGTATATCTGATCATATATGGATTCATGTATGTTCAGATAGAATTATACAGGGTGTTCGGAAAAAACACCGACACAGAAATAGGGGTGATAGGTTACGTCATTACAAGTATTTTGATATAAGGGACCGATACCCGCAAGCGCCCCTTCTGGAGATATCAACTTTTCAAGTTTATAACGACCGAGGTTGATCAAAGTAGAATAATAAGAAACGTATCAAGATGGTAACGAATATTTAATTTTACGAGATACAAAAACAATGTACTACAGCAAATGCTCAAAATGACGGACACCCATGTCCATGCAACATCGGAAACGATTCTGGATAGATGTGCCACTGCGCAAACTGCTTGCGGAAAGGATAACCGCTTGGCTCAAGTCCTTGTACTTTTCGAAGATGATGCGGATACAAGGAGTTTTCATTTGATTTTCAATTGTACAGGTAGACAAAAAACTCAATATTATTCTACTTTGATCAACCTCGGTCGTTATAAACTTGAAAAGTTGATATCTCCAGAAGGGGGCGCTTGCGGGTATAGGTCCCTTATATCAAAATACTTGTAATGACGTAACCTATCACCCCTATTTCTGTGTCGGTGTTTTTTCCGAACACCCTGTATATAAACTGTTCCCCTCTATATACACGCCAGCGTAGCACATTGCATATCGGTTGGCGCTATCGGATCCAAGATGATTCCCTAAAATTCGGTGACAATACCGACAGCCCAGACATGAACCAATAGTCCAGACACGAACCAAATAGACGTTTCAGTCCGAAAAACATAGGTCATCTCAATAGTGGTGAATGTGACAGACGCTCTGACAGATAGCTTGATAATCGTTTGGATTTTTTTCGAATAATCAAGATAGTGAACGGAAGCAGTGCCATTTTTCTCTGGTTGCTTGTGCATAAAGAGCAGAAAAGGAGACATCAGTATCTCAGAAGAAATGCCATCAGATAAGTTACATCCTAACTGACCGTCTTAACCTCATTTTGATAACAACAAAGATATTTGTCCTTCATACGTGATCTGTCAGAGCGTCTGTCACATTCACCACTATTGAGATGACCGATGTTTTTCGGACTGAAACGTCTATTTGGTTCGTGTCTGGACTATTTGGTTCGTGTCTGGACTGTCGGTATTGTCACCGAATTTTAGGGAACCATCTTGGATCCGATAGCGCCAACCGATATGCAATGTGCTACGCTGGCGTGTATAGAGGGGAACAGTCTGTATAGCTATTGCTGACCCATATCTAATCAAATATAGTAGTATATCTGACCATATATGGATTCATGTATGATCAGATATATTTATATATGGCTATTGTGTGTGCTGACCCATATCTAATCAGATATAGTAGTATCCCAGGTAGCACATTGACGTTAGAATAACGTCTCAGACGTCATTTTTTGGTCAGTATAGGGTTTCAGATGTCAGTTGTCATAATATTAACGTCACAGGGGCGTCATATTTACGACGTTCCTTGGACATTAAAATTCAACGTCTTTTTGACGAAATTTTTCCGTCATTTTCAACGACTAACGAGACTTACAATTAGAAAAATTTCAGTCTCCTGCATATATAGGGACGTGAAAATTTATTCGTGAATAAATGAACAAAAATTGTAATTTGTTCAATTATTAAATCAATAAATTATTTCATTTCGAGTCTCCAGAGTATGTTGAGCAAGTTATAAACCATACTGTTTATTAAAAAGCACGGATTATTAAAGTAAATGAAAGACAATCAATTAATGTAGGATGAATAAACATTCATATAATTATTTATTTATTAACATCAATTTGCGTCTGCAAGAATATTTATCAAAAGATACAATCCTAAATTTAGAAAAATGTTGAGAAAAGAATAATACAATTATA
Organism: Xiphydria camelus; assembly: GCA_963678675.1. Lineage (NCBI taxonomy): Eukaryota > Metazoa > Arthropoda > Insecta > Hymenoptera > Xiphydriidae > Xiphydria > Xiphydria camelus. The sequence goes on from OY783201.1 coordinate 18,289,305, forward strand.
AAATCTTATTTATTCAAGCTCTTTCTTATTGATTGGAAAAGCAACATACATTTATTCATCAAACTTCATATGAACACCAATAGTAATAATATTGTTAACCACAGGAGCGTGTAGCAGATGAGGACTCGAGGACACCGACCGATCAACGAAGTTAAGCAGTAAAAAGTGCGGACAGTAGTTGGATGGGTGACCGCTCACGATGAAAAGATATACATCAGACCTAGACTAACCTTTTAGAACCGTCATTTTTTACGTAATCTCAACGTACGGTAGAACGTCATCATGATATGATTTTTCTGACGTCATGTGGACGTGCAATTAGATCATCTTTGCGACGTTAAAATGACGTCATATTTTTCGTCATCTGACGTCAGAACTGACCTTCGAAAAACGTCATTTCGACGTTAGTGTGCTACCTGGGATATCTGATCATATATCGTCGGCTAAATATGTTAACCTGCTAACTCACATGAAGTCAAGTTTTCAGGAGTGAGAAAAAACTGTCTTGATTAATACAAAAGTGTTTATATGACAATGGATTTTAACACAATAGTTGTCAGTATTTCCCTAAACTTTTTTTAAATAAAATGTATGGAAATTATTTTTAATTCAATTTCTACAGCCGTAAAATGGAGTTAGCAGTTTTGAAAATTCTATTAATGAATACAAATCAGGGGATAGCAGTATTTCTATTACCTCGACCAGTAATTTCACTGAACAAAAACTCAAAATAACAAATTAAAAATAAAAGCAAATTCTTAAAATAATTTCAATAATTTCAATATTAACATTTTCAACGACTTGATGCATAATTATTTAAGGTCACAATGTTTTTGTCATCTTCATTCGAGTTGTTATTACTTTCAGCTTATTTGGTTACTAATTTTAAAATTTCCTTTGTTCGTTGTGACATAATATGTTAAATAAAAAAAATTGTTTAAACTATGCAAACATTAAACATGTTTTGTTTGCCATATATTGCGCTTAAATTATATTTCCATGAAGATACAATTAGTTAGACCCCATTTATATAAAGCAACCAAGTTCTACAAATAATTACTGAAACTACTTTTCGATAAACCCATTACGAAAGATTTTTTTTTAATCCTTTAAAAGTGAAGTAAAAGTTTCTTCACGAATTATAATAAAAATAAAATAATGAAAACCTGATATATCCAAACCTTTTCTTCTACATATTTAAAGGGCACGGAAAGCCGCTAACCTCAAAATTACGTTTAATGGTTTATTTTGTCTCAAAATTTGATATTTAATTCATATACGAGCCCAGTCCCGCTTCAGTTGGCCCAGTTGCAAAATTTTTCCGGTTATTGGCACCCAATTAAGATAAATCTAAAGTTTATGTTAACATGCACGTTATTTATTTTTCAACCAACATTTTTACAGAGCTTAAGACCTACTAACAGTTTATTCATGTTACGATAAGAAACTGCAAACAAAATGAAAAAAATATTGCAAGTCTTGAGAAATTCACCACTGGGTAACATCGCCTTTGTTTTTAATAACGGCCGCAATTCGTAATTAATTAATTAAATAATTAATTCGTATATAATGCTCGAAATGCTCGAAATAGCCGGCGGATAAAATATGACCAAAAGCGTTATTTTCTTCAATTCTGATTTTTGTAAAAATTGTACATTATGAAACACATTGTGCCGTGCAGTGTACTACAAAATATTACATTTCAGCCTAGAAAAAATATAAGGCAGCAGTAACTTTACAATTAATTTAATAATTGGTATTTTAGTGGGTGGGCCAACTGAAGCGGGACGGGGCTCGTAAATTTTGATATAATAGATTTAATATTACCTTTTTTTAGTAAAACAGCACAGAAAAACAAAAAACTAACGGTAAATAGGAAAAAAACAAGGAACTTCGAGAGTCAAAATAACACGTGTGCATCTGTTGCCTACAATCAGCGGGAGATAACAGCATTTCCTTGCGCATCGTACAATATGAAGTTAGCTGGTTTACGTGCGTTATAAAAAAGCCATTTCTACGCGGAATAGGAAGTTAAGTGGTTTACAGGTCGATGCAAGACGTCATCTAGTTGCCGAATATCAAAAAATCTCAAAATCGTAAAATATGGAGTTAGCAGGTTAACACATTTAGCCGACGATATGGATTCATGCAGCCCCCTGACACTGCCTCAAACTCTTGTCCGCACTATTGAAACGGCCGTGCGCGGCGCTGCGTGCAACCTGCTCTCCGCGCTAAATCATTTGAAAATGGGCTACTGACGTATGTGGAGGATTTCGATTTTCGTTATATTTTCAGATTCCTTAGATCTGTAATATTGTATTACGAAGAAAAAAAGTGCAATTATAGTGTGGAAGTACAAGAAAATGTTCACATTGAAAATGATATGGTTATTATTTAAAACTGTACCGCATTGACGTCACGGGGCGCATGCGCTGTAAGATGAATCACAGCTGACCACTTATTGGGTGCTTTTCATTTATGACACAAGTCGACACATTTCTCCTAGAACCACCAACTGATTGGCAGGCTCCAGCAGAAAGAACCAATGGTTTAATTTTGTGTCGACTCGTGTCAGTTTAACCCTTTGCGACGCAGTGGGACGTATACGTCCCACCTACTTCTCCTCAGTTTTTATTGGATTTCTAGTTCGCGTTGACATTTAAGTACGAATGCTATTTTTTTAATAAACTCTTGGGGATGTCAGGAGTACAATTAGAACAAAAAAGTACGTGAATTGGTTAATTACTTACTAGTTATAAACAATTAAAACTCGAAAATCTCGTTTTTTTTACAATAAATTCGGCTTTGTCTAAACTACAAGTCCTAGAGATCTAAAATTTTTTTTGCAAATATTTCAAACATTGAATAAACAATATGTTTTTAGTAGAATTTTTCGCAGGTCAGTTTTTTCAAAAAAAATTTCCAAAGTATGCAAAAAAAGAGTTTTTTGTTATGTTGGTTTATAAAAGATTCTGAGAGACAGAGATAACTTCTCAACGAGCATAAAACTCGATTATGTGGTTTTTGGGGTCGCTGATTACGATTCTGATATCAGAATTACAAAATTCGACGACGCTTAGCTTTGCTTCGTCGATTCCTATATAAGACGTTCTGCGCACTCTTGTTACCTTCATTGCCCAAAAATGGCCAAAGATTACAATAGCCACATGGGTTGCGTCTCTCTCTCTCTCTCTCTCTCTCTCTCTCTCTCTCCTCTCTCTCTCTCTCTCTCTCTCTCTCTCTCTCTCTCTCTCTCTCTCTCTCTCTCTCTCTCTCCTCTCTCTCTCTCTCTCTCTCTCTCTCTCTCTCTCTCTCTCTCTCTCTCTCTCTCTCTCTCTCTCTCTCTCTCTCTCTCTCTCTCTCTCTCTCTCTCTCTCTCTCTCTCTCTCTCTCTCTCTCTCTCTCTCTCTCTCTCTCTCTCTCTCTCTCTCTCTCTCCTCTCTCTCTCTCTCTCTCTCTCCTCTCTCTCTCTCTCTCTCTCTCTCTCTCTCTCTCTCTCTCTCTCTCTCTCTCTCTCTCTCTCTCTCTCTCTCTCTCTCTCTCTCTCTCTCTCTCTCTCTCTCTCTCTCTCTCTCTCTCTCTCTCTCTCTCTCTCTCTCTCTCCCGGTCGGTGTCACGTGGGAAAAACGCCATCTTACGGTCTAAAAATAGGCTGAAAAAGGCCTCGAAATGGGCATGAGAGGAAAAAACTTTTACAACTACATATGAAAGTACATACATTTGAGTATATTAGAAAAAAAAGCAATACAAAATATCAATAAATTACACTATAATACGCGATGCCGTAAAGTTCCTCTGAAAAATCCTTGGAGCATGGGCGCCATTGCTGTGTCCGAATGGTACATCCAAACCAAAAAAATCAATTATTTCCTTAAACTACATGAGTCATTTATTAAAATTTTAATTTTTAACAAAGTAGGGCATGTTTGAAGAAAGAACTTCGAAATTTATAGAAAAATTGCTCAGTTTTTTAATTATATCTCAACCAGTAATCGCTTAATCCAAAAAATCATATGCTTAACTTAAAATAATTGTCTTATAAATATTCTGTGAAAATTTCAAGGCAATCGGATAAAAATTGACTGAATTTTGATGGCGCCCAGTTGGAAAAACGTAGTTTCAAGATAAATGCCTTTAAAGTTTTACAACAAGTTAATTATATGATAAGTCCAGAATTACATAACAAACTATAATGCATCTAATCCAGGTCCATATAATAAGCCTTCAGCAGCAGTAGCAGCTTCCTCTGCATCCATTCTGGCTTGTTGTTTGAGTATTCTCGCGCGAAGCTGCTTGCATTTTCATTTCAGCGACGGAGATTCGGCGCTCATCCTCGTAGTCTCGATATGCAGCTGCGGTGGCTCCAATTTTAATTCATAAGGTCTCCATAACTTTTAAGAGGCCTATAGTTTCTTCATTGAATACAATAACAGTTAAATCTGTAGCGATATTAACTATTTAGCTCCATTCGACGACGTTTTTGGTGCGTACTTCCAAACCAAAGCATTAAAACTCTCATTATTATTTTGCGTTCCAAAAGCTCTTTATTACTTAAATCTTCATAAATAGGAGTGATTGCTTTTATAACGTCATGTGGGAGGTAATTTTTGTCGTGGTAATCTTCTCCTGTGGCTTTTGCTCTTTGCCAAAAACACCAAGACTCCGAACCTTCCGGGCAATAGTGGTGCTTAGGAGATATGTCAGTTAATTGCTTGTGGTAAAGAGTGGCCCAGATAGCTTTAAACATTTCATCAACAGAATCGGCATTCGACGAATAGCAAGTCCGTAAAACGTACTGTTCATCGATTAATTTTCCGATGAGTTTTCCTTTACCTCCGAGTCCTTTATTTTTCTTTTTGCAATGACGTAGTCTTGCCCCCATGTCCTACAGAATCTTTAACCCTCGTACGGCCCTCATTTATACTTACACTTAAGTCCTTCGGGTCATATATGACCCAAGGGTAGGATGTATGTACTCGTATATATTAACCTTTAGAGCCCGGGGAAATTTCAGTTAAAATCGACTTTTTAAACGTAAAATTTATAAATAAAGTCAATAATTTCCTATTTGGAGGCCCCGAGCTAACTGCTGGTCGATATATCGACCACCCCGGACGCAGGGCAAAATCGACTTTGGATCCAGTGGAAAAAATGTGGCAGGAAAGATTATCGCTCAAAACTTGTTACTCGGGGTTTTTTTGGGTCGCTCATTACGATGCTGATATCAAAATCGCTCTATTCTCAAATTCAAGATGGCGAATGCAATATGGCGGATGATAATTTCCAGAAATATTTAGAATTTGAAGATTATGGCCCGAAACTTGTTGCTCAGGGGTTTTTTGGATCGCTCATTATGATGCTGATATCCAAATTGGTCTATTTTCTCAAATCCAAGATGGCGGATGATGAATTCCAGACATTTTTAAAATTTGAAGATTATGGCCCGAAACTTGTTACTCGGGGGGTTTTCGGGGTCGCTCATTACGATGCTGATGTCCAAATCGGTCTAGTCTCAAATCCAAAATGGCGAATACAATATGGTGAATGATGACACGGTATACGCGAAAAGCCTTATAGGTGGCGTATTGCGAATTCGTTCGCGCAAACGCAACGCTCCGCGCAATCTATAAGCCTGCCTCGCTCGCCTGTTCTTTACGGCTGTATTGATACAGTAGTATATCCAACAATGCAATGGCTGAAAATGAAGCTTGGACTAGTGGCGAATCCGAACCAAAAGTACATGTACCCGTATTTTTACCCATCAATCAAAGATTTCGAAGGTAGCTCCGAAATAAATCCGAAAATCTTTATATCGGGAAATAGTCCAATCGATTATTTCAATTATTTTTTTGATTATCGTCTGCTTGAAAGAATTATAGAGGAGACGAATCGTTATGAAACTCAAAATCATCAGGTTGAAAATTCTCATATGAAGAAATGGCGTCCTCTCACAAAAGATAAATTTGAAAAATTTCTCGATCTTTCGATTGTAATGGGTGGTATTATATACGCTAATACCATCAGACAGACACTCCTCGCACTACTTGGAGAGATACCTACAGGAGAACCGAGCAGAGCAGGAGTAACCACGTCCGTACTCCGTCTCTACATGCATGGTCATTCAGCAAACAAACTACGTACACTTTATAAAATTTGACTGAAGTATTATGAAATCACTGGAAACTGCATAATATAAGAAAAATGGTACATTGACTACAAATGGTACCTGAATACAAATAACAAAACATTCTACAGTATGGGTCATATATGACCCGAAGACCTTGTACGTGCAGTTTTTTGTAGTCGACAAAATTACATAATTACATGCTTATTTCCATCATGAAAAAGTATCGTTATAAGAAAGAAACAATGTCTAAAAATTTCAGAAGATTATCTCTAAAGGCATAATAATAACTTATCGATATTGAACGCTGTGGGTCATTATAGACCCGAGGGACGTACGAGGGTTAACCTCTTCAGGGACGATTTTTTGTGGCGAGAAAGAGATGACAATGTTTTTTTTTCTTTTATGACTTATTTATTTTATATTAATGGGAATTTTTGCTTCTCTGATCGGTGGATTCTATAGTGAGTAAGTTGTTGTAGGGTTTTTGTTCTATTTATTATTGACGGTGGCTATAATTGTGGAAAACTAAACGTCCACATATGTGGCCAAGGGCGTGAAGAGGTTAATTTTTCTTGCACATTCAGTTTTTTCCTCTTGCGCACTTTTCTTGAGGGATAAATTAGAAACACTTTTCGCTGCAATATAGATTTGTTCAACGATGCGATCATAGAAAGAATGAAAAATTGGCCGCGGTAAGTCCATAAATGCGCAGAATTTTTCAGCTCCTCCGAGGCCGATTCCCAATAAATGCATGGAATATATAAACTTTTAATTTATTTCGTAAGCATTAGAAATCAGAGGACACGAGTTAATATTACATATTGCGGCGAACATTTTTCACATTTGAAAACTAATTGAAATCCAAGACCACGCATACTCTTTTCTTGGAATGTAATAGCACCTCCACAATTTTTGCAGCTAACTAATTGAGTTATAGCCATAAGTACAGAATACAAATTTAATATTCTGTAACCGATTGTTGAATCAATACTAACACCCATGTCGGATGATTTCAATTTTTTAGCTGACGTACTTGTAACACTGTCATCCTGCTCAATTTCAAACCGATTTTTTGGACGTGAACGCTTTCTGCCGTCTTCAATTTTTTTAGATAACGAATGCCGTTTTCCTTTTCGATCCATTATAACAATTCTTGAAAACTTATAAACCGCACTACAAATTTTTCAAGATCTTAGAAAGTCGCAGCCATTCGTTTCGATAGTTGAAGACGAACTGACTGTAACGGTCGTTTCGACAACTAATAAGTTTCGGCATATTGTCAAAACATTAATCACATAACGATAGATTCTAAACAATGCGGAATGCCGAGGTACAGCCGCGCGGTCGAGTTCGAGCGTCTGCGCTTACTCGCACAAAACCTTTCATAACTCCATCAAATTTTCGAATTTCGGTTTGAAACTTAGGGAATAGATTCTTGAAACCTCGAACATTAACCCTTAATTTGGCAGTGTATCTTATAAGATACATTGTTTTCTCTTAACTCAAAACATACTAAAAATCCTTAACCTCATACATTTTCTAGTCTAGGATACTAAGGGCCGGTTTTACCAACACGGTATAAACGCGGTATAGCACTATACTGAGAATAACCAGCAATAAGCCCTATGCTTATTCTCAGTATAGAGCTATACCGCGTTTATACCTGTTGGTAAAACCGGCCCTTAAATAGCTTAATAGATATACCCAGAAATAGCTCGTTGCTCCATTTAGTGTTAACCACGGTAACTGCATGTCAATGAACAAACATGGACGCTAGTTGCAGCGGGTGGTGCACGCCAAAGGTAAGTTTTGGTGGTGCACGCCATAGGTAAATTTTAAGTTGGGTATTTAACACGTGAACTAAACAATTGATTCATGAACTTTGTAGTTTTACTTCACACTAAGCAATTTATCCAATAATATACAATATATTGTCAAATTATTTTCTTGCAACTAATAAATTTATTCCTATACATAAAATTAATAAAATTATTCCTATCGGTTCAAATTTTAATTTTTTATCATAAATGTGTTTAATAAGCTCCAATTGATAAACAAAAACATAATTATCCCACTAAAAAATGTTTTATTAACATTTGCCAAATTAAGGGTTAAGAAAACTTTTTAAAAAATCGATTTTTTGAACATATCACAGTGGCTTTCCCCCTTAACACGTTGAATGCTATGGGGGTCACCGGTGACCGACACTTAACCCTTTCGCTACGAACGGTGACTACCGTATGTCCGTCTCTGTACTGGCCAGTTCGAAAGTTACCTTCGGATAGGCTTGGTCGGTAATCGAGACATTTATACCGTAATTATAATTATTTTCGTAATTTCCATTATTCACAAATTCATAATTTCGAGGCTAGACGCTTCGATCTCCCGAATTGACATCAACTCTAACTGCCGACTCGATTTCTACCGTATTTAATGACTCGACTACCGACCAAGCCTATCCGAAGGTAACTTTCAAACTGGCCTGTATAGAGACGGACATACGGTATAGGCGGCGAACGAATATTGTTTAGCAGCACCTCTCCGCGGCGAACCAAAACAAATATTGCGGGAACTGACCAGAGTCATTTAGGTCGGGTGTCCACCGGATCGGGCCGACCAGAATCGGGCCGATCGCTGAGCACTTGAGTATATCTGAAGGGTCCGCGGTCAAAACCTGTTAACTGACATTTTTTTCGAAATTGACTTTTTTGTATTTTCTGGAACATTTTTTTTATGCAGTCAATATGCCACCAACGAAACTGCGAAATTCCTTTTAGTTTTTTTTAAATTGATTTTTGAAAATCACATTTCGGTATCTACAGCCTAGTCCGCGGTCAAAACCTGTTAACTACTTATGGCGTTTTATGAGAAATTCGCGCTTTTTTCAAATCGGCTCAGTTCACTCGTAAAATAAGAGAGGGAGACACGTGTCAGTGTCTCTGCAGTGAAGTGTATCTGTGTGTCAGAAGTTTTTTGAGGTTAATTTCACAGATTCCTCCAGATTGTTACCTACAGATCGCGAAAAGGACGAAGGTGAGTGACGTGTCTTAGTTATTAATACTCAGGAAACTTTTACAATAATCAATTTAAAATTTTTACAAGCAGATCAATTTTCGGCATGTCATTCCAAATATTTTGATATATAAAACTTGTTCGTAGCTTCAAAATCATAGGAGAAAAATGCGAGCCCGAGAAAAAAATCGACAGCGTCGTTCGAAAGGCGAGGAATACATGACGACAAAGGGCAAAAAAAGCTCGCAGTAAAACAGCCTTCCTTTAGGGTAAGTTTTTCAATTAGAGCTTTTTCTGATAATGTCACTGATATATCCGAATCGTTTTTGACAACTTGACCTCAAGATGTTTGCATTTTCTTACGGCAAGAAACGAAAATATTCAAATCATTTTGGCTATTTAACCTCAAAATCTTTGTATTTTCTTCTTTTTAAATATTAATAATACATGAAATGTGTATGAATCATTTTTCATACAAATTATCGATCGGGTTGATAAATTTGAAAAAATAATTTTCATGTAAATGAAATAAAATTCTAATAATTTATTCTTCTCAGAAATATATTTAAAAATGTACAGAATAAATCGACGTTGATATATTTATCTTCTAATTCGATTTTCTTTTTTAGTTGATATGCAAATGTAAATTGAAGTGCTCGATTCTTTCGCACCGCCATCGTTCAATACTCTTCAATCAGTACCGATCACTCGACAGAAATGCACAGCGAGCCTATCTTGCCAATCTTGTCAATATTATTCCTGTTCAAAGGGCAACAACGTCGTAGCCAAGCCGTCGCCAAGTCACCACTATTTATCGACTTCGCGATGAAGAGGGGCTGTCAGTTCCGGTGTGCAAATCGACATTTCAGGACACTTTTGGACTCGACAGAGGAGAATTGGACGTGTTACGAGAAAAATCGAAACACGGGTTCGATAGTACAAAGGATAGACGTGGTGGTGGACGTAACATTAAGTACACGAGCGCTCAACGTGACCTGATCATAACATTCATCGAATTGTTGCCAAGAGACATAAGTCATTACGGCCGGAAAGACTCGGACAAGGAATATGTAAGCTGCGATCTTAATTATCAAAAATTGCATCAGGAATTCTCTCGACAGAATCCCAGAGTGTCCGTAACAATCGATTTTTTCATTCGTACTTTCAAATCTCAGTTTCCTAACTTAAGTTTCCACAAGCCTCGAGTGGATACATGTAGCACGTGTGACAAATTGGCCGCGAAATTAAAAGGATCTAAGACTGGGAGCAAAGACGAATTGCTGGCACAAAAAAACCTGATGGCTCATTACGGAGAAGCCGATGTGGCGAGATCAGCAATGAAAGTCGATAGTCTTTTGCCAGACCCAAACTTCACTTGCCTTTCCATCGATCTTCAACAGGTCATTCCTCTACCGACTTTAACGCACGGGGAGATGTATTATCTTCGCCAATTATCCTGTTTTAATCTTGGAATTCATGTAAACAACGATGACCGCGCATTTATGTGCATTCGGCACGAGGTAATCGCTTCTCGAGGGGCATCGGAAATAGCCAGCTGCTTATTCTACCTTTATAATCAGGAACAACGACTCCCATTAAAGAAAAATCTCATCGTGTGGAGCGATAATTGCCCAGGACAGAACAAAAATAAAATTTTGATTATGGCATACATGTTTATGATCCATTTTGGATTGATCGAAAGTGTCGAGCACAAATTTCTCGTATCAGGTCACAGCTTTCTGAGCTGTGACAGGGATTTCGCACTTATTGAAAAGAAGAAAAGGAAAAGAATTCTCTACGATCTTAACGATGTTGATCAATTGATAAGAGGCTCGAGAAGCAATCCATTCGAAGTAATCAAAATGACGAAGTTCTACGATTTTAAAAACGCAGCAGATTGGTTTCTGAATACGACAAAGATAGCGCTCAGCAGCGTTTATTGGTTTCGAATCACAAGCGTAGGAAAAATTGAAATAAAAAGAAATTTAAATCAGAACAATTTTGAAAAATTCACCATTTGGAAACGCGGTTAGTATAGCAAAAAATAAAAAAATAATATAATCATAAATGAAATATGTAAAATAATAAGTATTAATTTGTTGCAGGGAGGAACTCAGACGATTTGAACCGATTCGAATTCGACAAAATAAACGCCAAAGAATTGTCAGCGGAAAAGCAAAAAGATCTCAGGAAAATGATGACAGTAATCCCTCAAGAAAAACAAGAATTTTTCGAAGAATTACTATAAAGTCATTTTCAGCAATAATAAAATAGATTGAAAATTAAAAAATTAATTAAAAAAATACTTTAGCATGTTTATTTCTACAAAATGCCATGATTTTACTCCATATAAAGTGACAGATATTCTCTATCAAGCCACTTTGAAGAACGGAAAGCGGTAAAATACTGCAGATAACAGGTTTTGACCGCGAGACCCCCTGTAGATAACATATGTATAGGTTCAACTCCTCATATATCATCCAATTTTGATTTAAATATTATGAAACTAACGTTTATTACTTTCCTTTAGTTAATGAACAAAAAAGATTTGACGGTTTAAAAAAATATTGAAAATTCCATAAATAATAACGATTTTCCTTTACCGCGTAAAATTTCTAAAATGTCAGTTAACAGGTTTTGACCGCGGACCCTTCATCTATAATACCCAATCTGTATATACAGGGTGTCCGTAAAGTATGGAAATGGTTGAATATCTCGAAAAGTACGCTTCAGAACGGGAAACGAAAAAATATACGTATCTGATATTTTTTTTTAAACTATCAAATGATACCAAGATTGATCCCACACCCCAACCCCTGTGGGTGGGGCAGGGGGAAGCTTCAAAATCTTAAATAGGAACCTCAACTTTTGATTGCATATTCGCATTCTACATTAAAAACTACATAACTTTTATTTGAAACATTTTTGTCGATTCATGGCAGATGGCGCTATAATCGACGAAATTCAATTTTTTCGGTTTTTGCAATTGAGAGTCGATTTATTCGATTCTGCAATACAATTGCGATAGAAATTTACATTTTTATTCTCATACTTGATATTTTTGTTAAAAATTTAATTTAGTTTTGCAAATTTGAAGTGCAGATGCGTTCTGTACCTGGAATTCCCCGTGACGCACTAAGTTCCGTTAGAGGAAATAAGCTAATTACTCAACGATAATCCCTTTCGGAATACATTGAGGTTCGAGAGTCCGGAAGGCCCGGCAATTAGCGGTACCTGTTTACGTGTACTCAGGTTAACGGATATCATTAAAACGGACTACTAGTGAAAGAATAGCTATGATTCCCGGAATATACCGTCCGCCGGGGGAATTCCAGGTACAGAACGCATCTGCACTTCAAATTTGCAAAACTAAATTAAATTTTTAACCAAAATATCAAGTATGAGAATAAAAAATGTAAATTTCTATCGCAATTGTATTGCAGAATCGAATAAATCGACTCTCAATAGCAAAAACCGAAAAAATTGAATTTCGTCGATTATAGCGCCATCTGCCACGAATCGAAAAAAATGTTTCAAATAAAAGTTATGTAGTTTTTAATGTAGAATGCGAATATGCAATCAAAAGTGGGGGTTCCTATTTAAGATTTTGAAGCTTCCCCCTGCCCCACCCACAGGGGTTGGGGTGTGGGATCAATCTTGGTATCATTTGATAGTTTTTAAAAAATATCGGATACGTATTTTTTCGTTTCCCGTTCTGAAGCGTACTTTTCGAGATATTCAACCGTTTCCATACTTTACGGACACCCTGTATATACATACAGGGTGTTCGGAAAAAACACCGACACAGAAATAGGGGTGATAGGTTACGTCATTACAAGTATTTTGATATAAGGGACCTAAACCCGCAAGCGCGCCCCCTTCTGGAGATATCAACTTTTCAAGTTTATAACGACCGAGGTTGATCAAAGTAGAATAATATTGAGTTTTTTGTCTACCTGTACAATTGAAAAACAAATGAAAACTCCTTGTATCCGCATCATCTTCGAAAAGTACAAGGACTTGAGCTAAGCGGTTATCCTTTCCGCAAGCAGTTTGCGCAGTGGCACATCTATCCAGAATCGTTTCCGATGTTGCATGGACATGGGTGGCCGTCATTTTGAGCATTTGCTGTAGTACATTGTTTTTGTATCTCGTAAAATTAAATATTCGTTACCATCTTGATACGTTTCTTATTATTCTACTTTGATCAACCTCGGTCGTTATAAACTTGAAAAGTTGATATCTCCAGAAGGGGGCGCTTACGGGTATAGGTCCCTTATATCAAAATACTTGTAATGACATAACCTATCACCCCTATTTCTATGTCGGTGTTTTTTCCGAACACCCTGTATATGGGGCATTCCATGCCATGTCACAGTTTTTGACTCGACCCTTTTCGATTTCGCTTATTTTTTGATATGTTTTAGTACTTATTAAAAGCAACTTGTACACCAATTTTTAGCCTTATATTCCAAACTGTTATTGAGTAATCGATTTTAAAAATTTTTGAAGCTAAAAATGTTCAATTAATGATAGACTAGTAATAAATATCGATATCTATAAAAAGTAGGGTATCATTTTTTTCGTCTTTAAATGTAGTTTCAGAAAATAAATAAAAGAAAATTATTCGTAGTAATTATAACTTAGTTATTAACCTTTACAAATTTTAATCGACATTTTCAAAAAGTCCGACCCCTTCGATTTTTTTGAACAATTTTCCCAAATTCTACTCCATATTACGCAACTTTTAAGCCGCAGTTTGAGATGTGATACAATTTTTTCTATTTTTTATTGAATATTGATAATTTAATTTTTTTCTTTTTGGATTAAATTATCTATAATTTTACTCTCTTGACTAAACATCGTCCAAAAACATTAAAAACAATTTTATTGAAAGCGATCAAATTATTTTAATCAATTTAAAATATTTTATTTGGTCATATCATTTTACACTTCATATAATCTTTTTTATTATTATTTTTTCTCACTTAACGATTGCTTATTATATTTCTTAATTGTACTGTGATGTGTAAACTTGTCTGAAAGGGAAAACGACTTTACTTCCACAATAGGATTTAGTAAACGCGTAATTTTATGGATTTTCTGTGTCACTGGTATCGGTTTTGCATTTCTGAAGCGATCTTCCAATTTTTCTTTCATTGAACTATATTCTTGAATTTTTGAGAACCGGATATTTATATTTGGTAAATTTTTCGACGACCACTCGAACAATTGTATCGGTGTTAATATTTGTAGATGAGGTGGCAACTGCAGACTAACTCGTGCGGCCATTCGTTTAACTGTCCCGCCTATTCCATGACAAGGTCCTTTGCCGTGTGCCGTTGCAAAAAAATTCCACTCCGCATTTTTATTCCATAGTCTTCTTTATAATAAGATAAATTAATGCAATGCTTATAATTCTTATATTGTTGATGTGCACCATCCGAAAAGAAAAAAATGTTGTGAACTTCAGATGACAGAGATTTAATAAAATCGATAATAACCCCAGAGTAAATATGAACAGCAATAGAGCATCATGATTTAAGCAATCAGAAATAATAACCATACTTTGATGAGTAAGAGTACATTATCTATCTTATAATAAATAACTACAGTGTATACCGTCGCTTGATCGTTATTCCAGTGGAATCCCGGTGCAGCATCCTGAACGAACGCATAATTTTCAACAAAATCACCAATTACTATGAATTCATGCTCTTTCAAAGATTCTTTAAGAACCCTCAAATAAGCTGCTTGCTCTTTTGCAATAAAATTATGTGCCAATAAAACTAAGTTTTTCACAAAAGCAATTTAAAAAATATTAAAAATATATATAAAGCAATCGTTAAGTGAGAAAAATAATAATAAAAAAGATTATATGAACTGTAAAATGATATGACCAAATAAAATATTTTAAATTGATTAAAATAATTTGATCGCTTTCAATAAAATTGTTTTTAATGTTTTTGGACGATGTTTAGTCAAGAGAGTAAAATTATAGATAATTTAATCCAAAAAGAAAAAAAATTAAATTATCAATATTCAATAAAAAATAGAAAAATTTGTATCACATCTCAAACTGCGGCTTAAAAGTTGCGTAATATGGAGTAGAATTTTGGGAAAATTTTTCAAAAAAATCGAAGGGGTCGGACTTTTTGAAAATG
Source organism: Xiphydria camelus (assembly GCA_963678675.1). NCBI lineage: Eukaryota > Metazoa > Arthropoda > Insecta > Hymenoptera > Xiphydriidae > Xiphydria > Xiphydria camelus. The sequence goes on from OY783201.1 coordinate 18,304,608, forward strand.
TCGATTTTAATTTTTAAACGTTAATAACTAAGTGATAATTACTTCGAATAATTTTCTTTTATTTATTTTCTGAAACTACATTTAAGGACGAAAAACATGATACCCTACTTTTTACAGATATCGATATTTATTACTAGTCTATCGTTAATTGAAGATTTTTTGCTTCAAAATTTAAAAAATCGATTACTCAATAACAGTTTGGAATAAAAGGCTAAAAACTGGTGTACACGTTGCTTTTAATAAGTACTAAAACATATCAAAAAATGAGCGAAATCGAAGAGGGTCGAGTCAAAAACTCGGTGACTTGGCATGGAATGCCCCATATACAGGGTGTTCCTCCTAACTGTTTAAAACGTTCCGTAGTGATGTAGGTGACATTGAGACAAATATTTTGATATAGGACACTTGGGGGGCAAACACACGGGAAATGTCAAAGGGAGCTAGTTGAAAAGAAAACGTGTACATTAAAATAAAATGAGTGTATTATTTGCCAGATTTTTACAAAAGTCCTTATTTTGGAAACTTACATTTATGTAGATTTAGTTACAGTGTTAACTTTCTAATCAGTTTTTAGGAACCAAAATGTACCTTGTACATCACAGTGTGTGCAAAAATAAAATAAAAACGTACTTTCTTAGCAAAAACTTTTGAAAATCAGTTCAGCAGAATTTCTAAATAAATAATAATTTGTCAAACAGAATAAAAAAAACCGGCTATTTACATTTGCTCGAAGTTCGCGCCATTCGCTGCAATACACATGTTGCAGCGCCGCAACATATCCTCACGAACGCGGGCGAAAAGTCCTGGGTTATTATGGATTTCTAAACCAGCGGCAGTAATACGTGCAACGAGGTCCTGTTCATCTAAAACAGGTGTCTTGTACACTAATTCTTTCATGGTGCCCCAAATGCAAAAGTCTAGGGGATTAAGGTCCGGTGATCTCGCAGGCCAGGGAAAGTGACCGAAACGCCCCATCCACCGTCCAGGGTAATTCTGATTGAGGTATTCCCGAACCCGTATGGCGCCATGTGCCGGGGCACCGTCGTGTTGTATCCACTGTAACTAAATCTACATAAATGTAAGTTTCCAAAATAAGGACTTTTTTGTAAAAAATCTGGCAAATAATACAAACTCATTTTATTTTAATGTACATGTTTTCTTTTCAACTAGCTCCCTTTGGCATTTCCCGTGTGTTTGCCCCCCAAGTGTCCTATATCAAAATATTTGTCTCAATGTCACCTACATCACTACGGAACGTTTTAAACAGTTAGGAGGAACACCCTGTATACACAAATATATATATATATATATATATATATATATATATATATATATATATGTCTAAAGGTTACTTTGGGGACACGATATATTTTGGGTTAAATCGATGCAGGAAGGCATTATATATATATTAGGACTACGTAGAAAAAATAATAATGATAAAATGTCAAGATATTTTGAATTTTACGTAAAACAGCTACTATGAGGACATAGCATATATCCGCGAATATGAGGACATTATATTTTGTAAGGAATGGCGACTATGGGGACATTTTATATTAATAGAAAAAAGTATTTGAATCATTTGCGTTTGACGTTCTAAACAAGTAAATACTACTAACTGCTTCTAATTTCCTCTAAAATGTCTAAAACTAGAGACATTTAGAGTTACATATATAATGGTGACTTTGAGGACATCCGCTTGCTGAAATATATAAAATAGAACTAATGGTTCCTTTGAGGACATAAACAGTTGTTTTCTAAGTATTAAATATTTAGCAGATACAAATCTCAATATTGTTACTTAAGCATGTATAACGTATCTGTGTAATATGATTTTCCCCAACAACACGACAAAACGACAAAAAGAAATTTCAACGCTTCTCTCCTTCACGTCTTTTGAGGAATGAATATATCGCCATATATATTTTCCAGAAGAATAATGACGCAAGTGCAAATTTTGAAAATTTTTAATTAAAAAAATTAAATTAAAAGTCATTTTTAAGACTATTGAGGGATTTAATTAAAAAATTTCAAAATTTGCACTTGCGTCATTGTTCTTCTGGAGAAGCGATATATTATCTGGGATGTCACTTTACCGACCGCTAGCGGTTCAATAGCATACATACGTCCGACCAGCCGCCCAGGCCGCAAATCCTCCGTGGCAGATTAGTGCAGTCAAAATAACATATGAAATACAAATTAATCCGGCTAGGATGAAACCTATACCAATCCATAGGGAAAAATCCCCTGAAAAACATATCAAAAGTTCCCAAAAAACTTTGGTCGGGAAATATGTTTAATTAATGAAAAAGTAACAAGAATCGCGGTCGAGCGTCCTTTGTACGCTAATATTTCTCGTTCAATGGGCTCAATTAAAAAAGTAGAACTACCATTTTGTAGCGTGACAAATTTACTATAGAAAACAAGCGGAAACACCTAGCTGGAAATGTTTCGTTTTAGTTTCATTAATGTTTAATCTTCTGAGCGTCTTAAACGCCGAACGATCAGCCGATTATTTGGCGTTTACGAGGCTGCAGAAGCTTAAAACATTAATAAAACTGAAATGAAACACTTTGAGCTAGGGGTTTCCGCTTACTTTTTGTAGAAAATTTTCCCCGCTACAAAATGGTAGTTCTACTATTTCATTGAACCCATTGAACGAGAAATATCAGCGTTCAAAGGACGCTCGACCGCAATTCTTGTTACTTTTTCATTAATTAAACATATTTCCCGGCCAAAGTTTTTGGGAACTTTTGATATGTTTTGCAGGGAATTTTTCCCTATGGATTGGTATAGGTTTCATCCTGTCCGGATTAATTTGCATTCCATGGAATAAAATCGCCTATTTTCACTGCACTATACGTCCACTCGACGTGTGCCAAACACTTGCCAGAGCCGTCCTCCAAGTGCTTCGAAACCCGATATGTTTCAAACAGCGGGCATTATACTCTATGTCGGCTGATGCCAAGACTGTATATGTTTGGTCATTCATTCTTTTATTTAAAACAGCAAAAACCCAAAACACGTCTAGTAGAATCCACTCGCCTAACGGAGGGTTAACCCTCGGTTAGTCGATTATAGGTCCAGCGGACCTATTGTCATACTACCTACCTACCTATTGTGCATAAGAGAAATTTGACGCGTCTAACGGAGGGTTAAATATGTTTTTGAAGGAAAACAAATTAAAAAAGTAAACATTTACACTCAAAAAGTTAAAAAAAAAAGCTAATTTTATTCCAAAATTATCAAAGCAAAAATTATAACCCTCGTAGAAGGCATCTGTAAAAAAAACACCCGAATCAGTCTCAAATACTCATAACGCTCATAAAGTTTTCAAAACTACAGCATACGTATGTCGAGTTAGGTAACTTTGGTACTTGAACTTTGTTTCCTCATAATGAACGAAAGAATGACGTTAGAAATATTTTCTCAATTTCTGTAATTTCGTTCGGAGAAAGTTTGAAAGTAAAGGGCGTGCGAAAGACTCCGGGAAGATATCAGATGCGTCGACGTCCCGTGGTGCGGTCCAGGGACGGGCGTACGCGCGTCTCGATGATCTAATTTATGATAGGGCGACGCGCGTCTCGTTTATAGGCCTTCATACACGATACGGTTTACCGGAAGGCAGGTCTTTCGATATGCAAGCCGGCAGGCAAATCGTAGTGGTCATATTGGCCGGAAGGCTCGGCCTGAACTCTCGGCTTTCCGAAAAACTGCGGGCGCTTGAAAATTTACCACCGGCCATGCTTTTCGCCTGCCTGTCGAAAAGTGTTGGGTGCCATAGAAATATAGGCCAAGAGTTTGTGTGACGGAAAGTATAGCAGAAGTAGGTACACCCGGGGACACGGAATCTGTCGCTGGTGACTTTTTTAATGTCATTTTTAAACGTACTAAACTAATGAACAATTATTTCTCATGCCCTCATTAGCTACGGTGGCGTCTACTCTCGTTAATGAAAGTATGAGGATTATTTATCATTGGTTAGTACGTTTAAAAATAAAATTTAAAATAGTCACCAGCGACAGATTTCGTGTCCCCGGGTGTACCTAGGCAGATATTGCCTAATTTCGATAATAATCAAGTTCCAGTTGTAATTTGTTGATTAAGTGCATATGCAAATACACTTCTCGATTTATTAACCACTGTTTTACCCATTTCGAACATTTGCGCTTTATCTTTTTCTTTTTTTCAGACAACAAAGCAACTGTTAGTCCTATTAACATAAGATCATATTCCGAAATCATGGGTACAACTTTTCGCTTTGCACTAACAAAACCCTGTTAACTGTCCGTTAGTTGGTAATTGTTGAAAAACTATTCCATGGTCTCGTTAATTAAATTTAGCCGAGTCAGATATAATGCTGCATGATTTTCCTCGGTATATAGAGGCATTATTTTCCTTGTTTCAAAGAAAAATTTACATTAGTTACAATGTCGCATCATATAATTTTTAAAACATAAGAGTGTTCAAGTGACGATAAGAGAGAGGGCCGGTAGTATAAAGTCCGGTTAACCGAAGGTTGAACTTCAACCGGCGGTTAGACTGCAGTTTCCGAATACGCTAACCGCCGCATAAACATCGACACGTGCGGTCTCTTTCTCGCTCGAGAGAGAAGTCAGGGCCGATTAGTCTCTTTCTCGCTCGGGGGAGAAGTCAGGGCCCGATTATAAGAGAGTAGGTAGTTGTTTCATTTTACAAAGTGTGTACAGCACTGCATTTTTGAATTTGAGAATAGTTTCTCTTAAAAAATGAATGCACAACATGTAGAAAATATGTCACCTAATTAGGATTATGATTAATATGAATACAATACCTAAATGGGATTATTAAAATAAAAAAATGGAACTCTTTCTCGGAATAGATAATTAAGTTGACATTGCTCAGGAAGAGTAAAAAACATTTGGATGTACATGTATTTTTTAGTTTTATAGCCTAGTATGCTTTCCTATTTTATGTAAAAGTCCGAGTTCCCAAATAACGTGCCGAACAATTTTTTTAACAGTTGGGAATAACAATAAGGAGTCGAGCATGTAATAGTTTCAGATAACATGTAACTGTATATTATAATATGTTTTTTGTACTTTTTTACCTACTTATGTACCAATTAATGTATAATATTTTGAAAACAAATTAGGTAACTTAATAAATATAATTTCCTTTAAATGTTTTTACTCTTCCTCGGCAATGTTAACTTAATTACTTATTCCCCGAGAAAGAGTTTCAATTTTTTATTTCAATAATCCCATTTAGGTATTTTATTCTTATTAATCATACTCCTAATTAGGTGACATATTTTCTACATGTTGTGCGTTCATTTTTAAGAAAAACTATTCGAAAATACGGTGCTGTACACACTTTGTAAAATGAAACTACTACTTTCCGTAATGTGCATATTTCCATATCTAGCAGTGCCGTATTCCTTACTGACAAACAGATGCAAACAAATTTTAGTCAGTTTTCGTTGAAATTTTGAAGTATGAATACGATGTCGGGGGAAGGAAAAGTAGAAATCGTCCGACTCTTACAAATTATAAATTACAATTACTTATCATTACACTAATCAATGTAGGAATAACAGAATAGAACACTTGGAAAGACTTGGTCACTCATTTTCAGTTCGTTGATACGATACTGTAGAAGCACCGAGGGTCCGAACCCCTGCTGAGCCCCCTTTTTCGAGTCACTCGCAAGAGAAACGTACCAGGTCTTTTTGCGTATGTGTTGACATAGGAATCGTGCGAGTGCGAGTGAGAACGCGGATGAACACTGGTGAACCCATAAGAGTTTCTCTGTCGCACATTCTCCGTCCTTCTAGGACTTGTCCAGTTGGAGTATGCGACAGAGAAACTCTTATGGGTTCACGAGTGTTAATCCGCGTTCTCACTCGCACTCGCACGATTCCTATGTCAACACATACGCAAAGACCTGGTATACGTTTCTTAGTGAGTAGGCCAATCAGGATCCCCACCACAACGGAATACTTGGTCCTGATTGGTCTATTGGCTAAGATGCGTATACGTAACTTTGCGAGTGACTCGAGAAAGGCCCCCTGCTTTTTTTCACGCTTTAATGAATCCGCACTAGCGGAAATATCCCCCGAGCTAGTGCGGGGGATGACTGTACTTATAATCGGGCAATGACTTCTCTCCCGAGCGAGAAAGAGAAAGAGGTTAAATTTTCGACGTCTAACACTTTAAAGGTGTCGCCGGAGAGTCAGCTAGCTGTTTAAACTGTAACTGTATTGTAATTTTTAGAAGTGTACGTTATTTCCTCCTGGAAATGTATACTCACGACAGAGTTTTTTATTACAGTAAAAATGTCTAGAATCGTTGTTGTTTGAGATGCTGCTTAGTGATTTCTCAAAGAAATTTTTTCCCAACGTTGGTAGATAATTTTACAAGAATTTAAATAAAATTTGAATATATTGCAATATTATTACAATTTTGCAATAATATATTTGAGCGCAAGTATTTATAAAATTAAATTTAAGCAAAGTCATTGCAATATTAATTACTTTCTGGATAGTTGCTTTCAATTAAAAACGTAATTATAGTTGTCCTTCTTATAAATTGTTATTTCAAGGACAGTCCTCAAAGAAACCGATTGATGTATTGTTACTTTGGGGACTGTCCCCAAAGTAACACCAATTTTGGCTGTCCTCGAACTACACGTAAGACTTGCGTTGATGATTTCGGGGACTGTCCTCAAAGTATACACTTCATGAGTAAAAATTTCGGGGACTGTCCTCAAAGTACACAAATGTCCCCGAAGTAACCGATCAGTGCACGGAAATGTCCTCGAACTACACGTTACGCATATATATATTAATATATATATATATATATATATATATTTGTGTATACAGGGTGTTCCTCCTAACTGTTTAAAACGTTCCGTAGTGATGTAGGTGACATTGAGACAAATATTTTGATATATATATATATATTATATTTTGATTATATATATATATATATATATATATTTCGGCTTTCAGGCTGTAAAATTGATGCATCATAATGATGCTTCGTATAAAAATGGCCTAAAATTAGTCTCTTCTAAACATGTTTTAAATGTGAGTGAGCGCACACACACACACAAATGTGGTATAACCCAAATTTCTGTCATAGAAGGCCGTGTGATTCGCCAGACATCAGTAACTCTTAATCCATATTCAGTTACTTTAGAAGTAAGTAGTCAATAGCTTTCCCCTCGCGACTTTATCCGCGTGAATCACGAAATAATCTCATTCTTTATTTTACTCCCTTAAGGGAGTTGGTATACCGTATGTCCAATGGCTAGTCGAGCAGGTGCAGCGATCTGAATTTTTCTGAAATTTGACTTCGGCAGTGTTTTAGTCAGAGTTGGCTTTGGAAGATGGCGCTACGTACGAGCGAAATATTTGAAATGGTAAAAGCGGGAGGTAGATAAATGCGGGAGATCGAAGTGTAACCTCAAAATTGTGAATGTTTTAATAATGGTGAGTAATTGTTTGAAACGATAAGACATAATAATGATGGTTTCTTTTCGATGTTCAACCAAATAACACGACTGATACCTAATTGCAGAGAGAAACTGATGCGACTGGCATGCGTGGAGGAAGGGGCTACCGTCAACGTGGTCCTCGCCAGAGTGGTCAAGCTCTACCTCGGCGACGAAAGGTGCAATTGAAATGAAAGTCTGAGCAAGGTGAAAATTGGAAGGCATGGAAAGAAAACGCGGGAAACGCAATATCTCGAGATATCATTCAGGAGCTGGTGCGGAATTGAGCAGTGTCGACCAGCTGCTGCTGCTGTTCGTCACTGTCTTCCACATGGTTTTACGGCGTCACTGCACTTTTCTTTCGCACTTCACTCACACTCCTTCTGTCAACGACTCTTCCGCGTTTTCTTTCCATGCCTTCCAATTTTCACCTTGTGCTCAGACTTTCATTTCAATTGCACCTTTCGTCGCCGAGGCAGAGCTCGACCACTCTGGCGAGGACCACGTTGACGGTAGCCCCTTCCTCCACGACTGCCAGTCGCATCAGTTTCTCTCTGCAATTAGGTATCAGTCGTGTTATTTGGTTGAACATCGAAGAGAAACCATAATTATTATGTCTTATCGTTTCAAACAATTACTCACCATTATTTAAACATTCACAATTTTGAGGTTACACTTCGATCTCCCGCATTTATCTACCTCCCGCTTTTACCATTTCAAATATTTCGCTCGTACGTAGCGCCATCTTCCAAAGCCAACTCTAACTAAAACACTGCCGAAGTCAAATTTCAGAAAAATTCAGGTCGCTGCACCTGCTCGACTAGCCATTGGACATACCCGCATGTCCTATGGCCAACCGCGCAGGTGAGCTGCGACCTGAATTCTTGACTTCGGCAGTATTTATGGTACAATTAGAGTGGGCTTCAGACGAGTGCGCTGCATAAGAACGAAAAGTGTCGACTGCTCTTCTAATAGTTGTCAATTCGGGAGATCGAAGCGTTTCGTGTAACCTCAAAATCGTAAAGTTTTGAATTAGTAGTGAATAATTTGTAGAAAAGTGATGAGAAATAATCATAAATAATCTTCCACAGGGTAAACATATCAGTGTGCTCGTAATTTTTGTAAACACCGAAAATAGTGAAACTAAAACAAGTGGAGAATGTGAATGGAGAGATGGCTTGCTACGAATCGCTCTAAAATTACCTTCGGAGAAAAGTTCGGAACTGCGGCATTTACGACCTAGGTATGTTTATCGAAATATTCGTTTCGCCTACGACGCGATTAATTCTAGTCGGCGAATTATTTGTGGTCGTTGCTACCAAGAAGCACGAATCGACCCTCCTACAATAATTCCCGTGGAAACTTTACAAAATCGCCAATGGTGGCACTAGTAGCAAGTTCGCTCGCCGCCTATAGTCACCCAACGACTGACACTCTCTCTCGCTAGGTACGAACGGTGACTAGGTATAGTGACTTCCGCAAGTGTACACTTTCGGCGTAGCGGCCCGTTCAGCGGGAGTAGAGCGCCGGAAGATCGGCCCGTAGCGAAAGGGTTAAGTTGGTTATGGCGCCACGGGGGCCACCGGTGACCTGCGATCGCATAGTAGAAAATTCATCGTGGCGCCACAGGCAATCCCTGTAAAACTGGCGTGGCATTCAACGTATTAATTAATAGAGTATCAGGCGATACTTCTTTCCTCTCTTTGATGCTCCGCCCCTATCGGAGTGTGCGTAGGGCCTTAGAGAGACTAGGGACTCGTAAACGATTTACGACTACCTCGGCGAGGTTAGTACCACCGGGTTGTACAAAGAGAATTCAAAAAACAAATCACGTAGCGTACGGACCTTCGGTAAACGAAAAACTGAACGTTCTAGGTTACATTCCTTTAAAACTCAAAGTGGGAAATTTGACACGGAAGGTTAAAGTTTTCATGACACAGAATTTGGGAACGCCTGTGTTAGGACGTAGCGAGTTGCTTTCATTTGATTTGATTCGGTTGAACACGGGAGGGATAAAGCGCGAAAAATGCATCGCAAATACAACTGTTACAAAGCGACCTGAGAGTCTAACGAAGGTCGAGCCGGAGAAAGAATTTGCGATACCTTCAGGGGCCTAGGCCAGTTCAAAAGAGAGTTATTGATAGAGCTCAGGAGTGGAGCTGTTCCAAAGGCATTGTCGGTCCCTAGAGTAGTCCCGATACCACTATTGAGTAAGTTAAAAGGCGAAATAAACAGACTTCTGGCCGAGGGGGTGATTGTGCCTGCGGACAAACCCACCGACTGGTGCACCCCGATAGTTTGTGTCCCGAAGGATAAAGGCCAGGGAATCAGACTGTGCTGTGACTACACAGAGTTGAATAGAAACATTTTAAACGAGCGGTTTATCCGATCCCAAAGGTGGACGTAACTTTAGCCAGGCTAAGAGACGCGAAAATATTCTCAAGGCTAGATTCTAACTCGGGATTTCATCAAATAAAACTGTCAAAGGAATGTCAAGCGTTGACAACGTTCATTGCCCCGTTTGGAAGGTTCATGTATACGCGACTACCCTTCGGTATAAATTGTGCCCCGGATTGTTTCTCGAAAATGTTCACGGATCTTCTTGTCGATGTGCAGAATGTATTAATCCACGTGGACGGTGTGTTGATATTTGCCTCAACGGTCGAGGAGCACGACAAGATTCTAAGACAAGTTCTGAAGAGGTTCAAAAACGAAGGGGTAACGTTGAACAAAAAAAAGTGTGTTTGGCGTGCAGTCAATTGATTTCCTGGGCCATGTGGTTTCGAGAGAGGGCATTGGGGTGGCTCCGGACCGGGTAGCTGCAATCGAGGAGTTTCCGAATCCTAAAACAAAAGCATCGTTAATGCAATTCTTGGGAATGGTAAAATTCGCGGGAAAATACATTCCGAATCGGTCGCACGTGCTGGAACCACTGTACTCGCTCTTGGGGGATGGCGTTCCCTTCTCATGGTTCAAGGCACAAGAGAGGGCGTTCCAAGACGTAAAAAGGCTACTGAGTAAAGCGCCGGTGTTGGCGCATTTCGATTTTAGTAAAAGAATTATTATTCAAGCGGATGCCTCGAGCTATGGGGTTGGAGGAGTACCCCTGCAAGAGAAGGACAACGAAAAACAAATCGTGGCGTACGCGTCAAAGACGCTCTCAAAAGCGGAACAACGATACAGTCAGATCGAAAAGGAGGCGTTGAGTCTCGCGTTTACGACCGATAAGTTGAAAGATTATATAATAGGGTATTATATCGAGGTAACATTGGCAACAGACCATAAACCGTTGCTACAAATTTTGCAAACAAAGCCACTGGAGTACCTCACCCCGAGACTGCAAAGGATTCGATTAACCCTTCTGAGGTCGCGCCTTTTCACCCAACGTTTCTGATCGCGTGATGAGGGCCGCCTCGCCCGTGTATTGCGGAGCGCGATGTTGCCACGTCATACGGCGATCAGTAACGAGAGACGACTTGCATTGCGTTGTAGCTGGCAACGTCACAGACCAAATTTCTACTGCGATTCTGGTCGCACTGTGAGGACGGCCCCGCATTTTCCGCGTCACGCTTCATTAATATAATTTTTTCAATTTTTCTAATGAATGCAGAGCTATCATATTATAATCGTCGTATTCACGACACTTCAATGAAGGAATACGTAGCCGGTGATCGTTCAAATCGAGGTAGTTAAGCAATTATGACGATTTAAAGAAAAAAGTGCAGGGCCGTCCTCATCACACGACCTCAGAAGGGTTAAGAATCATGAGATATAATTACAAAGTAGAGTACATCCCAGGAAAGCAGTTAGTACTCGCGGATGCCCTCTCCCGAAACCTGGGGTCGAGTAAGGAAGGGATGCGGGGAGAACTCAAAACCGAAATGGAGAGTTATGCACAGTTCATGGTGAAGCAACTTCCTGCCACAGAAGGAATGTTGGAAAGGATCCGTACGGAGCAGGAGTCAGACGCCGTTTGTAGGAAACTAAAAGAGTATTGCTTGCAAGGACGGCCAGACAAGAATAGAGTTCCAAAAGAGATTCGGCTTTATTCCACGTACAAAGATAACATTTCCGTGGTGGAGGGCCTTTTGCTATACAACGCCAAACTAATTATCCCAAGGACGCTCCAAGTGGAAACGTTGACTAAAATACATACGGGGCACCTGGGAGTAAACAAATGCAGAGCTAGGGCCAGCCAATCAGTTTGGTGGTACGATTTGAGCTCACAGTTACAAAATCTCGTCACAGCGTGCAAAGAGTGCATCCACGAGAGAGTAAATGCGAAAGAGAAGTTGGTGAAAGAGGAATTCCCAACGAGACCCTGGCAGAGGGTTGCGATGAACTTATTTAAGCTTAAGAAGTGGCATATCGTCATTGTCGACTATTACTCGAGATTCTTTGAGGTGATTGGGTTAAACTCGTTGAGAGAGAGCGAAATAATCGAGAAATGTAAAGCAGTGTTCGCTAGGTACGGTATCCCTGAAATAGTACATAGCGACAATGGCTCGCAGTTCAAGTCCAAGTTCAGAGAATTCGCGCGTTCCTACGGGTTTGCCCACGTTACTAGCTCACCGCACTATCCACAGAGTAACGGGGAAGCCGAGGCGGCAGTACAAATCACAAAAAATCTCATTAAAAAATCGGACGATGTCCATTTAGCACTTATGTCGTACAGAACGACGCCATTAGAGAACGGGTTTTCGCCTGCGGAGCTAATGTTTTCCAGACGTATTAGAACGACAGTTCCAACGCTATCTAGTCAGCTAGGAACGTTTCGAGAACATAACAAGATAGCGGTAAAAGAAGAAGAGCGTAAGAGAAAACAGGAAGTGAACTATAACGAGAGACATCGAGCTAAAGATCTCTCGCCGCTTCAGAAAGACGATAAGGTGTGGATAACGGATATGAAAAGGTATGGCAAGGTCGTGCGTCCGACCGAGTATCCAAACTCGTATCTGGTAGAAACAGAGCTACGGACGCTGCGTCGAAACAGGTGGCACTTAGTTCATGTGCCGAGCCAAAGAGCAAATTCGCCCTGCGGATTAACCCTTTCGCTACGGGCCGATCTTTCGGCGCGCTACTCCTGCTGAACGGGCCGCTGCGCCGAAAGTGTACACTTGCGGAAGACCTGCAATTATCCGTCGTACGTTCAATACCGCGGCATCTTACGCATAGCGATTGTAAACGCCCGTAGAAAGGAAAAGGTGGAAAGATTATCACATAATGCAATTAGAAAATATAATTTAATAATGTAATTACGTATAGTATAGTCACCGCTCGTACCTGGCGAGCGTGAATCGTTGGGTGACTATAGTCACCGTTCGTACCTGGCGAGCGTGAATCGTTGGGTGACTATAGTCACCATTCGTACGTAGCGAGCGTCAGTCGTTGGGTGACTATAGTCACCGTTCGTACCTAGCGAGCGTCAGTCGTTGGGTGAATATAGTCACCGTTCGTAGCGAAAGGGTTAATTAGAGTTCCTGAGGCTAGGGAGAAAGCAGAAGGAGACGAAGCAGAGGGTCCGGAGGGGGGGGGGGTGAACCCGAAAATCCCCAGTCCGAAACCAAAGAGTGGGGGCGACAGACCGCGCCGCGAGAGGAACCCACCGGCGTGGACCCGAGATTACGAGATGTAACCTAGTACTATGCCTAGGTTTAAGTTACTTTGTCTTTATCTTCAGTTTATATCCTGTTAAACCATACATATGTTCTATTTCGTTTGTAGTACATTTTTATAAAATAAGAGGGATGTTGTGGCAGTATCGTGCGAGCCGAGAGGGCAGTACCGTGCGAGCCGAGAGGGCAGCACGGTACGAGCCGAGTGCGGAGCGTGAGAGGCGGGCAGGCAGTGCGTGCCAGCCTGCCGAGCGGGAAGCATGCGAGGTGACAATAAAGAGCTTAACTAGTAACAACCTGTCGTGCGATTAATAACTCGAACCTACTCACGCAACAGTTTATAAACTTTGTTTTAGGTAAAATAGAGTAGGTATATTTTTTTTTCAAAATGAGGACAAAGTAAGGTTCATGGAAAATAATAAAATAATCATCTTTCAAAATATAATATACATGTTTATACTTTGTTTCTACAAAGTAATTTAAATGCAGTTTAGTTTAAATATAACTTATACAGTCAATAGGAAAATAAAATAACATAACTACAGATACACTGTAGTAATAGTTTGAAAAAAATTAACTTCTTTTATGACAACGAGAATAATTGTTGCATATGTATATGAGCCGTTCGCTGCAACAACAACTTGTCGAGTTAAGCGTTTGTTATAGATTTACTAATTTCCACGTCCTATGTTATATCAACTACATGTAGTATAATTACTGCACATGCTTATACTGCACATAGTTGATATGACGATGGACGTAAAAATCGATAAATCTATAATAAAAACTTAATTCAACTTAAGTTGTTGTTGTGGCAAACGGCTCATGTGTAAATGTAAATGTAATATATACGTTAAGCATATTTTACTACAATATCAAGTCATACTTGATACTATTAATACGAATGGGATGAACTGAGTTAATAGTAATTAAATATAGTTCAACTTCATAGACGTAAAAATATCCTTACTTTGAAATTATCTGTAATAGAAATATTGGTTTTTGTCGGATATATGGCAGGAATGAATAAATGAAGAATACTCTTTTGAGTGGGAATTTAATATTTTTATTCACAGCTCTACTCAGCTGCACTGCTAGAAAGCCACACTGAGACTGACAAAGCAGACTCCTGATCCCTCCGGTTCCTTCTCGAGGGTTGCATACGTCATTTGTATATATTTCAAGTAAGATAGAGAGCTGCGTGGGTTCTTAGGAAGAGATAAACATAGACATCCGTATCCCACCCTCTAAACTTATAACCACAGCTATAGAGTCTTTGCCTCATTAAAAATAATTAAAATTAAATTAACTTATTTTGTATATATCAATACTCCCACTCAAAATAATTAATTTAATACTTAATCAGTCATATTAATGTGGGGATAACTTATTAAACATAGATAGGTCCAACATTTGTTGCCAGGGATTGGGGAAACCCCTAAAACCCAATCAGACCCGTGATAAGCACTTTTATCATTTGTACTTTCCTTATAAAATCATATAAAATACATTTTGATTTAAGACTCCATGAGGCCAAGCTGTTTCCGGATAATTATGAACTGCACAGTTGCCAGTGCCTTAGTAAAAGTATCCGCCAGTTGTTTACCTGTTGGAATATAAACAAGTTTTACTTGTTTTTGCTCAATCTTTTCTCGTGTGAAATGATATTTTATATCGATATGTTTTGACCTTTTTGATCAGTTGAGTTATTTGCTATCGTGATGCATCCATTATTGTCTTGGTAAATAATTATAGGATCTAACAAGTCAATTTTAATGCTGCCTAATAGAGATCTAAGCCAACAAGCTTCTTTGACACCTTCAAAAAGCGCCATGTACTTAGCTTCACTTGAAGATGTTGCTACTAAGTTTTGTCTCTTTGTTTGCCAGCTGAATATATTTTTATCAAATATTTTAAATAAGTAACCCGTGGTGCTTCGTCGATTCAATTCATCACCAGTCCAATCAGTGTCTACATAACCAATTAATGGATTTTCATCATCAAATTTTTCGTACGTTAACTTTAATTTTAATGACCCTTTAACATATCTTAGAACTCTCTTTAGGTTTTGCCATAGCTCTTTATTATTTTTAACTTGAAATCTACTTAATAAATTAAGAGCTAGACACAAATCGGGACGAGTACATAACATTGCGTATATTAAACAACCGATTACGTTCTTACAAGGAGCGTCGTAATGTTCATCTGAATTTAATTCCTTGCAATATAATTTCGTGGGCAATGGAGTGCTAACAGCTTTACAATCGCTCATATTGCATTTCTTGAGAACTGACTCTAAATAAAACGTTTGATCTAAAGTTATTTTGTTTACAGTTCTTTCAACACGTATACCCAAGAATGATTTTATTTCTTGCATCTCTTTCATTGAAAATTTCGTCATCAAATACTGTTTAAAATTCAAAAGAGTCAATTTATCAAAAGTTATAATCAAAACATTATCAACATATAAAGGGACATAAATATTTTTAGTTATATTTCCTCTGTCCAAAATGTATAAACATCGATCTACTTTTGAATCAACGAATTCGTGTTGTTTATGAACTTCATCAAAACGCTGAAACCAGCATCGAGCTGCTTGTTTTAATCCATACAAAGCTTTATTTAATTTACATACATAATTTGGAGATGCGTTAACTCCCTCAGGAATTTTCATAAAAATATCTTTTTCAAGAAAACCGTTAACCCTTCACCACTCGCTATATTAGCGCGGCGCCGCCGTTTTTAGATTTTAAGTGATTTCGTATATTTGTAACTATTAGAAAAATTCGAAAAAAATATAAATGCTTCCTTTAAACATTTCTGAAACGGCCCGTGACTATAATTTTTCAAAAAATACACTTGCGCAACTAAACAAAAATGATAATTGTCCGAGCGAACGGAAAAGCGGCGCCGAGCCGCCCAGTGCGAGTAGCTCTCCGACAAACGCTCGAGATACAGTTTTGCCACGACGCACTTACATTCGTCTCTCGTTCAGTGCAAAGTAGCCGGTAATGCAGGGGTCCCACTCTCTAAAATTTGATTTTATGTATAATTTTATACTGGGTTTTTAGTAAATTTTACGTGTTTTATACTAGTTTTCTTACCGTTTTTTTTATAGTTTTTACCGCTTATACGTTCATGAAATAACAAAGGTATAATACGTAAACTGATTTATTGTACTTAAATACAAACAATACAAAACAAAACAAAACAAAACGCTATACAGGAACGAAATCAAAATAAAATAATTAGTTACTATAACTCGTACCATAAGTACAGGAATCAATGCAAAAGGTTTTCTTTTTCTTTCTGGAGGTTGGTTATTTTTATTTTAAGAACCTGTTGTTTTTCTCGGCCCATCTCAATCATTTGTTGCGCGATTAACATCAACTTTTTATCTGCCGTTTTCCCAGCGAGCAGGTTTTTTAATTGCTGACTGCCATCGGCAATTAATTTATCCGCAACAATCATTGCGTTTTCCTCGTCTTCAATTTGCTTTTCAATTGCAACAAGTTTTTCTGAATTATCGTCCCTTTTCCTTTTTCTGTCTTGTCGCTGTTCCTTCAGTTGCTTTCGTTGGTCATTTTCCTTCGGTTTATTCAAATTTGCTAACCGTCCGGATTCCTGGGATGCCATGTAGGCCGACCTTGAATTTTGTACACAATTAAGTACTTTCTTCGTAATAGGAAACTTAAGTACATCCCCATAGTTTGAGATGGCACTTTTTACCATTCGCATTGCTGTGATTGTGCCTTCACTCAAAGATTGCCTGTCTTCTAAAACTGCTTTATTTACGCTAAAACCCCTCTCTGGAGTAGCATTTCCATGAGGAATTAATAATAAAGATCTTATTAAGATGCACAGTTGTAAATATTTGGGCTCCCCATTCACGTCTACAATTTTGGAAATTTCATTCCAATAATCTTCTACAGACACATATTTTTCATTGCCATCTTTATATGAATTTTGTCTGTTGATATCGATTTCGTAAAGTCTGTATTGACTAGCAATTAAGGAACATAGTTCATCACAGGTTAAGTTCACATTGAAGGTACATTTTAAAGTAGTTGCTCCATTTAAAGTCGTGATAACTTTGGAGCTAAGTCTTTTTATTGCACTTAAATCATTTGTTTTGGGGGCAATTGACTGAATGTCTTTTAAAAATTCCGAATCATATGGAAAATGGCTCTTAAGGTAGAGTACTGCTTGTTTATAAAACTTTTTAAAGTTATTATACAGAATAAGAGAGCGTCTCTAGTACGCAATTTTGAAATTAAATGGTTAACTGTGTAATAGAACTGTCTACTATTTCCAGATGATTATCGTGTTTTTCTATATCAATTTTCAATAACTGTTCAGTAGTTGCCCATTCTTTAATATGATTGTCATTTAAAACCCTTAGCCGGCACACTTCTGGCGCCAACCGTAGCCGCCACACTGGGACGTTTTCGACCCCAGCCACATATTCATTTATTTTGAGGACACCACTCACTTTTGTGTAATAAAAAAAATTACAGTTAATCTTTAACTATTGTCTATGAAGGCAGTATTTGTGGCTTGCAAAAAATTTTCATTTCAATATGTTAAATAAAATATAATTTGCAAAAAATTTCGAAAAATTACTTGTTTTACTTAAAAATTCATATCTTTTTCAATTTTGACAATTAGACGCTAAAAGTTTAATCACAGATTAACTAGACATAGTACTTTACATAAAAAAATAGTAGGATTGCGGCCTTTGAAAAAAAGGTATTTATTTTGCGAAATGAATATGAGATTTTTATATGTTTTTTAAAACTACCATTTTTAAATATGAGTGTCATTTTTAGGGAATATAAATAAAATTAGTTCAACAAATGAATAAAAATAGTTTAGGCAATGTAGAAACATCTTTTATTGAGAGTAATTTAATAGAAAATATCATAACTATTCGTATTTAACACAAGTTGCACAAAACATCAAGCGGTGTTCTTCGCAAATCGGTCTTTTGCAATGCGAACAAGCCTCATTAGTTTTTCTGTCATTCTTTCGAGAACATTCAGCACATCTCATTCTTTTCAATAATTTTACCCGTTCGTAACGCTTTGCTTCATGAATATCTAAGCCCAAGATTCCAGCAATTCCGATTTTCAAATCTCGACGTAAAGTAGGCAACTCGTATCGTTTCGTCAAATAAGGTCGGATAAGATGCAACGAGAGTTTTTCTAAACATGTAATTGCAGAAACCTTTTCCTTGCTATTGGCAGCGTTGAGTTTGCATTTCAACAATATTCTCGCATTTACGACAGCTTGATCGAGGATACCATAGAAAATCCGTACTGGCCACCTATTTGTCCTTCGTGTGACTGAATACGAATGACGAAGCTGGTCAAAAGTGTCAGTACCACCTTTTGTTTCGTTATAGTGATGAATAATATCGGGCTTACTATTTGTCAATTCTGTTGAATTTATGTAGGAACTAAGTAGCAGCACTATCTTATTTTTTTTCGGAGTGAAAGAGACAAGTGTCAAATTATCATCGTGACAAAACTGTGCGGCCGGTGGTTCTTTTGAAGCAATCTTCATTTGAGCTGGTATTTCTCTCTTATTTTTTCTTATTGTTCCTGTCATTTTTGTATTGTATGGTGCAGGAAACATGCGCTTTACCAATGGCACCGACATAAACCAATTGTCGCATGTTACTGTACGATGAGTACCATGGATGGGAGTAGTAACGACACGAAAAAAAATATTCGTGTATCTTCTCATTACCAACAACAACGGAGCCTTTACCTAAGTATGGTACTCCATGTATCTGAAAATTAATTATAGGTATGCAAAAAAATTTCAAAATAAAATTCGTACATTTGAGTCAAAAAATAAATGAATAAATATTTACCAAGTATGCAGTTTCTGCATCATTGAGAGTTACAATTTTTAATCCATATTTATCCGGTTTATCTTTCATGTACATCCTGAATAGGCATCTACCTCTAAAGCTCAATAACTGCTCATCAACTGTGCATTTGTTACTCGGCGTATAGTAGCGCTGGCAATTGCCAATAAAAATATCCCAAACATCACGGATCGGTACAAAACGATCATGGGGATTTCTTGAACGCTTTTCATCAAAGCGGAGGCACGACGCTAAAAATGTAAATCGCTGCCTTGAAAAAACACATATGTACATGGTTATACCATTTTTCTTCTCCCACAGCCTGTCATTGTCGACATTAGATGATTTCCAAAGCCCCTGGTAATATAATACACCAATGTAAGCTCTAATTTCGTCGGCGTCAGTTAAATGATGATAGCTTTGGGCTTCATCGTCCAGAGTCAAAGGCAGGCAAATCTCTTCAATCTTTGTATTAGTACTTTCCACGATGATGTTGATAATTTCTGCATTAAAAAGAAAATCCCAAAACAGTTCTATGGTGTCTAGATTTGCAGCATCACCAGTAGGACCAGGAACGTAAACAGGAGGAACGTCACTCATGCGTGCTGCAAAAATAAAATAACTATTTCATAATGTGGTCTATATACTCTCGCTTTTCATTCCCTCTCTCTTTTTTATCCCCTTTCTATCTGTTTTCGTTTCGCTTTCGTTTTCTACTCCCTTTAAATCCCCCCTCTTTTCTCTCCATCCCGCTATCCATCTCATTCCTAACCCCCCCCCCCCCTCTCGTATCTCTCTCTAATTGCGTATTTACTAACCTGACTGACGCTCAGGAGCTGTTGTTTTCCACTTGTGGCCATTTTTTCCTTTGAGTGTGGTAGACGGACGACCGGGTGCTCGAGACTCCAAATCACGATTGGACGAAGAGGCGTCTTCCATTTCGGCATCTGATTGCGATCCGCCCGAACTTTTAGACTCATAAGACTGTTCATCGGAGTCGTTATTTTCATTCTCACCACTGTCGTGAGAGACGTCATCTTCAGGAGTCGCTTCACCAATCTTGTCGAGTAGATCTTGGCGAATCGATCGATGACGAAGATTGTAGGGCATCTAACATGGAAAAAAACGACGTGACTTGTCGGAAAAAAATCACACTTTAATATTATGATGTACTCACCTTCTTTCTCGATTTGAATCACAAAACACGGGGAAAGAAAAATTCACAAATAAATTCTGCCACGACTGTAACCGCCACACTGGGGTCGCTGACGGCACCACTCAACTTCCGAAGACCGCTACGTGTAGACTGACGCACTTGGCGTCTCGGCAGACATACTAGGTGAAAGAGCAACTCTTCGACTATAAACAGATGGCGCCACAAACTCAATTTTCGGGCATTAAGAGGGGGGAAATTTGAAAAGTTTTAAGCCCTGCCACGAACGACCCCAGTGTGCCGGCTAAGGGTTAAAAACACCAATTTATCTTTTTTTATGAACTTTGACAGAAGAGTATAGAGTAGGAGATCCATTTCGTAATATAATAAATATATCTTTGGTTCCGAGTCCTGAAAAATTCTAAGAAAACGCTCAAATGGTAAAATGGCATCAATAACAAAACGAATTTCGATCAAGGTTTCAGGATTCGTATATAAGCTTTGATTTAATTCGTTTATATCTATCAGTCTGTTCTATATTCTTCGTAAAATCTTTGGTTTTCGGTAAATATTTTAAAAAATACTCTGTTATGTTCTTCCAGTGCTCAGAGATTCTTTTTAGTACGGGACCCAAACTGAGCCAGCGAGATGAAACATGTCGCAATAAATAGGAAGCCGTTTCTTCTGTAACTTCAAGTTCTTTAAAATCAGCCCGCCTGGCGCTTGAGTATTTAAAAAAAATGTAGATCTTGGGCCAGCTCCTCCAAATCAACATTCAAAGATGTCAAAGCTTTTTTAAAACCATTATGAACTCGATGCAAATTACATGTACCGATCTCAATAATTGTTGTACTATTATTTTTTAAATCCTCTTTTAGAATGCGCAAAAATTTTAAATTAACTGTTGGTCCATCCATGCTTATGGCCATCAAAAACTGATATTTTAGGTTAAACTCATTTAAAACTTCTTTTATGTGCTGACACAAATCTTCTGATGTGCAGTGACCAAGAAATGTTGACCCTAAGTAGGCTGTTACTGTCCGATGAAACGTTTTAGAATGATACGTTATGTAAACATCCATCTGTTTTTTAACCTAAGAACAAAAAAATTAATCAATCAATTGTACCTACTTTATTTTATATTAACAGTCCCTACCTGCGAGGTTGTGGTTTCGTCAAATAATATTGTATAGGGTGTATCTGATATATCGTTCACTAATTCATTTTTTACGTAAGGAGCTATCCCAAACTGAATTATGTACTTAGTTTTAGTGTACGACAAAGACGAATTCTTGGCTATTTCAGAGTCGGGAAACATTTCTTTCCATAAGGAGGAAATTTCCTGTTGGCTATTGAATGAAAAATTGCTAGCCACGCATTTTAGACACCATAGCACTTCACATTTTATAATCAACTCTTCAGAAGTTAGATTCTTTGGTTTTGACGTAGGTAGACTTAGTGTTATAGTATTATTGTTAGCTTCAGATGTGGATATTACAAAACGCCCTTGAATTTTCGAAGCTTCAATTGCCAGTTTATGTGATTTTCCATTGGCATGACTCTGGACCTGGCCTTTTCCCCTATTATCTACTTTGAACTTTGTTCGGCATACTGTACAAAGTGCTGAGTATTCATCTCCATCATCGGCCTTTTTTAGCCAAAAAAAATCACTTTCCCACGCCGTTAAATATCTTTGCTTTTTTTATTTTGGACATTTCATTTCTTTATAAACAACTGATATAATATAACCACTATACGTCACGTCTCGTCTTACTTTACCTAACCAAACAAATACTTTTCGAACAGACGAGAGAATACCAGCTGTGTTTGGAATTCACACTTCGGCCACTTCGAGCGCTGCGCCCCGATCACCAATAAAAATTCAACGCAATCACAACGATCAGAGCGCTCTTAGTGACCGGATTGTCAATCAATGCAGAACGTGAACGCAGCAGAATTACGCGCACGGCGTACACATCATTGATTGGTTCGTTAATAAAAGCGCATTTTTTTTAAATTTTACCTGTTTAATCAGGAATTGATGACTTTTTAGGAAAAAAAATCATAAATTTTATATATTTTAGGTCAAATGTACTGTTTTTATGTCTATGTATACTGTACATGCGAATTGTTACTGTTTTTATACAATTTTATACTCAGTGGGACCCCTGGTAATGTGGCAACAGCGTGCTCCGTTTAGCACAGCGGCTCAGCGCTCGCCGTGCAAGCACCTCAGGTCGTAGGTTTCTAGCGAGTGGTGAAGGGTTAAGAAAAGCTGTTTTGACGTCCATTTGATGTACAGGGTCTTCAAAAAGTCCCGGTACGGCTGATTATCTCAGCGGGAAATCATTTTAGAGAAAAATGTTTAATGCAAAACTTTTAGGATTTTTTCCTGGCTACAAAATGGTGATATTGGATTTGACCTTGACCATGACTTTCAAGGTCATATCAAGGTCAAATTGATCTTTTTAAATGCGAACCCCTATTTTTGATACCGGAAATGAAAAGAGCGGGAAATTTCACATTCAAATATGTCCTTGACCATTTTTTTCATGTGGCCTTTATGGTCAACGGAGCACAGTGGGAAATTTCCTTGAATTAGAAGGACAACATCCTTAATGGCTTATTCAACTTAAACCAAATACGGTATAGGGGGTTTTTTGGGTCGCTGATCACGAATCTGGAGTCAGGTTTCAAAAATTCAAGATGGCGGATCCAATATGGCAGACGAGATTTCCGAAAATTGACGGATTCGTGCCAAATTTGGAAAATTTTGAATTTTTGACATCTGATTTCAGATTCGTGATCAGCGACCACAAAAACCCACTTATACCAAATTTGGCACGAATCCGTCAATTTTCGATAATCTCATCCGCCATATTGGATCCGCCATCTTGAATTTTTGAAATCTGACCAGATTCGTGATCAGCGACCCAAAAAAACCCCTATACCGAATTTGGTTTAAGTTGAATAAGCCATTAAGAATGTTGTCCTTCTAATTCAAGGAAATTTCCCACTGTGCTCTGCTGACCATAAAGGTCACATGAAAAAAATGGTCAAGGACATATTTGAATGTGAAATTTCCTGCTATTTTCATTTCCGGTATCAAAAATAGGGGTTCGCATTTAAAAAGATCAATTTGACCTTGATATGACCTTGAAAGTCATGGTCAAGGTCAAATCCAATATCACCATTGGGTAGCCAGGAAAAAATCCTAAAAGTTTTGCATTAAACCTTTTTCTCTAAAATGATTTCCCGCTGAGATAATCAGCCGTGCCGGGACTTTTTGAAGACCCTGTATAATTAAATCATATTGATTGGCAATAGCAATCATTAATCGAAAAGAAGTTATCCGAGCAACAGGGGCAAAAGTTTCTTCATAATCAGATAAATATTCTTGTGAAAAACCTCTTGCAACTAATCTTGTTTTAAATCTACAGAATTTCCCTGAAGCATCATTTTTAATTGTAAAGATTCATTTACTGTCAATAATATTTTTATTTGATGGGCAAGGTACTAAGGTCCATGTTTTATTTTGCATAAGAGAATATAATTCCTCTTTTATTGCTTGCTCCTACTGAATTTTATCATCCCGAAATTTTATTTCATCAAATGATTTAGGGACATCATTTACTATGTACACGCATTAAGATAATGATCTTCTTTGTATGAAATTTTTGGCTTATTTTTAGATCACTACGTCTTAGTTGTTTTTCGTCAATTTTATTACGCGCGAGAGAATTTTCTGTAAATACGTTTTGGGTCTTGTTTATTTCAACGTTCTGACTGTCTGAAATATTTATGTCAACGCTTGACACTTTATTTATTTCGTCCCTTAATGTTGAAAAGATTTCCTTTTCATTTTTATTTATTTCTAGAATTTTAGTTGAAATATTTGGGCTTTCTAGTCTTTTGCCTTTTAACTTCGAATTTCTCGCGTTCGATTTCTTTTGTACTAATTGAGGGTCGAGAATTTTTATAATTAATCTCGTCAAGAATTACATCCCTCGCAATGAGAATTTTATTTGTTTCTGGGTTAAAAATTCTATAGCCATTTTGTGAGTATCCTACAAGCACACCTTTGAATGACTTTTTATCAAACTTTGATTTTCTTGTTTTGTCATGTATACAGTATGTCCCGTGGATATAACGCAAGTATTTGAATTTCCCCCACATTTAACTTTGGTAGTGCTTGGAACGGTGCTGTAGTTAGAGTTGGCTTCAGAAGAGTGCGCTGCGTTCTTACGAGCCGTGTTTCCGAAACCTGTATGATTATTTCTCATCACTTCTACACATTATTTACCATTATTTACAAATTCAGTTAATTTCAAGGTTAGACGCTTCGATCTCCCGAATTGACAGTTCCCGGGAAATCAGACGTTTTACACTTTTCGCTCTCGAAACACAGCTCGTATGAACGCAGCGCACTCTTCTGAAGCCAACTCTAACTACAGCACCGTTCCAAGCACTACCAAAGTCAAATGTCAGGGAAATTCAAATAGTTGCGTTATCCACGGGACATACTGTATATACGGTACAACTAAATATTTTTAAATGGTTGATCAATGGCCTTGTATTGTGCCAACGATCGTAAGGTGTTTTGTCTTGAGGAATGTCTTTTGTGGGAATTAAGTTAATTAAATAAGAGTTGCAGTAAAAACTGCTTCCCCCCAGAATTCTTTATCTAAATCAGCACCGTGTACCATACTTCGTGCTTTTTCTACTATTGTTCGATTCATTCGTTCAGCGACCGAATTTTGTTGAGGAGTGTATGGTACAGTGAAGTAATACTGAATTCCCTTTTTAGCACTGAAATCTTTAAATTCATTTGAGAAGTACTCTCTACCGTTATCACAATATAAATGCGCGACTTTGAGATTAAAATGTGCCTCGCTTTTTGCTACAAATCTTGAAAGCAGTTAAAAACTTCTGATTTTTAAGCAATTAAATAAACAACGGTATAATGAGTATTTTCGTCTATAAATGTCATGAAATAATCTTTGTCGTCAAAAGTTGCCGGAGTGATCGGCCCGCACACGTCAGTGTGAACAATGAATAGAGGCCTTGTAACATGAGGTCGGTCCTTTTGTTTTGAAAAAGGCAACCATGCCTATTTACCGTATATACAAGCGTCACATAATTGATTTTCAGAATTTTCGGAATTTACTATCTCTTTTAATGATGTATCATTTATTAAATTATTTTTCTTCATTGATAATAATTTTGATTTTTCAATATGGTCGAGACGTTCGTGCCAAAGCCTGTATGTATCTTTCGACGTGTTTTTACTTTCACTCGTTTGATTACATACGTGCTTATTTAAATTAAATATGATATTTGACAATTTATTTTTCGTCTTACCAGTCATGACCATTTTATCTTCCTTCGTTACTATGACATCTCCAGTGTGCTTAAAGGTAGTGTCCATCCCTGCATCCTGCATCTGTGGTACGGATAGAATGTTGTAAGGAACGTCTGGTGTGTACAATACTTCCTTCAGTTCCGCTTGGACTCCCATATTGGTGATTACACTGGTCAACAGTGACTTTGTCACACGAACTAGACCAGGTGATTCTTATAGATTTATGTGCGCTAAAAACGAATCTGACTCTCAAATTTGCGTATCACGTCAAGATTTTGAAATACTTGAGGTTAAATATACGAAAACGGGCGATTTTGGCCATATTCACGGGCCTATTACAATGAAACTAAAAAATTTTTCTTAATTGCACTTACAGCATTTAAAAGTTTCGTTTTTGAACTTTTCAATACATTACTTGATTGTTCCTAAACGATTTTATGAAGCCAAATTTCAGTACGACAAGTCGATCATGTAGGTCTACCGCACCACGCACCTAAATGTATCAACGGACTTAATTTTCTTGTGAAATGTTATTCTATTTTTCCAAACTGTATGTATATGTACAGTTGGGACCTCAAAATTTGTTTATATTTAAAATTATATCGTGTATTAATATACATATGTAGAATTGCAGTTGTCATGGAATAAATGTTTTGTGGGTGACAGTACGACGCCAGTAAAATAGAAGTGTACCGGGTCGAAGAGTCAAGCATGTGAATGCGAGTGTTTATTCGAGAGTATTGGGTGACTGCGTGGTGCGTTGTAAGCCGTGGAAGCGTGATTTCGAATGTTTATGCGAGGGTAGGTATTGGGTGACTGCGCGGTGGACCTAAACGATACACTTGTCGTACTGAAATTTGCGTTTAGGAACAATCAAGTAATGTATTGAAAAGTTCAAAAACGACACTTTCAAATGCTGTAAGTGCAATTAAGAAAAAATTTTTAGTTTCATTGTAATAGACCCGTGAATATGGCCAAAATCGCCCATTTTCGTATATTTAACCTCAAGTATTTCAAAATCCTGACGTGATACGCAAATTTGAGTCAGATTCGTTTTTAGCACACATAAATCTATAAGAATCACCTGGTCTGGTTCGTGTGACAGAAAAAAAAATGTAACTTTGTTGACCAGTGTTATTTTTATTGTTCCCCTTTTGTAAGCCTTCACAGTGATTTCCTTCTTAGCAATGGACACATACACTGGTTCACTCAGGTTTATCACTGTTGCAAAAATGTCTAATTTATTTACCAAGTGATCAGTGGCTCCAGAATCCACCAAAAATACCATTTTATTTAGATCATCTTGATCAGTATTTGGGTCATTCCATACCAAATCGGACACTTTTTGAAGTAACATTTCGGATTTTGCCCAAATTTGGATATATTGTAGCCTTTGTCGATGTTTAAGCGTACCTCGAAGGATTTTTCAAAATTTTGAAAATTGTTGATTTTACAGCCACTTGAAAAATAACGCTGCTTTTTATTCATTAAATTATAACTGTCAAACCGGTTGTCGGCTGAGAATGATCTTTTGGGTACTAACAGTGAAAGAGTTGAAAAATCAGAGAAAAACTGCGTCGATCAAAAAAAAATGTATTTAGTAATGTTATGTGCACTTGATTTAAACAAATGTCGTATTTTCATAGCTGGCCACTTTTTAAAAATCTGAAAAAAAGCAAGCATATACTTCGATATCCTCTCTTTCATGACAAACAAACAAAAATACTGACACTTTAAAATTGACGACATAAAAATTAATTAAAGTTGACGCCGCGTCGGCCTCGCCACGTCGGCCCCGCCGCTAGCGTGTCGCTAAGCCAGTCGAACCGACCGACCACAATGTTCACATTCCTTGAAGTTCCATTTGTTGTACTGTCCTCGACTTTGGTTTGAATATTTGAAAGGAGTGTTTGCAGATTTATTGAATTGACCATATCCCTGTTGTTGAGCTTGTTCATATAGTTGACTATACTTTGGTTTGAATTTCTGATTATTTTTCCATTTCCCATTTTCCTTTGCCGTTATTGTTCTTCTTCGATTTATTTTGTTGTGATTTCTGTGTGACCTCTACGCGCAGGACTTTGCTGTTTGAGTCGCTTCCTTCATTTTTTAATTTTAGTTCGTAGTCAAAAAGCTGTTCTTTCACAAATTTAAGATTCATTGTCTGTGTATTCACTGCTTGAATT
This sequence comes from Xiphydria camelus, assembly GCA_963678675.1. Taxonomy (NCBI): domain Eukaryota; kingdom Metazoa; phylum Arthropoda; class Insecta; order Hymenoptera; family Xiphydriidae; genus Xiphydria; species Xiphydria camelus. The sequence goes on from OY783201.1 coordinate 18,332,278, forward strand.
GCTGTACTGATTGCGTCATATGAACTTGGTAATGACATTAATAGTCTTGCAATTTTATTTGCTTCTTTTAATTCTCCACCAGCTTCTTCTAATTCGACCACCATTTCATCAAAAATGATAAAATGCTTGGAAAGGGCCATATCACTTTTAAACTTGAGAGCTAACAATTTTTTCTCCATTGTGATCTGTGTTGCCATGTTTATGCGTTCATAAATCGAGTCCATCTTTTAAAATATATCACGAGCACTGTTCTCTTTTGTAACTAATCTCACCATAGAATCACTCAGACACTCGATAATTAATGCTTTTGCATATATATCGCACTTTTTCCAATCATCCGTGATAACAGCGGGGGGATCATCGTCGATAACGTGAAGAACTTCTTCCTTTTCCATCAATGCACGCACTCGCAATTTCCATATTGCGTATTCGTCACCACTAAATGGTTTAATGTTCCGTTTATTTTTCTTTTCTTCCTCACTCATCTTGTCACAGTAATTTTATTTGCACCAAAGTGTCCATAGACTTAAATTATTTATTTAAATGGTTTCTTAATTAAATTAAAATAACAAAACGATGATCAGTCCATTAAAATATAACTACACGTTGCCTGGGCCCATAACCTATTGGTTTTATGGGATATATGGCAGGAATGAATAAATGAAGAATATTCTGTTGAGTGGGAATTTAATATTTTTATTCACAGCTCTACTCAGCACTGCACTGCTAGAAAGGCACACTGAGACTGACAAAGCAGACTCCTGATCCCTCTGGTTCCTTCTCGAGGGTTGCATAGGTCATTTGTATATATTTCAAGTAAGATAGAGAGCTGCGTGGGTTCTTAAGCGGCCCTCACACGATCAGTATTACTGACAGTATTAATTACTGACAGTATTTCATAAGTATTTCATAATTCACCGCACACGATCAGTATTTATGTCAGTACAGATTTGTAGTTCGTAGAACGTCGTTGTTTTTCTGTACTATAATTTTAAAGAATAGACAAGAAACAAAAGGCTTGCATTGCAATTACATTATATTGTACAAGTTTAAAGGATCGCATAAAGAAAAAAAATTGACATAAAGTTTTATATCCTCTTTTTTTGTGTCCCAATCTGAATATTCTTTCGTTGTGATGTTCACAACTCGGGCATTGACCTATATACATCGATAAATCTTTTTAGTACAAATTTTTTGGTTTCTTTTTGTTCATTCCCGAAATCTCGGAGCCGGGTGAGCCTATGTACGACAGCACGGGCAACGTTGCTTCCATGGCTGCGCTTGAAATACTGTTCAATTACTGATGCTCTTGCACTCAGACTATCAGTATTTTCATCAGTATTTTGGCTCCGCCCAAATACTTTCAGGATACCGAAAGTATCATCAGTAAGCGGCCCTCACACGATCAGTATTACTAACAGTATTAATTACTGACAGTATTTCGTAAGTATTTCATAATTCACCGCACACACGATCAGTATTTATGTCAGTATAGATTTGTAGTCCGTAGAACGTCGTTGTTTTTCTGTACTATAATTTTAAAGAATGGACAAGAAACAAAAGGCTTGCATTGCAATTACATTATATTGTACAAGTTTAAAAGATCGCAAGAAGAAGAAAAAATTAACGTAAAGTTTTATATCCTCTTTTTTTTTGTCCCAATCTGAATATTCTTTCGTTGTGATGTTCACAACTCGGGCATTGACCTATATACATCGATAAATCTTTTTAGTACGGACTTTTTGGTTTCTTCTTGTTCATTCCCGAAATCTCGGAGCCGGGTGAGCCTATGTACGACGGCACGGGCAACGTTGCTTCCATGGCTGCGCTTGAAATACTGTTCAATTACTAATGCTCTTGCACTCAGACTATCAGTATTTTCATCAGTATTTTGGCTCCGCCCAAATACTTTCAGGATACCGAAAGTATCATCAGTAAGCGGCCCTCACACGATCAGTATTACTGACAGTATTAATTACTGACAGTATTTCGTAAGTATTTCATAATTCACCGCACACGATCAGTATTTATGTCAGTATAGATTTGTAGTCCGTAGAACGTCGTTGTTTTTCTGTACTATAATTTTAAAGAATGGACAAGAAACAAAAGGCTTGCATTGCAATTACATTATATTGTACAAGTTTAAAAGATCGCAAGAAGAAGAAAAAATTGACGTAAAGTTTCATATCCTCTTTTTTTTTGTCCCAATCTGAATATTCTTTCGTTGTGATGTTCACAACTCGGGCATTGACCTATATACATCGATAAATCTTTTTAGTACGGACTTTTTGGTTTCTTCTTGTTCATTCCCGAAATCTCGGAGCCGGGTGAGCCTATGTACGACGGCACGGGCAACGTTGCTTCCATGGCTGCGCTTGAAATACTGTTCAATTACTGATGCTCTTGCACTCAGACTATCAGTATTTTCATCAGTATTTTGGCTCCGCCCAAATACTTTCAGGATACCGAAAGTATCATCAGTAAGCGGCCCTCACACGATCAGTATTACTGACAGTATTAATTACTGACAGTATTTCGTAAGTATTTCATAATTCACCGCACACGATCAGTATTTATGTCAGTATAGATTTGTAGTCCGTAGAACGTCGTTGTTTTTCTGTACTATAATTTTAAAGAATAGACAAGAAACAAAAGGCTTGCATTGCAATTACATTATATTGTACAAGTTTAAAGGATCGCAAGAAGAAAAAAAAATTAACGTAAAGTTTCATATCCTCTTTTTTTGTCCCAATCTGAATATTCTTTCGTTGTGATGTTCACAACTCAGGCATTGACCTATATACATCGATAAATCTTTTTAGTACGGATTTTTTGGTTTCTTCTTGTTCATTCCCGAAATCTCGGAGCCGGGTAAGCCTATGTACGACGGCACGCGCAACGTTGCTTCCATGGCTGCGCTTGAAATACTGTTCAATTACTGATGCTCTTGCACTCAGACTATCAGTATTTTCATAAGTATTTTGGCTCCGCCCAAATACTTTCAGGATCCCGAAAGTATCATCAGTATACTGATACTCCATCAGTGTTTGCCCTCACACGGTCAGTAATATTGTCAGTATTTCGAAATACTGTCAGTAATACTGATCGTGTGAGGGCCGCTTTATACTGATAGTCCATCAGTATTTGCCCTCACACGGTCAGTAATATTGTCAGTATTTCGAAATACTGTCAGTAATACTGATCGTGTTAGGGCTGCTTTAGGGAGAGATAAACATATGCATCCGTATCTCACCCTCTAAACTTATAACCACTGCTATTCGTTCCGTGCAAGCGGGCAAAACGTGGGGGGGGGGGGGAGGTAGCCAGCGCTTGCATGGCCAATTTATAAGCTTTGAACATTGTGTATACTCATGTGTACCATAATATTCCATAGTAAAACACGTGTCGAATTGCTTCCTCCAATGTTTATTTAACATAAAAGACAAATAAATAATTGTATTGAAATGATTTTTCACTTGCCACCAATGTACATACTGTACAATGTTGATGTTCATAAATTAGAGAATTGCCACCGGTGGCGCCACGCCAAGAAAGCTTATTAGAAAGTAAGGATTATTAGCATTAGAAAATAATAATTATTTCAAATAGACGAACTGATTTATTTTCTAATAAGCATTCTTTTTCAAATAATTTAAAAGTAAAGTTATTTTTACGTCTGTGAAGTTGAACCATGTTTAACTACTATTAACTCAGTTGATATATTTTAATCAATTCTCAATTTCTAATAAGCATTCTATTACAAATAATTTCAAAGTAAATTCTTCTAAATTTCAATATTCTTATGACTATGAAGTTAAACTGTGCCTAACTACTATTAATTAACTTGGTCAATCTATTTTAAATAACTCTTCATTTAAAATAGTATGGTCCTAAAATAGGACACGTTCAGAGTAAATAAAGACACGCTGTAAGGCCTGTAGAACCAGTTGCATTGAATTAAAGAAAGAACTTTGATGAAGGTAGCGCAACTTCCAACAGAGTAAAATCAGGGAGGGAAAAACACGTGGAATGTTTTAATTCCCCAATTTTTCCATCAAAACAACGTTGATTACGAAGTTAGATTTAAAATAGAACCACATTGTACCTCAGATATTTGAACAGTGGAGACAGATTCCATAGACAGATCACGGGGCATTGACATGTAATGCATATCAGCCATGAGGCGACACTGCTTGGAGGACACATCACACCTTCCGTTCATCCACAGGGTGCAGCCTAGCTACATTTGGCGAACCTACGAATAAACACTCTCTTATCAAATACGCGTGGCAAATAAAATAAAAATTTACGCTAAATAATTTTGACGCGACGTAACGTCCGGTAAAACCCTAACAACAAATTTAATAACGCGTTGACATTCTGAAACAGGGAAAAAGCTAATTGCGAAGATTTCTAAATCGAGATATTGTTTATTATTTCACGGACGAGACGATCTCTGATTATAGAAATCGTATCGATTGATCGATCGAATCAAAATCGCGCGTGCAACAGCCGCTGGTCAGGCGAAATCTCGGTTGTTCATAATCTTAATTGAACAGAAATCCAAAATAATCAACGGATTGATAATAGGTACCTGTAGCCCGATTTGGTCCGTCAATCTGTACGTGAAAGATATTGTTTATAGGTTATAAAGCAGAGACAGTCCAACGAAGGGTTTTGGAATATGCTTATCGATCAGTGGAAGTAAAAATCGAGTAAGACTGAAAGTGGTCGATCTCGTACGCGTACATAAAACTTGTGTTATCGACGAATATACCGAAAAAACGGCGTTGATAAAATACTCCACCAGAAAAAAATTTAAGAATCCAATCCCAACCTAATCTGAATATTATGCATTGGTAGTTGCTTAGAGCGTCGTCAGAGTGCGCTGGAGATTATAAAGCCTTGTTCTAACGCTATAATTTATTTGGTCGAGTTTTCATCATTTCTTTTGGAACCAACCAATCAGGATAGGAACAACAGCAGAGCTATTTTTATAACTCGAGTTCTGCCCCTTAAGGGCCCCATACACGGTACGATTCGTCGCTTCGATCCGTCGTTTCAGACTGATGGAAACGACGAATCGATAGTGTAGGTATGTCAACATACCGGGTCTCCACGTACACCCGCGGCCACGGTATCTGTCGCTGGTGACTTTTTTTAAACGTTATTTTTAAACGTACTAACCAATGAACAATTAATTCTCATGCACTCATTAGGTACGGTGGCGTCTACTCTCGTTAATGAAATCATGAGAAATATTAATCATTGGTTAGAGTACGTTTAAAAATAACATTTAAAAAAGTCACCAGCGACAGATACCGTGGCCGCGGGTGTACCATATGTCCGCGATCAAAGAGCCCATAGCAAAATTGCGAGTTTTGCATGAGCACCTCTGTGGGTCTCCTCGTCCAATAGAATCACCGGAGAAGCGTGAATGCGCATGCGTAGTCATCCGCGAGTGCAGTTCAACTTCGATTTCGAGATGCGAGAATCGAAATCGAAGTCGAACTGCACTCGCGGATGACTACGCATGCGCATTCACGCTTCTCCGGTGATCCTATTGGACGAGGAGACCCATAGAGGTGCTCATGCAAAACTCGCAATTTTGCTATGGGCTCTTTGATCGCGGACATACCGGGTGTTAGGCTATGTTGTGGCCATAGGACGATATGGTACGTAGCAATTTGTAGACTCTAGGTTGTACGGTATAGGTCGGAGACGCAAGCACGCCGAACGATTGGCTCTGCTATCGTCAGCAGACGGCAACCGTCGCGAGAGAAGTTCCCTAAGACGTAGGCACCTAGCAGACGAGAAAGTATGGCGGTTGACGCATACGTTTGTTTACAAAGTGGAATTTTCGGAGCAATTGTATTTTTTGGAAATAAAACGTGATTTTCAAAGTTAATAAAATATTTCCATTCGCAAAACAATTTCCTTCGCGTTTATTTCGATCCTCGGACGCGCTTATTAATAAAAAGTAAAAATACAGTTAAATCGAAGTAATGAAGGAAGGGTGATAAGTCTTAAGTTAAATGTAAAATAATTAACGAGTTGTAGAGACAAGTGAACCGACGTGGAAGATTACAGTGACCAGGCAGTTCTCAAGATTTTTGAGTAGGGTAAGTGTAACGATAAATCAAGAGGAATAACAAAAATGAATTGTTTTGAAGTCATTCAATTTCTTTATACTTTACAAAGGCAATAATATTACAAAAATTATTCGTAGAATTAGAGAAAGTGATGAATTCTTCATGGAAATGACTTCGACTATGGACGAAGCAACACGACGCTAAACCAATGGATGACGGAAGAGTTTGACGATATGCATCAGCCTCCACGGAGAAATGTGCCAAAGACGAAGGACGATTGGTGTGCCGCTCATGAGTTTGAAATAATTGAAACGTAAGATATTATTCATACAGAAAAAGAATGTATTGCAGGTATTTATTTACCAGTACGACTCACATTACCATCCGCTAACCAACGATATGGAATTTTTGAGCAAGTATCGATAACCAGGACCATGGTGAAAGACTTTATGTTTTGGAAGTGTGCCTGCGATCGGCAACCTGATCGAGTGCTTTGTAAGAGCCTGGGTTGGTGCCTCAGGCAGTAATGTCAGATTGCTCCCAACTGAAATCCTCCCTCGTTTCACTCTGTCATTCAACAACGAGCATCAACTCCCCCGGAGGACACGAAAAGCTGTAACATCAGGAAGACCGTGAAAGGTTAATAAAATTATGGAAAACGATACCACGAATGTAAGCAAATCCTTTTCATAACATTTTGTGGAAAACTCACCGTTGCTTCATCTTTACAGGAGACGTTCTAAATGGTTTCCCTGCTCAGCCGAGCAATAATCCAAACGGTGGTGAAATGCTGAGATCGCAACAACGAGCATCAACTCCCCCGGAGGATGCGAAAAGCTGTAACATCCATCGGCGTCAGGTTGGGCGATCGCGGCGGCAACGGAATTGGACCCCTTTTCCTGACCAACGGTTGGGGAATTCCCCGTCCAGGAATCGCCGGACTCGTATCGTCGAGTGCGCGGGAGCGCCGTCATGTTGAAAATACATCTGGGCTCCGAACTGTAAGTAACAGTAATTAAATTGTCGATTTTCAATAGCTTACCACGGGACTGTAATAACATGACTGCGTTCTACTAATACTTACTTCTTCTTCGATGTTTCGAAGCAACGGTATTACTAAATATCTCAGAATGTCGAGATACATCTGGCCGTTCAAATTTCAAGGAGTTTTCCACAAAATGTTATGAAAAGGATTTGCTTACATTCGTGGTATCGCTTTCCATAATTTTATTAACCTTTTACGGTCTTCCTGGTGTTACAGCTTTTCGTGTCCTCCGGGGGAGTTGATGCTCCTTGTTGCGACCTCAGCATTCCACGATCGTTTGGATTATTGCTCGGCTGAGCAAGGAAATCATTTAGAACGTCTCCTGTAAAGATGAAGCAATGGTGAGTTTTCTACAAAATGTTATGAAAAGGATTTGCTTACATTCGTGGTATCGCTTTCCATAATTTTATTAACCTTTCACGGTCTTCCTGGTGTTACAGCTTTTCGTGTCCTCCGGGGGAGTTGATGCTCATTGTTGAATGACACAGAGTGAAATGAGGGAGGATTGCAGTCGGGAGTAATCTGACACTACAGCGGGAGGCACCAACCCAGGCTCTTACAAAGCACTCGATCAGGTTGCTGATCGCAGGCACACTTGCGAAACATAGTCATTCACCATGGTCCTGGTTATCGATACTTGCTGAAATATTCCATATAGTTGGTTAGCGGATGGTAATGTGAGTCGTACTGGTAAATAAATACCTGCACTACATTCTTTTTCTGTATGAATAATATCTTACGTTTCATTTATTTCAAACTCATGAGCAGCACACCAATCGTCCTTCGTCTTTGGCACATTTCTCCATGGAGGCTGATGCACATCGTCGAACTCTTCCGTCATCCACTGGTTTAGCGTCGTGTTGCTTCGTCCATAGTCGAAGTCATTTCCATGAAGAATTCATCACTTTCTCTAATTCTACGAATAATTTTTTAACATTATTGCCTTTGTAAAGTATAAAGAAATTGAATGACTTCAAAACAATTCATTTTTGTTATTCCTCTTGATTTATCGTTACACTTACCCTACTCAAACATCCTGAGAACTACCTGGTTACTGTAATCTTCCACGTCGGTTCACTTGCCTCTACAACTCGTTAATTATTTTACATTTATCCTAAGATTTATCACCCTTCCTTCATTAGTCCGATTTAACTGTATTTTTACTTTTTATTAATAAGCGCGTCCGAGGATCGAAATAAACGCGAAGGAAATCGTTTCGCGAATGGAAATATTTTATTAACTTTGAAAACCACGTTTTATTTCCAAAAAATACAATTGCTCCGAAAAATTCCACTTTGTAAACAATCGTACACCCGTGCTCACGGAATCTGTCGCTGGTGACTTTTTTTAAATGTTATTTTTAAACGTACTAACCAATGATTAATCAATCCTCGTGCTTTCATTAACGAGAGTAGACGTCACCGTAGCTAATGAGGGCATGAGAATTAATTGTTCACTGGTTAGTACGTTTAAAAATAAGGTTTAAAAAAAGTCACCAGCGACAGATTCCGTGAGCACGGGTGTACGCGTCAACCGCTATACTTTCTCGTCTGCTAGGTGCCTACGCCCTAGGGAACTTCTCTCGCGACGATTGCCATCAGCCGACGATAGCAGAGCCAATCGTTCGGCGTGCTTGCGTCTCCGACCAATAGCGTATAACCTAGAGTCTACAAATCGCTACGTACCATATCGTCCTATGGCCACAACATAGCCTAACACCCGGTATGATACACCCGTGAACTCGGATTCTGTCGCTGGGGAATTTTCAAAAGGAAGTTTAGTAGAGTCGCGTGTAGGTGACCGATAAGGGAGACGACGCGGGAGATACCTACCTATACCGGGTCTTAAGGCCATCACACGTGGAAAAACGTAAGCAGTAACAGTAAGGATTGGTTGCATTCAGCAGATCATACCGCTCCGCAACTGTTGAGTGATTTTCGATGATCATTGGCTAAATATTCAATTTCAACCAATGACCGTCGAGTGCTCCCAAGGAGCGATATCTGCTGAACGCACCTATTGACCAATTAGAAAGCCTGTTTAAGCATAATTCCGTAAGAATGATATTTCTGATTGGTCAATCCTTACTGTTACTGCTTACGTTTTTTCACGTGTGATGGCCTTTAGGCCCAGTCCCACAACTCAGGTTTAACTATGACTACGTCTCCACCGTACGTTAAATCCGGGATTTAGTAATCCTCGGATTGAAGATAATCCTGTCCCTACCGGTAAGTAACACGAAACGAGTAAAATTAATAAATCCCGTGGTAAATCCTCTTCGCGCATGCGCGTTAGTACTTGTAGCTGTCAAGTTGTTATAACGTACAGTAAAATAAATTTTAACCTTACTATTCATTTACAGAGATGAAATTTAATTTTGTAAAAAGTGGGGAGAATAAATTATAAAATGCTTACAAAGGAAGAGCAGGTTATAGAGCACACACATCTTATATAAAGTCTCTTTATATTCTACAGGCTGTTACACAAGGTGCAGTTAATAGAGCAATAAAGAAAATTCGCAAGCATCGGCAACGAATGCGTCAAATTTTTGCTTATGTTATTGGCCAAACAGCGTCAAGAATGATCTACTTAACTATTCAGCCAAGAAAGACACCGTCAGTTTGGATGAAATCACGATCATTACATTTCTGGGATATAATTGTAAATGAAAAGTTCAATCAAAAAGATTGGCTCGAGCATTTTCGAATGAGCAAGGCAACATTCACAGAAATCTGTGATGCTTTACGCAAGGAATTGGCTCCTGAACCTAATTTTCTAAGTCCGAGGGAGCCTATTTCAGTTGAGAAGCAAGTTGGCATTGCAATTTATTTCTTTGCGAGCAGTGCAGAATATAGAACTATCGGAGCGTTATTCGGTGTGCAGAAAACAAGTGTCTGGAGATGCGTTCACAAGGTAGTGAATGCAATAAATTCTATTCTTGGACCAAGATATATAACTATGCCTGGTATTGAAGAATGCTCCATTATATCAGCTAATTTTGAAAACAAGTGTGGCATACCTCAAATAATTGGAGCGATTGACGGAACACATGTTCCTATAAAACCACCCACTGATGGTCATAAAGATTTTCGGAATCGAAAAGGATGGACATCTATTGTTCTTCAAGCAGTAGTGGATGATCTGTTCAGGTACGGAATATTAATTTACTTAATTATGTCGCTGTCTCGACCAATGAGTGACCTATAGCGATTTAAGTCTATGCTTATTTATAAGTAACGACTATGAATACCGTCCTCAGACTTCAATACTCTATGCGTGATTTCTTCAATTTAACTATTTATTATTATATGCAGATTTCGTAACATCAATTGCCGGACGCCTGGATCATCTCACGATGCTGCTGTTTTCGTGCAATCAAATTTGTTTCGAACCGCTGAGAACTGTATTCCACAAGTACGTAGATGCACTTCAAGAATATAATAGATAACTAAGTGAAATATTTTCATTATAGGTTAATCAGAAACCTTACTTCAATATTATAAGATAGAAACTTCTTTTTTTCAGAAAACAGAGACCATTAACAATGTATGCGTACCGTATTTTATAATTGGAGACCCAGCATATCCATTACTACCATGGTTGATGAAAGGTTATACAGGAACACGATTAACTGCCCAGGAAGAATCTTTTAATGTATATCTCAATAGCGCAAGATGTTGTGTTGAAATCGCGTTTGGAAGATTAAAAGCATGCTGGAGATGCATTTTGAGAAAAACAGAGGTTCACTACTCTTTTGTCCCTGCTCTAGTGATGACTTGCTGCATACTCCACAATATAGTGGAAAATGCAAAAGAAGCTTGTCCCAATGCATGGATCGATGTGACCAGAGAAGAAACTGTTGAATTACGTCAACCCATACGACAGGAATGTAGAATGTACGATAATATGAATCCTGCTCTGGTTAGATATACGCTGAAAGATTATATGGCTCTTAATTTTCCCCTACGGAGAACGTTTTTATTAGAATAAAATCCATGTAGGTGTTTCATTTTTAATGATTAGGAAGTCACATTTGGTAAACGTTTGGAAAATGAATAACCATGTATTGTATCACAATTGACTCGTTAATTACAGACTTTTGTACTTACAAAAACTTGCTTAAAATTCAGTCTGACCTTATTCCTAAATAGACAGCCTTTGCAAGGATGCAGCCCATAGAAGTCCCACGAGTGCAAGTGAGAACATTTTCCTCGTTAATGTACAAGAGTGTCCTTATATTTCACACAAATTAAATAAAGAAGTCCGTGTAGGATATGAAATATACAACAAGGACGCTCTTAAACATCTGCCGGGATTATACCGGCTTGAAAATGAAATAAATTCGTTTAACTCCTGTGGGCTATTTCCCTTGCATACAAACATTGTATGTGTTGAAGTACATAGTCAGTCTTGCTTTTATAATTACAGTAAAAAAACAATATCACATTTGTTACTTTTTTCATTGCACAATTATATCAAAAGTAACATACACTATGATCAAATATTTGATCGATTCTGACTGACTGTCTGTTCATCACAAGTGTAGTATCAATGTAGTGCCATTGTTGATAAATAAAAATAATGTGCTTTCATACGATTTAAAATAAAAATGAACAAAAATAAAACATTCCTCAATGTCGCTGTATGGTCACGGTATGTCGCTGCACATCATTATATGTAACATACATTTAATATTCTATAGACTACTCATTTACATAACTATAAGATGATAATATTTTATTACATCTGTATCTGTCTGTATACCTGTAGTATATACAGTGATTTTCAGGATACGGGTTATTCGTTCTATGACCTGAATCCTGAGAATAACACTGTATCTGAGAGTGAAAAATTATGTATTAAATGTGTTTCGTGTGTAGCGACGTACATACTATAGTTGGAAACTAAGATACGAACACAAACTTTAACATATCAAACGGTAAGAAACAGAACGCTGCATTATCTGTGGTAAAAACCCGTTCACTTAGCTCTTATACTTTCTTATGGAATATATCATTCTTTTTTATTACCTGGGAAAAGCTTGACACTCTCTACTTGTGATAATGGTAGGAGGCGAATAGGTTTCACATTCCTAGATATATTCTTAGGCAATGCTATTAGTTCATCACTAGTAATCACTGGAAGTTGGGCTTGCAATGCAGCAGGTACGAACTGAGATTCTAAGACTGCAGGAACACTTTGCGATGCAACAGTTTTCTTACAAGCGGAACTGAATCTTATCGTAGAGGACGTCTGTTGCTGAGAAAGGACCTGGTTAGATAGAATAGATGATATTGCAGAAGATGGTTCTCTCGCAGGAGTACTTTCAGGAGTGAAAACTTGAGACTGAGCATGCTGCCTATCTCCTGATAGTGGAGAAACTTCCTGATATGTCGAACGGTATACCTGAGGCTGTAATCCTTGTAATAACATCTTTGTACTGTCAACGATTGCTTCCTTTATCGGTATTACTGTCTTATTAATAAATTCATTAAGAATTTTTTCCTCCCATTCTCTTTCTTGTTTAAATAAATTTGAGAGAAACTCAGTTTGCTGCATTGCAATTGCAAGAGAGTTTCTTTCTGTATTTGTGAAGTGGTAGTTCTTCTTCTTATATTCGCCTTTTTTGGAGCTGATTGACTAGATGTCGAACTATCATCAGTATCATTATGATTTTCATAGGTTCGTTTCATCTCCTTTGCCCTAGAACTCTTCCCCTTTTCTTTATGTATTTCTTGTTCCTGTTCCTGAACTTGTTCGACAAAAGGTGACGTTGTTTGCTGAGCGATCGGTGAATCAGTCGAACATCCGGGAATGCTGCCATCGCGAGGATCAGGAGCATCCTCGTAAATGGATTTGAAATCTGAAACGTGTTTTTTAAAAATCAGTATTATTTAGGATATAAATTCCATTTTTTATTCTAAATATTTAATTAATGTATTTATTACATACCCTTTGAATGGTCAACTTCTGCTTCCTGCACAATTGAATCTATCCCTTTCATTTGTACAACAGGACGATCTCCACATATATTATTAAGTTCCTCGAAGTATTCGAACTTAATTCGTACATTTTTTGCCAGACCCACTTACATTAAGATTGCGCTTGCAAACCAAGTATTGTTCTGTGAAGAAGTACAGGGTGGTTCACTTAATTCGGTGACATAGCAATCGTGCGCGTGCGAGGGAAAACATGATAAGTGCATAAGAATCTCTATCACACATTTCCCTAGACTTGTCCAGTTAGATTTTGTGCAACAGAGGCTCGTACGCACTCACCATGTATTCTCTCTCGTACTCGTACGATTGCTATGTCACCGAATTAGGTGAACCACCCTGTATATTACTAAACATAATGAACAATACTGAGAATAAAGATGTGCTTTTACATTACAGTTTCAAAAGATTTTAATTCGTGGCTATATCAGAATAAAGTATTTATAGTCGATATTTATACATATATAAACAAAACTCAAGTAGCCGTCTCGACCAATGAGTAACCTCCAATGCTGACTTAAGTCTATGCTTATTTATAAGTAATGACTATGAATACCAGCTTATAAATCACTTGTATCGAAGGTGTAATATAGTTTCATTTTCGAAAATATAGGATGCTTTTGGAAATGGTACCAAAATATTATATTTTCACTCCTGAGACAGTATTTATTCTGTAAAAATAATATAAATTTAAGTACATACGTCTTAGATTCTTAAACCGTATTTGCATTTGTTGTGAAGTTTTATTGTATCCATCCGAATTCATGATCAATGAAAGTTTATCAAAAATTTCAGAAACGCGAAATTTCTTGCCATCTAAGGGCGGGTTGTAACGACTTGGTTTAAACTCAGTTCTAGCTTGAACCACGTTTGAACTGAGTTTACATAAAAATGTATGATATTATGCGTGACACAAAATATACCAAGAACGGCGGTTCAAGCTGAACCGGCTCTGAACCAAGTCGTTACAACCCGCCCTAAGAGTTTCATCACTTTGTGGTCGTCTATTAATTGCAGCATATGTCTCGTTTCCTCTCTATCCCAGGAGTCTCGAACTCGTTTCGAGACACTGTGAAATTAATGATAAACATGTGTACAATTTTGAACATAACTTAAACTAACTTCAATTTTGTATGTACAAAAATCTCTCTCTCTCTCTCTCTCTCTCTCTCTCTCTCTCTCTCATATTATATTTACATCGCTTGAAATGTCCTTCAAGAATATTATCAGATTAAATATTTAATATTTATCATACATACCTATTGCCGTTCGTACAATTCATATTTGTCCACATTTCGTCCTATTCTTTCTGTCCACCGCAGATATTTATAGGATAATATCGGATTAATAAGTCTAATGCTGGCAATTTGGCAGGATTAGACTTATTAATCCGAGAGGCGTCTCCACCGGTAAAATATTGAGATTAAATAATCCGAGGATTACTAAATCACGGATTTAACGTACGGTGGAGACGTAGTCTATAATGGGTGCTTTCCATTTACATGACTCCCAACGACTTTTGTGTCGACTCGCGTCGACTAGTGTCGACTCTCACCACAAGGGTAATGGAACGCTCGCTAGGCTAGTAGAGCGGTAAATTCGAATATTTTCTATACTAATTTAGGACTGGAGGGGTATACCTAGATGCAAAACCCGCGAAGTCACATTTATAGCAATTTTATGAATATACTTATAGCATAAGTATCTTCATAAAATCTTTGAACTGGCTACAGTAGGTACAGCCTACAGTGTACAAATCGCTACGTATACACCCGCGTGCATGGATTCTAATCATGGTGACTTTCTAAAATGTCATTTTTAAACATACTAGCCAATCAACAATTAATTCTCATGCTTTCATTAATGAGAGTAGACACCACCGTAGCTAATGAAGGCGTGAGAATTAATTATTCATTGGCTAGTATGTTTAAAAATGACATTTTAGAAAGTCACCATGATTAGAATCCGTGCACGCGGGTGTACCATATCGTCCTATGGCCACAACATAGCCTAAGACCCGGTATACAACTAACGTTTACTAAGAACTTAAATTAAAATAACTGGAAGGTACTGGTGCCAGATACTGAATAAACTGGCAATTATCGCAATTTATAGGTTAGAATTATCTCTGGTTTTGTGTTTTTGTACAGTCTAAAATGGATAATATTCGAGATAATTTTGGAGACTTTTTGGAAATTAGCGACGACGATGAAGAAAATGTTGAATTCGTACAACACAGAGTTTTACCACGGGAAGAACATTTCGTCCTGCGCTGGCGAGAGTTTTCCGCGAAGGGACCGTAAGATGAGCCTCTCGCTATTCTCGGGCCATGAGAACGTCGCAGCATCCCCTCTTCTCCCTACCTACCCTATCTCATTCGTCGAGTGACCTTCCTTCTACAGGAATATACGTATAAAGAAAGAAATATGCCAACGACGAGGATTTCTAATGCATGAGTTTTAATTTGAGGGAGCTTTGAATAGCCCGCGTTCTTTAGCGGAAATTAAACCAATCGGAATGCTTCAACAGTGTTGTCTAATTGCCACATTGCTAAACTGAAAGTTACATAAATGACAGATAAAACAGTATTGAAATAGGTAGGGTGAAAGCACCGGTTAGCCGGACACTACCTGTTGTCGGATAGAGAATGAAATAGATAATGCACCGGTTAGTCGGACAACTTACCTGTTGTCGGACATTTAATGAAACAGATATATGAAAGTATCCCCCAATAGCAAAGCGTGCAGTTCAGCCGTAGTGCACGGTAGACGCACGCAGTGCTGACAGCCTGTGGCTCCACCGTGACTACACCGTGCAGTTTCTTGGTGGAGTTGCACAGCGTGAGTGCACGGTGAATGATCTGGTGCTCTGGGCGGGAAGTCACAACGTTTGCACTCAGTACAACTACTGTGTTTGTACTTTTTTTGCACCACGTGCCCAAAACCTTGTGAAGGCACAGTGAATGCACGGTGCCTTCACTCATCGTTTATAATAAATTATTTGCAAATTTAACAAAAATATGGACTTATAGTGGTTAAAAATAATTTACAAATTAAACAAGTAATTTTATTTTTTTATCTTGACCACAATAGTCTCAAAATATGTGAAGTCAATTAAATCATAAAAGTCGAGCACGTGGACTTCAGTTGCGTTCCAAACCTCAAAGTATTTGCAACTACGTAAGAGATGTGCAATTCCTTTTTTCAATAAGATTTTATGCAACTGTATAAGTAACACGTAAAAATTGTGTTCGTAGCCCAGATAGAAAAGTCTGCCACAGGATTAGTGCAGTGCCGCCAATACATCGCCTGTCGCGTATGCAACTACCCAGGTAGCACACTAACGTCGAAATGACGTTTTTTGAAGGTCAGTTCTGACGTCAGATGACGAAAAATATGACGTCATTTTAACGTCGCCAAGACGGCTTAATTGCACATCCACACGACGTCAGACAAATCACGTAATAATGACGTTCTACCGTACGTTGTGAAGACGAAAAAAATGACGGTTCTAAAAGGTTAGGTCTGACGTACACCCGGCGTCTTGGATTATGTCACTGGTGACTTTTTTTTTTAATGTTATTTTTAAACGTACTAACCAATGAACAATTAATTCTCATGCCCTCATTAGCTACGGTAGTGTCTACTCTCGTTAATAAAAGCATGAGAATTGATTAATCCATTGATTAGTACGTTTAAAAATAACATTTAAAAAAGTCACCAGCGACAGAATCCGAGACACCGAGTGTATATCTTTTCATCGTGAGCGGTCACCCATCCAGCTAGTGTCCGCACTTTTCGCTGCTTAACTTCGTTGATCGGTCGGTATCCTCGAGTCCTCATCTGCTGCACGCTCCTGTGGTTAAGAATATTATTACTATGTATTAGTGATCATATAAAGTTTGATGAATAAATGTATATTACTTTTCAATAAGAAAGAGCGTGAAAAAATAAGATTTTATAATTGTATTATTCTTTCCTCAACATTTTCCTAATTTATGATTGTCTTTTGATAAATATTCTTGCATAGACGCAAATTGATACTAATATCAATTTGCGTCTATGCAAGAAATAAATAATAAATAAATATAAATAAATAAATAATTATATGAATGTTTATTTATCCTATATTAATTGTCTTTCATTTACTTTAATAATCTGTGCTTTTTAATAAACAGTATAGTTTATAACTTGCTCAACATACTCTGGAGACTAAATGAAATAATTTATTGATTTAATAATTGAACAAATTACAATTTTTGTCCATTTATTCACAAATAAATTTTAAAGTCCCTATATATGCAGGAGACGGAAATTTTTCTAAGTCTTGTTCGTCATTAAAAATGACGGAAAAGTTCCGTCAAAAAGACGTTGAATTTTGACGTCCAAGGTACGTCGTAAATATGACGTCCTTGTGACGTTAATATTACGACAATTGACGTCTGAAACCCTATACTGACCAAAAAATGACGTCTGAGACGTTATTCTAACGTCAGTGTGCTACCTGGGTACATACATACTTAGATTAGATCTTAAGATTATATAGCGGTAAAATTCAAAATATTCTATACTAATTCTAGGATGCTCGGGAAAAAGAGTACAAGATAAAAAAGGGTATTGCTCAGAAAACATCTTTATTTGTTTATATTGAAACACAAACTGTTGAAAAAATGTATAAAATGAAAATAACACTTCTCATAAGAACCGTTAAATGCATGTAGCACACAAATATCTCTAGGAATCATATATCTCATATTGACTATTTTTTTACTTATAAGTACTCTTTTTCCCGGGCATCCTAGAATTTAGGGCTGCTATTCTATCGAGAAATAACGAGCGGATAAACGGAATTCGACACAATGATTCGTACCATTTATTAGTATCCCAGTTATAAATACTTCGCCAATTTATAGCTAATCTCGGGATCTGCAAAACGGCATATTTCGGCGAATGTAAGTCTTACAGTGAGTGCAGTGTTCAGTTTATTCGTTATCCATTCCCGCACTTTTGAAGCAGAGTGCTTTAGCGCTCCACGGGCGCGGACCCGCTATCTATAGACGACCTAGACCGGCTCGGTACGTAACACGCCAAAGTTGAGTTGAGCACCCCAAGCAACACGATGACGTCATTTTGACGTTTCTTTTTGGTGAGTTTCGTCGCGCGACGTCAGATGACGAAAAATTGACGTCGCATTGCCGTCAAATTTAAGACGTTTTATAGACGACTCAATAGTGACGACAAAGAGACGTGATTTACTATTAAATTTAATGACGTTAATTTAAATAAAAACTTGCTACCAACTATTATGGTATTGTTATTATTACTATTAATTATTATAAAATTTTAATTTAGGTAGGTATTTTTTATGGCAAGATTGATCTCTGTTTACTTTCAAACAAAATGTAATTATTAATGTATTGTCTACAATTAATTGCAAGAAAAATATTTTCTTTCAAACGCAGTATAATCCTCACGTGCCGTCATCAAGCGCGCCAAAAATTTGAAGGATTATGTCATGTGATCACTATCTCCCAATCGCCGGCCTTTCAGAGTAGCATAGCCGTGGCGTTGCCAAATCTCTATTTTTGGACCAAATAAATACTTTTTTGTTTAAAAAACATGACAAGGCAATGTTATTTTGCCAAAATATTTACCTGAATACCAAATAATAGGGTTAATATGGCACAAAATTACTGTAGAATGGTTTTTTAGTAAACTGTTACATTTGAAATGAACCTTTAGAAAATTGGCAACATGCGTAATGCGCGGTGCGCCTGCGCCAGCCGACCGCCGCGCTGCCAGGCCATCCCGCTTGCTTGTTTTGTCAGTTTTGTGATCCAGACCCGCACTCCACCCGCGCCGCCATCACCTGCCACGTCCTTTTTTCGTTTTCCTGTGCGCCCCACTACTGCCCTGTGCCTTTTCCGATTATTCACGCCGTCGCCTACACGTGCGCGCCAGTTCAGCAGATTGCAGAAGATGTATATGGTATGATTTGTGGTGCATAGTTTGCCGTTGTGTGGCACTGAGAACAAATTAGTTACCTATCTAGTATAGATAGAAAAGTATTTTCCTGTTATCTCCGGTGGAGTAGCGTGTCCACTGTCCCTTGGCCGCCATTGGCCATTGTAAAAACGTTAGTGTCGCAAGGGATATTATTTTTACATAATATTTTGTGTTCTGAACCTGAAATCGACCTTCTGTTCTTTCAATGTAAGTCTATTCTGTTTTTCGAGGAAAATAAATATAAAAAGTTATAGTCAGGTTGACAAGTCTTTGTCTTGAGGAGGTGCACTGTGCCCTGAGAACACAAGTGCAGTTAAAATAAAAATCGCTATAAAATTTGCTCACGTTGGCCATTTATCAGAATATTCAATCTGATAAAACTATTCTTGATTGGAAACTTTCACCTCGACTTTCACAGGCTGTACCTATACGATGAAAGTGTAGTTTTTTCCTAAGACTCCTGCATCGGTGAAACTTGCTGTTCCGAGATTTCATCCACAATTATATAGGACATCCTCAGGGGAGTGACGATTACCTACACTGAGACTGTCAGCTTGTGAGACTGTGACGCGGAAGCTTGAAACAGCAAGTGTTATCGACGCAGGAATCATCCGGAAGAACTACAATTCAAACAAATATGAAAAATATTTATTACTTTCTTGAAAGTAAACATTGATTTTTGACCGTAGATGTCTTATATGTTAATTGAGTTTGAGGAGAACGATGGTGGCGGTCTAGCTGTTGTTGCTTCCAACTGGATTACTCCAAGGAAAAAAGAGGTTTTTTGGCCATCAACAAAAAACCAAAAAGTTTATAAACAAGCTTTACAATCACTCCAGGAACCTGACACGACAAAATGGAATCTTTATAAAATTAGCCGACAATTCTACGAAACAGGTTGGTTTTTCTTTATCTAACTTAACCTAAAAATAGATACCTAAGTTACCTAGGTTAGGTTAGGTTTTTGCAATCTTTGTATAAATATCTAAATTTGTTGATTTGTTGGAGTGGAATTGTGAATATTTATTAAGTATTGGCTAAAAAAACAATTTACATTTAATTTGTTCAGATTTTTCCGTTTTTTTTTTTGAAACAAGGTAAATAATAAATTTTGGCAGATCTCCATTTGCCTCGCCATTTGCTTATCCTATTATACACTTTTTTCAAGTGCCTCAAACTTTTTTGAATGAAATTTCACCAGGTAAAAATTGAAGAAACTTTTTAATAGTTACCCACTCTTAGTTAAAATGATATTTTATCGAATGAGTGAAATGTAAAATAGCTCGCAAGTTCAATAGGAGGCATTACTTTTATAAGTACATCTACATTTATTTTTCATTTTTCAGATAATTTAGGAAAAGCCGAGGAAAAATTAAAACTAGCCGAAGTAACTTCTGACTTAGCAACAGATTCAGAATGTTCAAATAAAAGGAAGCGCAAATTGAAGAAACCATCACGTTTCGTTTCCCCTAGTGGTAGTGAAGAAGAGGACGAGAACAACTTGTCATTAAAACGCCCACCTCTAATTAAATGGAATGAAAACGGTAATTTTTTTGCAACCTTCTTTTTGCCTACTGTCTATAAACTCTAAAATCATATTTATTTTTTTTTCTTGAAAAACTACAAATAATTTTTTAGCACGTTAGCATTATACAGATTGGCAATTTTTTATTTTTTGAATCTTTTAATTGTGTTTACTAATTTTAGCGTCAAATAATTTATCATCAGAGCCCTATTCAGCAGTTCAAGATAGACCTATTTGTAACAGAACACAGGTAGCTGTAAGTTCTCAGTTTTCTGAGCTCTCGCAAGAAGTATGTGATACTCGACAACTGAGTTTACAACTGACTCCAGTTGGCGGAAGTCAGAGTGGTAAGTTATTTTCATTTCTTATCTGATATGTTTATATTATTCAATTTAATTTTTGTATATGTGTCAAGTGTCTTACCACGAACTGCATAGATTAATATCTTGAAATGGAAACTTAGGAAAATTGTGAAAATTTCATACATTAGGTAACATCAATGGGGCGAAGGGAACTAAAATGTTTCCATTGTATTTTGTTTTATTGTAAATTCTACAGAAATATCCTTCGAAAGTCTTATGGAGCAGTGAGCTCTGGCACAAAATAACGCTTTTTGTTACAAATCTAAAGGAAAATGGTTCATTTTTCGCAAAAACTTTATAAAGCAAAAATGTTCTTTGCGTTATTCCCGAGTTCACTAAGTGAATAAAATTTTCTTTGGAAAATTTTTGATAAAAAAAATCAACATTTTTGAAAATATGTTAAAATCTTTCACTTAGAGTACTCGGTAATAACCCAAGGGTAAGTTTTTGCTTAAGTATGAATCTTTTGCAAAAAGCGAACCATTTTTTTTTCAGATTTGTAACAAAAAGAACAGGTATTTTTGCCAGCACTCCCTACTCCTTAAAAGTCCAAGTTTTCAGAATTTTTCTACGTTTTCATCTTAAGATATTAATCCATGCAACTAATTTTTTTTTAAGGATATACTAAAAGGTCAGTTGTATTGGAAAACACTCCTTCTAATGAAACCACAATTAATTCACTACAAGCAAGCACAAGTGATTTACGCCGACCTGTTAACAACGAAACATCCCATGGGATACCTAGGGCACGTGGGGATGAGCTAGGTGAGTACATATATAAGAAATATGTGGGATGCCCGAATGAATAAGAGCTATCGAAAAGAAAAAAAATGTAGTTTAAGTATACCAGTAGTGTCAAAATTAAGCACGTTTAAAGAAAGATGTGGAAAGATGGTTTAAAAAAATAATGTTTTTAATTCTATTAATTCAAAAATAATTTATTCTGGTATATTGTATTATTTTTATATAATTTAATGGCTATCTTTTTTTTAGAATTCAGAACCCAAATATTAACTTTGCTTAATATTATAAAAGAGCAGAACATTCAAATTTTAAACTACATCAAAAATAAGGATGTATCGAAAACTGTCGCAATACCTGCTGATTTTCCAGTACAGCTGCCTTTAACTCATTTAGATGACATTAAGCACGTGGAAGAATATTTAAAATGTAATGAAAAATTGTCATCAGTTGTGAGTATCTTTCTTATACGAAATTATGTAGTAATCTGGTATGCAGGGTATCAGGAAATTATGGGCAAAAAAATTTGTACACTACTAAAAACGTGGCAAAATATATTTAAAAAAAACAAATATTTTGAGGTTATTAACTTGGTAAATATCGAGATTTTTCGTGCGTAGAATTAGCCCTAGAATTATTTATGGACACCCTGTATATGTATTATCTGCGGGATTCAAACTTTTTTACTGTTTTAAAAAGTTTTAGGTGATATTTTTTTCTACAAACCAATACTAATATTATCTTTTTTGTAGGTTGTTTATTTGAACAGTGTAGGTGGCAAAGATTGCACATCCAAAACGAACCGAATCCTGAAAATAATTTTTACTAACGATCTGGCAACGCAGTATTCATTTTATGGAAAACGTCTTGGGAAAATTCCGTTTGGTAATTTACTGTTAAAGGAAGCTGTAATTAGTAAGTAAAGTTTTAAGTTTGAACTAAAATTATAAAATACTGAAACACTGAATATTTACCTAAACCTATTTTTTTAGAGGCTGTCAAATTAAATAGTCCTGGCATAACAGACAAGGAAGTTGAGGATTCCATAAAAATTTGGCTTAAGCACGCTCCTCAAAGATTGGTGAGAGCAAACACAAGGAAGTAAAATATACTCAAAAATTTTTTAAAAATGCAAAATTTCAAAAAAAATATTGTCAGCGAAAGGCAGATATATAGGCGTGTACAAAAAGTTGTTAAGGAACAATTACAAGTGCTAGATCAGATTACTGATAACGAATGTTTTATAAAGCAGGGTTTTCTTCCAAAGCAAATTTCTGAAAGTCAAGTGTCTACATCGGTATTCACTGAAACTGTAACTTTACCTGAGAATGTATCGCAAACATCATCAATATTGGAGCATACTCCTAGCGACTGTGTTGAAGAAACTTCTAATATAACTCATAAATATGGCATTGCTAGTTACATATCCTCAAATTCATTAGGCTCTAATTCTTCCGAGGATTCCTCTGATGATTTAAAAGAGACATTACGGAAATGGGCAATATCATCTAACATTCCACATTCCATTGTTACTGATTTGTTACATAAACTATCCAAGTTTCATCCAGAGTTACCCTTAGAATGCCGCACTTTATTAAAAGTTTCTTCATCAGCCATGAGTCATATCAAAGAATTAGAAAATGGAACATATTGTCATGTAGGTCTAGTAGAGGCTTTAAATAAATTAGCATGTGAAGATTTTCCTAGCCAGGTGATAAAACTTAGCTTTAATATAGATGGAATTCCTCTTTTTCGAAGTTCAAATATTCAGTTTTGGCCCATCTTAGCTCGTGTGACTAACAGTTTTAAAAATAATTATTCCCCATTTCCTGTAGGAATATTTTGTGGAAAATCAAAACCAATACCTCTCGCTGGGTTTTTGGATGAATTTATTAATGAACTGAATTGTGTTTTAGAAAATGGCATAAATATCAAAAGTATTCACTACTCTATTGTAGTCGACAACTTTATATGTGATGCACCTGCCAGGGCATACATAAAGTGCATAAAGTCGCATGGTGGCTATTCGAGTTGCGATAAATGTACGGAAGTGGGGGAATATGTTAATAGACGTGTAATTTTAAAAGGTACCTCGGCGTCTCGAAGAACAGATAGCTCATTTTTAAATCAAATAGATGAGGATCATCACCTCGGAATATCACCATTAACTCAGTTGCCAATTGGACTTATTTCTCAATTTCCTATCGATTACATGCATAGTGTGTGCTTAGGTGTTACACGAAAACTATTGAATACTTGGTTAGGGGGAGATTTGAAGACAAGATTAAGAAGCCAAACAGTTAAGCTTATATCTTCTAAATTAGTCTTGCTACGAAAATATATGCCTATTGAAATAAATAGAAAACCACGGCCATTATCAGAATTAGCGAATTGGAAAGCTACTGAATTTCGCACCTTTTTACTCTATTTGGGTCCTGTCGTGCTTAAGAAACATGTTCCATTAGCTGTTTATGAACACTTTTTATTACTACATTGTGGTATTTCAATACTTGCATCGTTTTCCCATATTAAAAAGTTTGATGTAAAATACGCTCATAGGCTTCTGACTGTTTTTATCGAACATTGTGAAAAACTTTATGGAAGAGAATTTTTTGTTTACAATGTACATACTTTATGTCACTTAAGTGAAGACGTCAATAAATTTGGTCCTTTGGATAATTTTTCGGCTTTCCCTTTCGAAAGTTTTTTAGGTTGTATGAAAAAATTAATAAAGTCCCCATATAAACCTTTAGAACAGATCTGTAACAGAATGCAAGAAATCAATGCAAATTTTAAAATAAGTAATAATAAAAAGGGGGCGTTTCAGTATTTATATGAACATCGCGATGGACCTACATTCCAAAATATAGAAGGACACCAGTTCAAAAAGCTGCTTGTTGGAAATTTCACATTAACTACTTGTACATATAAAATTTCTGACTGCTATTGTGTACGTGAAAAAGAAGTTATTAAAATAGACAATATAGTAGTGAATGATTGCGGCACATTCATTATTGGCAAAACATTTTCTATGTATAAACCCTTGTTTACTTATCCACAAAATTCTATTGATTTTGGTGTATGCTTACTGGAAAATCTGTCGTTACATCCGCAACAATGGAAATTTGATCATTCTTTTTCTAAATGTGTAGTTATGCCATTTTCTGACACGTCTTTGTCACATTGTGAATTACTGGTTTGTTTTCCTTTACTACATACTATAAAATAATGATTATAAGCTCACAGCTAGTATACAGTGTCTCCATTTTAAGAGTGTCTTTGTTGAAACATTTAAATTAAAAGATTTAAAATGGGGACATTCCTTTATGTAACAAATAAGTATATGAAGGGTTTCTTACAAGAACCAAACAAGTCCATATGCTATAAGGCGGACTTTTTACTTAGAAACAACCGACAAGACAACCTTATAATGTATGGACTTGTTTGGTTCTTGTAAGAAACCCTTCATATTATTACAATGTATGTAGGTATTATATTTTAATGTATTTCAAGCAAATATGAATAAAACTAAAACCGTAAAATCCGACTTTTTTTGCAAATATTTTATATAAAATACCCTGTGGTTTATACGTCAAAAAATATCTAAAAAGTGCCGTCTTTAAAACGTCACCGAGTGACGTCTCTGCTACGTTACAAAATGACGTTTCTGGGCTGAGACATTATCACGTCATTTCTCACGTGAATAATACGTGATTCTGAGAGTCACAAGACGTCACAACTGACCAAAAAAGAACGTTAAAATGACGTCATCGTGTTACTTGGGACGTCGTCCCGAGTAGAAATGCGATCGGGCTTGCCCGATGTATAGTCGGACTGGCAAAAGAGTCGTCTTCGGGAGAGTTTGGAGCTATGCTCCCCCACCATGTAGCGTCTCCCACTCTGTCATTGTCGCATGCGCGTAGCGATGATCATGTATGGGGATCTGCATTCATCAGGTCAATTCAGAGGGCGCCAGCACTGTTGGTCCTCCGAGTTATCGTATCATTGGTCGAATCTGGCGTCAATGACACTTTATTTGAAACTCGAACCAATCAGGTTAGAGGGAACCAGCGATCGTGGCGCCAAAGTTTCTCGAGTGTGCACCCCAACTACTCTGCCAGTGATCCTCCGTAGTGGGGGAACGTTGCTCCGAGCTTTCCCGAAGACGACTCTTTTGCCAGTCCGACAGTAGCATCGGGGCCCGGCCGGGCGCTTCTAAGGCATGCCCTGAAAGCGTATTAGGATCGTTTATTACCGATGGCGGCACTCGCGGCGCTACGGAAACATGGCGGATATTAGACACTTTTAGCAAACCCTAAAATTTTCTCCGTATCCCTATCCGTATCCGTAAACGTATCGACTTACGTTGGTCGCAAAATAACCGTTTAAGCAAGCATCGATCCACCCATACGTATACGAAACCGAAAGCAATAACCTCAAAAAAACTGTCAAAGAACTTAGTTATTGGACAGAGTGTTCTTATTTTTTTATTGATAATATTTATTTAAGTAAGAACTAGAAATCTTGTTTTTATTCATTTAAATTAGACTGTCTAATAATTGCAAGGTGTCCAATATATAGATAGATAGGTAGATAGTTTATTTCGGCCCACTGGCTTAGAAAAGGACTTGGCAGGTAACAAACATATTCCCTACAGTGTTCCTCCTATACCAGCATTCTACAATTCTTTCCATGCATACTTGTCTACATAAACCGTTATCATTCCTCTGTATCGTGCATTTTGTGCGCGTTTTCTCTTTCTCCTTCTCTTTCTTCCTCTGGTCTATCATTCTTAGCCACCATACCTTCTTGCTTGACGTCCCCTCACCTAAGATCTCCTCTCTCGTTAACTCCGTTCTCTCAAGGTGTCCAATAACTGGGTGGTTTACCCTAATTATTGTACATAATTATGGACGATATACTTCACCCCATCCTAATTGATGAGGCTGATGAAGATGACGACGATTTGGACGATCTAGTGATGAGGCATATTTTACACGATGGGGACCTCCTGGGAAACCGGGCAGCTCTCTATGGAAATTTTGATCTTGCCTTTTATAACGATAGCCTCAGCCTTGCCATGTTTAGGTTTAGAAGAAGGGATATACCGAGGCTAGCCAGGGCTCTACAAATTCCTGACCCGATTGTTGTAAATCGAGTTTCCTTAACAGGTATATACAGTCCTATTGATCCATTTCTTAGGAGGGTTTTAGTAAGATAGTAGTAGAAGCCTCCACAATTACGTTTAATAAAATAATAAAATGTTATTGTTTTTAAGGAAAGTTTAATAAAAACAAGAACTGTAAGGATATGGTATGAAATGTTTTTTATGTTTTACAGCTACTACAGCACTCTGTATCCTGCTTCGTAGATTAGCATATCCAAATAGACTGATTGATTTAGAGCATATATTTGGATATTCAAGCTCGGTCTTATCCCAAGTTGCTAAAGTAACGTTAGTTATGGTTGATGAAAATTTTGGAGAAAAACTGGAAAGTCTAGAAAATAACAATTTTTTTCATCGGAATAAAGTTGACCAATATGCTCAAGTAAGTTTCTTTTTACAAGGCAATTGTGTTTTTTTTAAAAAGTAACAAATTTTAGAAGCCAGTGCAAATTCTATAGTTTATCTTGTTTCAATTTCATTATTAGGCAATTAACATAAAAGGATGTCCCCTGCAAAACTGCTGGGCCTTCATTGATGGGACAGCCAGAGCAATTTGTAGGCCCTCTGAGAACCAGGAGGCATATTACAGCGGCCACAAAAAAATGCACTGCTTAAAATACCAGAGTGTGTGCACACCTGATGGCCTTATCATTAATCTGAAGGGGGCATATCAAGGAAGGCGACATGATGCTGCAATTCTCCGCGAGTCAGGGTTGCTCGAACAATTGCAGCAACATGTTGTTTTCCCTGATCAGGAATTTGTACTGTATGGGGATGAGGGATATGGCCTCATGAATTTATTAATTAGGCCATACTCTCGGCATCAAATCAACCAAAACCCAAACAGGCAAATGTTTAACAATTTAATGAGAAGTATGAGAGTCACTGTAGAATGGGGATTTGGGAAAATAATCCAAATATTTGCATTTTTAGATTTCAGAAAGAATCAGAAGTTATTGCTGCAAGATTTAAGCAGTATGTATAAAGTTGCGGTCCTGTTAACCAACTGCCATACTTGCTTATATGGAAGCAATACTGGGCATTATTTTAATGTTGACCCTCCTGAATTGGAAATTTATTTAGCCCAGCAATAGTTACAAAAAATCCTCATTTTACATCTCTTCTGCTTCACATACCCCATTTGAAACAGTACGGCTGAATAACTCTTCAAAGAAGGGATTTACAGCGAAGTGTGTCCTATGAGAGTTGTAGGGTTCGAAGGGGGAAACTTAGTGTTAGTAAAATCTAGGCCCTTACTGCTCATGTTTTTATGCTACGAGCATAATGTCACTTTTCTTAAATGGCAACAAAATCTTTGATTCTCCTGAACTTGTGCAGTTTCCCGAGATGTATTCAGCCATACCATATTTTATGATATTCCTATCGATTTTATGTGAAATATCGTACAAAAATAGGAAAACATGAGAATATTTTTATTTAGGCTCGATTACAGGTTTTGACACACATTGCACATCTGTACTTATGTAACTAATGAAAAATCATTCTAAAAGGTGTTCGATCTTATCGCCATTGACAGGGAGGCATAACTCCAATCCACCTTGGAAGTTTTCTGTTATAGATCGAAGGACTTCAGGTGGAATGTGCGTGATCACATTTCTGATGCAGCGTATACCGATCAACCAACAACACCCCCAGATATGCAAAGATGCATCAGAAATGTGATCACGCACATTCCACCTGAAGTCCTTCGATCTGTAACAGAAAACTTCCGACGTCGATTGGAGTTATGCCTTGCTCTCTATGGCGGTAACATCGAACACCTTTTGGAATGATTTTTCATTACAGCTACGTGAACACAGATGTGCAAAGTGTGCAACAAAACCTGTTATCGAGCCTAAATAAAAATATTCTCATGTTTCCCTATTCTTGTACTATATTTCACGAAAAATCGATAGGAATATTATAAAATATGGTATGGCTGAATACATCTCGGGAAACTGCACAAGTTGAGGAGAATCAAAAATTTTGTTGCCATTTAAGAAAATGCTCGTAGCATAAAAACATGAGCAGTGGGGGCCTAGATTTTATTAACACTAAGTTTTCCCCTTCGAACCCTACAACTGTCATAGGACACACACTTCGCTGTATATTCCTTCTGTGAAGAGTTATTCAGCCATACTGTTTCAAATGGAACACCCTGTATATAGTTTTGGCAGTGGTTAGTTTAATTGATGCTGAGAGTTTGGCCTAATAGTTTAAAATCAATTTTTAAAGCAGACTCTAATAATATTTTTAGACAATTAGCTTCACATAAGAATTAGTGATATATTTTTTTATTTATCAAGAAGTTAACAGACAAATCAGAAGAGTCTACTAAGGGCCGGTTGTACAAACACGGTATAAACGCGGTATAAACGCGGTATAACGCTATACCGAGAATAGCCATAATGCTTCATGCTGGTTATTCTCAGTACAGCGATATACCGCGTTTATACTGTGTTTGTAAAACCGGCCCTTTTAATGACATACTTATAACTAAGTTGAAATAACAATCTCGATGCTAAAATGCAATGACAATATGACAAAAAAGTTTATAACTGTTGGGACCTAGTTTGGAAAGCAATTTCCATTAACCTCTGTTGATTTTGGAAAATATCCAATTGAATTTCGAGGCGTTTTTCCTCCATTTTCAGCCTGGCCTGGTCCATTTCCAATCTTCTTTGTCTTTCCATACATTCAAATTCCCATTTCTTCTCAGCTAAGGCCAGTTCGCTGGATCTCACTTCATACCATCGGTCATTCTTTTTTTCCAGATACCTTATTGAGGTTTGTTTTAGTCCCCCTGGTCTGACCCTTGCAGGAGCTAAGGAGAAAATATAAATTACAAACAAAAATCGAGAAGCAATTAGGAAAGATGTACACCATCTTTGCAAAATAAATACTCCAGCTTACTTATAATTATTTTTAAAATAATACATATTCTTCAGTGCTTAAAGAAATGAAAGAAAAGGCCTTATTGACAATAACTGAAATTTTCTCCATAAAACTTTCTCAGGGGGGGAGTGATCTTTATGTCGGATGTGTAGGTCAAAAGTACTAAGACGGTTCAAGAAGTCTTAAACTTTGTGATCTATCCTATATATGTATATATATATACCTACTTGTGTAAACTCTGTATTTTGCAAAAGACCAAAAACTGCATAGGTACTTACTTCCACCTGCTTTGACATTCCTTCCCGTTACTTTATCGCTGCCTGTCTTTCTAATATTTTCCACATCTGCTTCTTCCTGTACAGTATTACTGATGATATATTTTGAGTCAGGATTCGGGGGTAGGAGGTCTCCTTCACTGACGATAATATATTCCATTTGGTTTTCATGATTGTCTTCATTGTTAGCGTCGTTGATTGCTGAAAAGAAGAAATAATAACAGTTCAATTTTCATAGATTTAAAAAAATGTATACCTATATCATTCTTCAGTTATGTATGTGTTTTTGGGTTTGTGATACCTAAGTAGCCTAAGTAATCACGAACAAAATATTTGTAACAGAGATTTTAGTAAACATATATTTACCCAATGCATTTTCTGTGGTGCTGCTACTTTCTATTGCATTTTGTGCCAGCTCCCTTTTATCAAATCCCTTTTGGTAGTGAGATTTGGATTCTGTTTTTGGCTTGTTTTTAAAATCATTTATTAACAGAACAATTGCATGTAGAAGATCATCTACCTCTGTTACTTCCTCCTCTATACCAGATCTAAAACAATAAGTACTCGCTTGACTTATCTACCAACTTGTCTTGCTTATGTACAAAGAGTCATTGTCAAACAATGTTGTAATAAATTTCTTACGATTCATGATTTCTTTGAGAAGGAGGTGTGCTATGGTAACAAAATTTAGATTTATGAAGTCAAGGGGCTCGTTACTACTATTTCTTTTATGCATTTCGAGGGAAAGTAAGGGTACAATCTCGGGTGAAATACAACAATAATAGGAAAACAATTTATATACTGAAAACAGCATGCCCTTCGTTGAAATCATTGGTCAGATAATCACAACTTTTGGATAGTCAAGAGAGAATGTACTGCCCATTTTTTTTGCACAAACAGTGTATCTGTATATAATTTCAACCAATAAAATGTTGTATACGTTCGCATCACTTTTGAATTTCCCCGACATTTGACGTCGGTAGTGTGGACGGTGCTCGAGTTCGAGTTGGCTTCAGAAGAGTGCGCTGCGTAAGAGCGAGAAGTGTCTGATTTCCCGATAACTGTCATTTTGGGAAATCGAAGTATTTCGTCTAGCCTCGAAATTATTCACTATTATTCAAAACTTCACGATTTCGAGGTTAAACGAAACACTTCGATCTCCCGAATTGACAGCTATCGGGAAATCAGACACCTCTCACTCTTACGCAGCTCACTCTTCTGAAGCCCACTACCGAAGTCAAATTGTCAGGGAAATTCAAATGTGATATGTCTCGACGCGGACATACGGTATTATTTATAATACTTACTTGTATTCATCTGTGACTGCCTTAGCAGCAAATTTTTCAGCGAGTAATGTAACTCTTTCCTTTAAGCTTCTTAAGGTAAATGCTTTTCCTGTTGCCTCTATAACATTTTCTCTAATTTTAGGCCATCTTTCCTGGTTATTAAACGGGTTTTGTCCCGCCACCTCCCTTAACAAATGAAGGTCATCTTCTTCATTGTAAAATAGTCTCCTTCTTTTAGGCAATTCAAACATTGACATATTCAAAATTTTCAAAACACACAAAACACTACAAACGTCGTTACAAAAACACCTCGTCACAAACTTTTGCAAAACTTTTGCTCGTGAAGCGTTAAACGTGCGGAGATCGGGAGATGAAGGAATGAAATCAATTGCTATAATTATCTAAATATATTTTCGTCACAAACTCCTTTCCTTCAAACAACGCTCGATTAGAAAAACCGAAGAAGTCTCAAGATTCAACTGTTCGCGTTAAAGATGCGGTCACGAGTGACTTGGGAGGCGACTGCGAGGCAGGGGTACGCTTCGGCACAAGGGCTGGTTTTTTCCACGGTGGGAGAAGACAATTTTAAGCAATTGTAAAGAAATAGTAAGACACTGGAGCCTGAGACACTCCGGGAAGAAAAGCAGATTTGGCGCCATCCCCGGACAAGTGCATGTGTGTTTCAAGGGCTGAATTTATGACCGGTGAACGTTTGGTCCGCGGGTAGCGAAGAGCAGAGGGTGTCCGTACCCTCCCGCGAGCCTTCAGAAATTCGAGAGCGGGGTCGAGTCGATTTGCGTTTGCTGAAGAATACCATCCGCCTTGCCGTCGCGGCCCGCACCCTCCTGGGGGGCTATTCTCGACGCGTGGAAAATGCTTTTCGTGGACGAAATATTTTTCGTTATAACGGATGTAAAATTTCGTCGATCACTTTTGTTAACGATTCGAATATCCCTTCCAAGATAGATCTCGTCAACGAAATTAATTTTCTCACACGAAAAATAATTTCCCATCCCTTAGCGATGCCTTCTTTTTAGAATCTCGTTTAATCACTTAAATAGCAATGACCCGTCGCATCGGCCCGCCGCCTCGTCATGCAACTCATCGGCATACAAATGCCAAACCACATCGTTGACGAAAACAGCGAGAACGACGAATGACACTTTCGACAACGGAAAAATTAATTTCGTTAACGAAGAAGTTTCGTATGGGAAAAAATTCCGTGTACAAAATTTCTCAAACGAAACAATAATTCCGTTAACGAAATCATTCTCACGCGTCGAGAATAGCCCCCTGCGGGGCTCCCAAAATTGAAGACCGGCATCGAGGCGCCTTGCGCCTCCTAACATAACGCCCGCCTCGCCGTCGCGACTCCGATGGCGGAAATTAAGAGAGGTGAACTAATATTTGAATCTTACCGCTATAAAATCTAGTAACTCTCCAAAGTTACCGAGTCTAGTTGCATACGCGACAGGATACGTGTTCGGATAGGGATACGACGGTAGGCCCGTAACGATACGGGCAACGTAACGCATCGAGACCACCGTATCTATTCTGCGCATGCGCAGAGAGATGCGTATACGGATACGTTTAAAATTTAGGACGTGCTAAAAGTGTCTATTGGCGTACAGCACGCCGCGAACTTCAAATTCCGTCGACCGGTAGGTAAAAGAGTCAAGCACCGCATACCGCATTCATTTTAAGCGTCCCTAATATCTGATCGGGGCTTGAACGGGCGTTTCTAAGGCATGTCCTATCAAATTATTTGTTGTATATAAATGATAAAATCATGCATTTTAACATGGAAGTAATTCTGAAATATTTATAAATTATATTTTTTGAAATATATTGCAACGGTTCGGCCGTTACAAGACCCTAATAAATAATTATAGATTGTGTGATAAATTTTAACTAGTACTATTCTTATTTAGCAACTTTCGCCGGTCTTGTAAAATTAAAATACGGATTGACCCAATAACTCTGATAGTACTATTTAAATTAAATATTTTTTTATTACATTTTTTAAATATATACTGGAGTAAGTAAAAAATAATTTTCAAAGTGTATATTACAGTCGAAGCTAATGAATTATCGATATAAAAAACATGGCCGATATTGGCGTTTCGGATTGGTACGTAGGTACTTGAAGTGTTAACTTGCTCCAAGATTTAAAAAAATGAGCATTTTTAGAACGAGATATAGGTAGACATTTATTTTCACAAACAATTAAATGAATTCATTCGGATCAACTGTATACTACCGGTTGCTGAAATTTGAAGTACGCGGCGTGCTGCACGCCCGATATTCGCCATGTTTCCGCAGCGCCGCGAGCGCCGCCATCGGTAAATAGCGGTCCCAATAGTGATAAATGTGACAGACGCTCCGTATAGTTCAATAATCGTTTGCCGTCTTTTTCAAAGAATCAAAATAGTGAACGGAAGCAGTGCTTTTTCCCTGGTTGATTGTGCATCAAGAGTAGGAAAGGAGACATCCGTATCTCAGAAGAAGTTCCATCAGATAAGTAATTCCTAATTGATCGTTTTAACCTCATTTTGGTAAAATCTTTGGACACATATCTTTGTGGTTATTCTATTTTTGTTTTCAGCGTCATAATAATGTGCCTGCCCAGTGATTCACGACCCTCCAAAGGGATTCACGACTGCTAAAGAAGTGCCTGGGAAAGAGGTTTTAAAAAATACAGCACTCTACATGCTTGTATCGAAGGTATATGAAGTTTATTGGTTATTAGTACTCGCTAATAATTGTTTCTTTCCACTGTATTTTTTACCTTATAATATTATATTATATTTCAGAGGCACTTTTCCAGAATTGCAGTACAATGCCATCGTAGAAATATCAGGTTCTACCGATACGACGTGCTTCGACAAGGTCTGCATCAACTTTGGCGATATATTGGCGGTCTTGGCGGCACTGCACTAATCCTATGGCACACTTTTCCACATTATTACGGTAGTATAGCTGCACAGCGTTCTGGTAATAAACCGTCTTCCTGTACTGACAGTATATATGCAGTTTGCCTCTAATTTAAAATCTCTAGAATTGCTGTACAATGCCACGGTAGAAATGTCAGGTTCTACCGACACGACGTGCTTCGACAAGATCTGCATCAACTTTGGCGGTATGCAGTAGATTCTCGATTATCCAAGGTAATCGGGACTGAGGGTACCTCGGTTAAAAATAAAACTCTGATAATCCGAAGTTCTTTTAAATTGCTAGTGGATGACGAAGAAAAATCCAAAAGGTACATTATACAGTTTTATATTTACTTACATATGTATTTTATCTTACAAAGAAGTCTTTGATGGATTTTTGAGTTAATTTTTTGCCTCTCTTGGAAGCAGCGATGTTGCAGCAACATCGACACAGGAGTCGCTGGGAGTCAGGAGAGAGCCCTCAATTAATCCGGAGCCTCGGTTAACTGGGACTTGGATAACCACGAGTCTACTGTATCGGCGGTACTGCACTAATCCTGTGGCATACTTTTCTATCTGGGAAATTCGTGGCAGAAGAATAGCAGATACGACGGAATTGAATTAGGTACAATAATCAAGTAAATAATTACGGTAGTACAGCTGTACAGCCTTATTCAGCCTTATCTCTCTAATCGGCATCAGTGATTCCTCATTGACCGTTGTTACACTAGAGACAAAGAAAAGATGAAATAGAAGTGAGGTACATGTACACTTCACATTTGACAGGTCGGTGTATAAATTGGAACTTGTGATAGTACGGAAGAGGGAATATATCGGTAAAGAAAAAAATAATAATTTTAATAATTTTTTTCTTTACCGATATATTCCCTCTTCCGTATTATCACAAGTTCCAATTTATACACCGACCTGTCAAATGTGAAGTGTACATGTACCTCACTTCTATTTCATCTTTTCTTTGTCTCTAGTGTAACAACGGTCAATGAGGAATCACTGATGCCGATTAGAGAGATAAGGCTGAATAAGGCTGTACAGCTGTACTACCGTAATAATGTGCCTGCCCAGAGACGGAGAAGAAATGAAATAGAATTGAGGTACATGTACATTAGATTGATTTAAAAAAACGCTTTTTTCACTAATTCTTTTGGCGGGCACTTAAAACGTTAGTATTTAATGTAACTTTGAATATGTCGCCGGGTGCACATTATCACTCAATATTTTGGAGTGTGTCAATCGCTTTTTCTGATTTCCATTTGAATAACACGATGAAATTGTTGAATCATTGGTTTAGTGCTAATTCCTTCTACGGTAACAAAATTTCCCCGTGAAAAATTAGGAAAATTGAGTTTTAGGTGTAATTGACGTAAAGAAATATTATTTTTAATTATTAAATAAAATTAAATGGTAATCACGGGGGAATAAATTGTGCAATTGATTCCCCTATAATGGGACCGTGTTATTCAAATGGAAATCAGAAAAAGCGATTGAGACACCACTAAATATTAAGTGAGAATGTGCACCCGGCGATATATTCAAAGTTACATTAAATACTAACGTTTTAAGTACCCGCCAAGAGAATGAATTAAAAAAGCCTTTTTTTAATCAGTTTAATGTACACTTCACATTTGATATGTCGGTGTATAAATTGGAACTTGTGTGATAGTATAGAAGAGGAAATATATCGCCCTAGTGTACAGTAGTATTACGAAAGTATTATGTTTTTAGTTTTAATATTTTAGTATAAATACTGTACCCCAGCAATTCAAGCGAAAAGTACATATTATTAGTGCAAGTAGTAATGCAGTCATGGTAGTGCATATTAATAGTGTATAAACACTACTTCACTAGAAATACCTACTAATTAAAAATACGTAATATTAATATAGGTGTTACATATCGATACCTTACTTTGAAAACCTCGTCTTTGAAAACCTAATATGCTTATATTAATAATACGATTCAAATTTGTTAAAAAAGTTGAGTACAAATGATACAAAACTGTTTTTCTTTGCTACTGCACATTTAAGGAAATTGCACTTACGAGGTTTTCAAAGTAAGGTATCGATATATTAAATGTATATATGATTTCAATCTTCTTTGTTAGGATGAAAAATTGAATCGCTCTTTACCTTACTAACTATCAACTTTTGTTATATGTTACTTTTGGCCCATGTTCGGACAATACTTTTTTTAAGATTCCATTTTTATCTACAATAATGTCCTATTTCGATACGATACAAAAGTTTATATAGTAAATGACAAGATAATATCGATTCAAATTTCCTTCCTAGAAAAAAAAGTGAAATAAGTATTTGTTGTATATTCATAGTTTAAATTTCCGACTGAAAATGTTTGCATTACTCTAATGTAATATATTAATTATAAAATAAATTTATAACATTTCCTCGGAATTATTGCTCTTATTTAGCACCCTTCCATTTAAAATTAGTTTGTGGTTAATAAAATTTCGACGAAGCTGCCAGACAAAAATCGTGCTAGGGCTCTGATCGGGCAGCCCTGTTGGGCCCCGATCGGGTTTGCCCGACAAGGCCCTCATCCCCAAACCGCGTTACAAAAGTCATCGGGCCCTGGTCGGGCAGCCCTGTCGGGGCCCTATCACGGATCGGGCGTGCCTCGTCGGGACCCGATGAGCGCCTTATCCAGATTTCTGGACGGACATACGGTAAACGTCCCCGATAGCCAAGCGTGACTTTCACCCAAAAGTCACGCGGTGGCGTCACTGAGTGATGTTACTCTGATGCCACAGTGAGGATCCGAAGTGCGAGTTTTTGCCAGAACGGAATACTTGATCCTGATTGGTCTATTCGCTGACGCCGTACGGAACTTTTATTCGCGTCGGACACCGCTGTATGGTGGCGTTTCGTTCTTCCTAAGATGGCCGTCGTTTCGGACCGAATGTCAAAATAACCATGTAACGTAAACAAAGTATTTGTAAATACCTAAAAGTAGTTTTAAGAGTGCAAGTGCAATAAACCCAATTCATAAGTGATGAATATCGATATCGAAGATATCTTGTCAGTTCTAGGAGAGTCAAAAATGCCGCTAGTGGAAGGAGAAGCGGTATTGAAAAAGCAGTTTGTATTTTCCTGCTGAATCAAAAAGAGAAACCAAATTACAGTGAAAATCATCGCTTCTTGCGTACAATCGTCACATGTAACAAGTGTTCCTCACGAAGTTGAAGTGAACATCTTACTAGTAAACAACAATAAAGAAGTAACGTACAAGTGCAGCTGGGCCAGAGGAAGACGCAAACATGTTTTTGCAACGCTTCTGTACATAAATCAGTACGGCGAATAGTACCATGTGACGATTGTACGCAAGAAGCGATGATTTTCACTGCATTTTGGTTTCTCTTTTTGATTCCGCAGGAAAATACAAACCTGCTTTTTCAATACCGCTTCTCCTTCCACTAGCGGAATTTTTTACTCCTAGAATTGATAAGATGTCTTCAATACCGATATTCATCACTTATGAATTGGGTTTATTGCACTTGCACTTTTAAAACTACTTTTATTTACAAATTCTTTGTTTATGTTACGTGGTTATGTTGACATTTATTTTGAAAAAGAAAAATATCAAATTATTTTACAAAATTTAATGAGAACCTTCGAGAGCAGTCACTAGGTTCGTTCCAACTAACACGAGGACTGGTTCTTAACTCGACGGAGTGTGCGCAGTCTGACCCAGCTGTTCCAACAAACACAGAACTAGTTCTGGAAAGATTCCAAAGAGCGTTCCAACTGCGAATTGTAACAGAACTGGTTCTCGAACGGTAATTTCAGTCCCTAGTTCTGAGTTGGAACGATTTTCTAGCACATGCGTAGTAAGGCGCGAGACGCACTCTATTTGAATCGGTGAGTCCAAGAACAGTACAAATGCATAAAGATAGTTTCGAGAAAAAATGAAAAAACATAATAACTTCACAATGAGTTAATGGCCATCATTTCAAACTCTTGAAAACTGTAATGAGGGATGCTAAATACGTGGATTTTCTTATGACTGATAGGAATCGGTTCTTGACAATATATGGAGCTTAGAATTTTAAACATTTTGGCTACCTATCTTAACTCAAAACGCCATTTGTTGGACTTATACTGTTCTTGGATTCACCGATTCATTTCTATTCGGAGGCATTGAAGGATATTTTAAAATATGCTAAACTCTTGCTCTAACAAATATCGTTTACTGGCAAAGGTTTAAGTACTAATACGGAGAAAAAACTGAAATGTTAATTCCGATGATAACATTAAAAAGGGTCAAAGAAAAATTTTTAGAAATTGCGGGAAAAACATGATGGATAACAGAAAACATTTTTTATTTGGTAATATAATATGTACATGATTCTATTATGTGTATATTATCCTATTCTTTATATAAAATACTGTACGACTTAAGCTATTATATCATAGTATTTTCATTCGCAATTTTTTTCAACTGCTGTTACATATAATGAATCTGAATAAAAGGAGATAATTTCCTTGAGAAATCCAGTTAACAAGCTGGTAAAATTAAATAGTATCATATAGAATACATCGTTGGGAATTATTAAAATTCTTCATTGTATGGAATGATTTCGTCCTGGCGTAAATTTTATACTTCATGTTCAGGCATTCGTCCTTCATTTTGAAGTGTTTGTTAAATCTGAAAGAAGCGTACCTATTATCAAAACGATTATCATCAAATGAAGTATGAATATTATAAAATGAAAATATCCTGATTACAATCTGATAATAATTAAATAAACTTACTCCAGAAAATCGAAGTCGATATTTGAATGTTCACTCTGTATAAGCGCCCAGCAACCCCGGAAGAAATGAGATAAAGGAGGAAACTTAACCCTTGGTATAAAGTTTAGTAACAGTATCTTCGGATACATCTGTGGCTTCATTGTACGTACGAAGATATATTCTAAGCCAAGCCCTTTGCAATGTTTCCTTCGGATACAGAGAAAAGTCAGGATTATCTATACCTGAAAAAAGAAATAAGAGATTTTGTATTACTTCTATGCTATAAACATTATTAGTTTGTGGTAAATGGATAATTTGATTACCAGCAAATTCAATAAAATGATTGGATATATCAAAAGCCTCAGTTAAAAGCAGTGTACTCATAGTCAATGAAAGTAACGCTATTTACTTTTTCATTGTACAATACATTTCCCAGTAGAAGATCATTGTGAGCCTATACTGTAGGACTATCAAGTTCTGAAAGAGTTTCCTTTACACGTTCACTGCGGATCATGCGGCTCCTGCGCGTGAGGGTGTATGTATTTTAAAGCAGGTGCTGCGCGATCCGCAGCGAATGTGTTAAGCATTGATGTTCCTTTTGAAGCACCACATAAGGTCGGATTAGCCATTTGAATCCTGAAACAGAAGAGTATTGGAATACTTTACACAATTAAAATTAGATATCAAGCATACTTCGATAGTTCACTTCGCGTATTTTGCAGTATCCCTGAATCCCTTTGGCATGATCTAAACACATGATGATAAACACAACCCAGATCCAGAAAATGTATAATACAGGTGGACACGAGAATGCGACCCCTTCAATCATTTACGCCAATAAACTGAAAATGTAAAACACGAGTCAAGAATGTTTATAGTTGCATTCCGGGACGTTTGTAGGTTAGAGCAGCGCGAAGGGGATTATCCGTAACTTCTAAATGGTGTCTATTTGAAAAATAGCAATTGAAAGAAAGACTTACGTTTCAACAATTAGTTGAACTCACACATCCGCTTAGGATTACCCGTGATTTTCCACAAAATGTATACAAAAGGTGGAGAAGCCTCCCTGTCTGTCATGTCCGGTTTCTATATTATGACCGGAGTGGAGCAACATCGCGCTCGAAGAGTCGATGGCTCAATTGGTAGAATGCAAGCATTCCCAGTTTCGAAGCATCTCGTATCTTGAAGATCGCAGGTTCAAATCCCGGTAGGGTGTGAAAAAAAAAAGCGACACTCTACTAGGCGGCGGCACTGCACGGGCACACAGTGAAAAACCTCGGTAAAGTTACTGCATGCAAAATCCTACTTTATCCTTTTGCAAAATCCTACTTTATCCACTTTGTACACTGCGTGATGCCACAGTGGTACCCCAGTGGGCACACACCAAGACATCACTGTGATGTTTCTCAAAGTCACCGCGTGGTCCCACAGTGCCACCACTGTGGAGCCACCTGGCTATCGGGGGCGCTAAAT